>CM070510.1:60901163-61324540 GCA_036346375.1 Guadua angustifolia
TAATCCCAAGTCGGTGCGTGTATTTTCTTCTTAGAATAACGGTGGCTAGATATTTGGAAGTTATTCGGTTGGCTTAGTTTAGTTTCAGCTAAAACGGGACAGAGGCACCGTTGATTACTGCTATAGAAGATTAGGTTGTACACAAACATACAATTCGTATAGGGGAAGGAGTCCCACTTTATGATTGCAGATCCTCTCTGCCGTAAGGGCAGAGTGCCGTTAACCTAAAACGGCATGGGCAATGGCACTCTGCCGTTACGGCAGAGGATCCGTGTCTCCATTTTATAAGCCATGGCAATACAGCACTACACGTTGTTTATGTCAAGGAGTATGTGAGCACATACCGCTCCAAGAACACATTAAAGTTTTTTTAGATAAAGCGTGGCTGCTATTAATTCAACTAGTCATTAATCCATGCATCCGCACGGCCTACAATTTTTTTACAATGCACATGATATACATCTTGTGCTTTTGATGTTAACTACTCCATGAGATCAGACCATATCTTGCCGGCACCCAAGGTGGAAGCCTTGAGCTTGTTCAGATGGCGGTTTTGTTGTCAAAATTCGAATCAGTGGACCAGCAGCAGGGGTAATGACAGTACGTGTAGCAGTGAATCAAATGGCTGTTCAGTTGAAACTTGGGTTCTATGATGCATCAATCAGGAAAACACAAAATTTGGCTTTCTAATGACTTTTGACTATTTTCAGTCTTACAGTTCTGAATCAGAACACTTAGCTGATCAATACAACTGTTATGTACAAGAATCCTGCGATTTGGACAAAACAAAACTCCCAGCAAAAGTCTAAAAGATAAAATTCAATAAAACTTTTGTCGACGATTCGGGACAGGGGTCCTTCGCCGAGCTTACTTGTTGAATGGGGATCAACCTAGGACCCCTTTCCGCTAAAGGGCTATCGATCAAGGTGTGTTAGAGCTATGGATCGAGGTAGACAAGACAATCGAAGGAGCACACAGGGTCGTTTTTGGTCTCAGTTCGGGCTACTCTCACGAGGAGATAACAACCCTACGCCCAATGGATTCACTAATGAGTATGGAGTAGTTACAGCGTGCTTGCTCTGGAGGAGCCTTGAGCTAGCCTAAGGACTCCAAGGAACAAGTTCGGTCTCAAGATCGTGGTACCAAAAAGCCGGCCCTCGAAGACATCGTGCGAGGGGTATTTATAGGGAGTTACAAGAGATGAGTTATTTATTACGAGGGACGCTCTCATCAGAGGACGTCGCGATGTGATAGGCAACGCCGCTCATACGTACCACGCGACGTGGTAACAAACGGCAAGCAGAATGTGGCGGCGGACGTGTGGCAATGCAGATCCCGGCGAAGCGATCCCTCGAGCCAGTGCAAGATTTAATGCCACGTCGCCTTGTCGCGAGCGAGCGAAGCCTTTCGCCGGATGGGGTAGCCTGTGAGCAGAGCTACCGCGAAGGTTGGTCTCTGTCGCCATCCGCAAGAACATGGTCGGTTGGCTCCGGCCGATGGTCGCCTTGATAAAGTATATCCAATCCCCACAGCTAGCCCCCGAGGCTAGCTGGGAGGGAAAGGCCTTGGCCGAGGCCCCGCCTTTAAGCCTCTAGACTTCTTAAAGAGGATTGAGTCATGCGGCGAACCTCCATGGCGCCCGAGCTGCCCTTGCTCGGGTGAGGAATCTTAGCTAAAACTCACTGTGCTTGAGCAATCAAGCTCTGGGCGGAGATTTCCACAGTGGAAAAAAAGTCGCTGCAGATCCGAGCTACCGAGCTCTGGAAAAAGGATCTCGCGAGCGAAAAAAGGCTGCTGCGGCTTCCGAGCGATCAGCTCGGAGAAGCGCCGCCTGAGGCCAGCGTATTTTTGGTCCGGGTTCGAGCTAAATAACGCCGGGAGGGCGCGAGCAAAAAATTATGGCAGGTTCCTTCCCACGAGCGTCAGCGGCACGGCGGTTTCTAACAGACTTTGGGAATCGCGCCCGGTCAGCGCTCGCCTGGGGACGTGCCACGCGTCGGCAATCGGCAACCGTTCTGACCCGCTCGGCTCCTCGCCTAGAAATAACCGGGCGAGAACACTTCATTTGTTTTCCTTCCTTTATTCTCCACCGCCATTTGCAAGCGACAAAGCCAAAGCCAAAAACCTCGACGGCTTCCAAACTTCTCTTCTTTCTTGCTTGGCGGTTCATCTTTCCAAGTCTTCTCATGGCGCGGTTTGGCGCAGCAAGATCACGGTGGAGAGGCTCCGGGCTTTGGAGGATCTCGGGCACACGGATGCCCCACTTGGAGGATCCCGGGAGGCGAGGGGCCCGGCGCGCGCCTGCAACGAGATGGTCACTGCGACCTCTACATCATCAATGGGCTCCGGCTGCCGGAGAGCGAGTTCTGGAGGATGTGCTCACGCGCGTCTGGGTGTGAAACTCACCCATCCGAACCCCTAACTCCATCCTTGTCTTGAACATCTTTGCCCATCTCTGCGAAGGCTTCGTGGGCACCCTTCCACGCCAAGTCTCTTCCTCCATTTCTACAACCTTTTCCACCGCGGCGCTTCCGCCACGGCGCCCTATATTTCGCTATGATTCGTACGCGTGCACGAAGTTCCCGTTTGCCACCCTCAAGGACTCCGCCTCGGCCGGGCCGATTTTGGTTCTACTTTGCGGAGGCATGAGACGATTACGCGCTATACGGAAGCGGGCGGCGCAACAGCCGAACACCGCGCCCGACAGCCACCCCGGCGAGGAGCGGGTCCCGATGATGATCCACGAGCTCACGAACATGGGGGACCGGCGCGACATCGTCAGCGACTTCCTCCGAACAGGATATCCCGCTGTGGAGGAGAGAGCACCCTTCTTCAAGATCGTGGTGGGGCGACCTCACCCGTGAGGCCGAACCGGTATGCCCTCGCCACTCGTGACAATTTCGCTTCACTTGTGAGCTTCACTTGTGGCCTTTCGAACTTGCGATGACATTTTTGCTGTCGCGATTGCAGACCAAGCCGATCGGGTGGAGAAGAGGGTCGACGAAATGTTTGGGTCCCCAAGGGCAAGGAGCTCGAGAAGAAACTCCAAGTCTCGTTGAAGCGTGCTCGAGCGAGGCAAAGTGTGGTAAGTACCTGGTCATTCATGCTCGGGAGAGCACCCGCGCCCTCCTAACGGCGTTCCTTCCTTTGAGAGCTTCGCCTTGAGCCGGGCGTGAGCTCAAATCCAAAGTGGGCAAAGAAGGTGCTGCCGTCGCTTGACCAAGACCAAAAGGAGGAGCAAAGGCCGACCGCGCCAGCATCGGTGAGTACCCGGACGTCAAGAGGCACTGCGACCGGCCGGGAACCTCTCGGCAGCATATGGAGTACGCCGATCGCGTGGAGGAGGTAAGCCGCTGAGGCTTTGGCTGGAGAATTATAGTCGGGAAGTTCAAATCAGAACAAATCGGCGAGAGGAAGATTGATCAAGGGAATGGTGCGGATCGAGCGGGGCGCCAAGAGGAGCTTGCCGAGGCGAAGGACCAACTCGCGACGAGCTACTAAAGCTCGGGAGTTGAGGATCGCTCGGTCGGGCGAAGCCTCTCGAATGCATGCCGAACATCCGGAAAAGACGCCGGAGGGTCGACATGGAGGCCGTTGACCCTAAGTCGGGCGAAGATCACCCAGCGCCGAAAAGGCGGCCGAGCCGGTGGTCCTAGCGGCGGCGAACTCACTGCGGGCGCACGAAGAAGGCCCGCCAAAGGTGTGGCGTCGATCCTCGCCCTTGCTCTGTTTCCTTTGCTCTTTGTTTTATGCGGGGGCTAACCCCACTCACCGACGTGGATGGTTAATAGCCCGTAGGCCTTCCCGATCTGCCGCCAAATAGCTCATGAGCTTGCCCATCGTGCCTTAGCGGCGTGCATATCTGCCGCCGACATCGTGATGGCCGGCGCGGAGCAATGGCGAGCACCGGCGAGGAAAAGGCCGACCCCGCAGCTCCGGGCAAAGGGGCTGCTCAAGAGACCGCAGGGCTCGCGGTAATGCTCGCCGGATAAGATTTCGGCACCCGGCGAACCACCGCACGGGGGATAAGCGAAGCCCTGAGCGAACAACATGCTCGGGAGGATAGCGGCGGACTTCAGCGAGCGCCGCTCAAGAGTGGGCCTTGGTGCCGGGATGAATAACGCCCTCGAGGAGGAGGACTCGCCGGCCTCGGACAACCCGCCCTTCTTCAAGGACTCGGGCTTGTCAAGACACCTCTCTGCCGGATTCCGGCGACATTCGGTGAGTGAGATTTATGAGAAGTTCCGGAGAAGCCGCAGAAGCGACGTTGCCGAGGTGAGAATTGCTCTGCTACGTGGTAATTTTCCTTCTTTTGTTTTCGTGGGATCCCGCTTAAAGTTTCCTACTTGCAGACTTCTTAAAAATCTTTGGCCAATTTTGAGGAAGTGCCGATTGTCCCGACACTGCCCGCTTATATGAAGAAAGCGGCTTGGGACCACTAAAGGGTCGAGGAGAAGGTGGGCGACCTCAAGCTCGCAGATACCATAATCGTGAAAAGATGCCATGAGGCGAAAGCAAGAAGTCGCCGAGGCTAAGGGAAGATCCCTGGCTCGAACAAGAGCTTGAGCAGAAAGGTCCGCCGCCTTGCCAAAGACCAAGGAGGGCTACCGCTGCCGAGAAGAAAGTGCTCGGCTTCGAGCAAGAGCCGGGCGATGGAAGAAAAAACAGCTATTCGGGCGGAGGAGAGTCTTGCCTCAGCCCTGCCGAGGTTCGAGGCTCGTCAGGGAGTTTCAGGAAGGGAAGTATGCTCGGACCACGAGACCAAGGTGGCCGAGCTTGAGGTGTCGTGCTGCCAAGGGAGAGCTAGAGCAAGGAGGCGGAAAAATTGGTCACCGAGGAAGATCTCGGCCCTTAAGTCGGGATAAGGTTCTCTTGCTCGAGCAAGGTTTGAACAAGAAAACAACGCGTTTCTCGGGCCCTCGAAGCTAAGGTGGCTGAATCGAGCCTACTGAAGCCACGCCGCCGCTGGTCGACCAAGAAAAGACGAGGTCGAGCAGCCTCGAGGAAGCCCAAGAAGGTCGTGGACGGCGTGAAGGTGATCGATCTTCGAGACCAAGATTGCTTAACTTATAGGCGTAAGCTCTCTGGGCACTTAGGGGGCGACGCCGGCGTGTAGGAGTTATATGTTGTTTTACTCGAATGTTGCGCCGATGGTGGACGCTTCTTTCTTCTTTTTTCGGTCTTTCTCTTGCTTTTCCCGTAATGAATAGATAATGCTTAAGAGCGAGACGTGCTTTTGCAAAAGAAGTTGTGACTTAGCGACCAAAAACACTTTCGCTCGATGACTCGCCCTATCCGAGCCCATTGCCGAATGAAACTTCGTGCACACAGGTTGCGAAAGCACGAGTTTGTTTAAGTAGGAGAGACGAGATAGAGCGCGACTATACTTCCAACCAAGCATCGGCCTATCAGGGCGACGCTGCGTGGAGATTAGGTCGTTAATAGAAAACCGGCGTGGCTCAAAACTTCTTAACACTTTTGCACGCATGGGCCTAACTCAAAGCATGGTCGCGAGGAAGGCGCGACGTTTTGGGACATGGTGTGCAGCGGCCGCAGCGCTCCGTCCGAGCTAAGCCGCATCACCAAAAAGGGCGTCTGTTTGCGATTTGTATCGCGCAATGATAACTCTGCGGACCAAGGTCGGCTTATTGAGACCGGCGCCTCTAGTGGTAATCTTTTAGCTACGGGCGTTGGTCGTAGTACCTGCGCTATTCTCGTCGGCGGTCCGAATCTCGCTAAGTGAGAGGTGTTTAGGCGAACAAAAGTCGCATTGATCACGAGCGATCGTGAATTTATAGCATAGTGCGAAGTGGAACGTGAGCTTTTAGATATAGAACTTGCGCACCGGTCAATGTTCCATGAACTAGCGAGCTCATGCGTCGCCCTCCGTCAGAATAGGCGACATGACCGGGCGTGACAAAAAACGACCGTGAATGGGCCTTCCCATTTGGGGAGAGTTTGTTGGCCTTTGGCGTGTCCACGAATCCGGCGCAGGACAAGGTCGCCAACTCAGAGAGCTTCGAGCCGAATGGACTTAGCCGCTGCTGCGAAGGTTTTCTTGGTAGGTGGTCGACCGAATTTGTGCCTTTAAGGCGAAGTTTCTTCAGTGAAGGTCAAGGTCGGTAGCGGCCGCGACCTTGGTGGATGTCGTCGCCGTGCACCCTTGGGGACCGAGCATGATTTGGTGAGGAGGATGGCCTCGGCGCCAGAGATCCAAGTTGGAAGGGCGCTCGCCTGTAGCTTCGACTTATAAGTGGCACGCCCAACCAAAGGACGGAAGGGAGCTCGTCCACCCATGACCCGCCTTTGTCGGGAAAGGTCTTCAAGACTCTTTTCTTGATCCTTAGAGTAGGCGGCCGCTCGCTCTTTCGCTGCTCCATTGCTCTGTGGATGGGCTACAGAGGCGAAGCATGTTTTTGTGCCAATGTCTTCTAGTGAGGCTTGAAACATTACCGGTGGTGGTGTCATTATGCGTGATGAGGCGATTGGGTACCCCAAAGCGCGTCACCACATTATCGCGGAAAAATCTTTGGTCGCTTGAGCCGAAATGGTTGAAGCAGGCTCGGCCTCGATCCACTTAGAGAAAGTGTCGATTGCGACGAGCAAGAATTTACAACCCTTTCGACCACGGAGAAAGGCCCGAGGATGTCGACTTCTGTGTCGAGAATGGCCATGAGAGTGGGATGGTTTGCAAGTCGTAGGTCGGTGGTGGGACTTACTGCGTGAAACCGCACGCCCGGCAAGTTGCCACGATCGCCCGAGCGTCGTCTAGCGCTGTTGGCCAATAGTATCCCAACCGGAATGCCTTGCTCACGAGCGTCCGGAAGGACGAGTGGGCTCCACACATTCCCTCATGGATATCTCGGAGAAGGAACTCGCCCTCTTCCCGGGATATGCACTTGGAGAGGACTCCAAGTGCCCCTTTGCGGTACAAGGCGCCGTCTACGGCTGCCAGATGATGACCGCCTTTTGCGGTAGGAACGCTCGGCTTCTTCCTCGGGCAATGTCCCATGGGCGAAATATCGATGAATGGCGCCATCCAATCCGCGACCTTGCTCGAGGAAGGAGACGTTGTCGCGACGCCTCGATGCCTCTCTACTGAGGGAATGGAGGGCTTGCGCGGATGTTTGGCTAGCGCGCCGGCCGTGGCGGGCATCTGGGTTAGTGCCTCCTCTGAGGGAATGGAGGGCTTGTGTAGATGTTTCGATTAGCGCCCGAGGGCGGGCACTGCGAGAACCGACCTTGGAAAGTTGGTCGGCCAGTGAATTATCCTTCGGGATGTAGAGTACTTCAAATTTCAAGTACCGCTCCATCTTCCTCACTTCAACCAAGTAAAGCGCCATTGAGCGATCGGAACACTGATACTCCTTGTTGACTTGGTTGATGACCAGATGTGAATCACCTTTCACAGTCAGTCTCTGGACGCCGAGCGCCTTGGACGCTCGGAGTCCGGCCAAGAGGCCTTCATACTCCGCCGCATTGTTTGTTGCGGGGAAGTGTAATTGAATGACGTATTGGAGCTGTTCCCCTTGGGGATACAAGATACGCCAAATTTCGGCGTGCTCGAAAGCTCGGGACCCGTCAAGCACATAATCCGGTGACCGCCTCGATTCGTGGTCCTGGTGGTGGGTCATGGGGTTCGTCCATTCTACCACGAAGTCCGCTAGAATCTGAGATTTGATCGCGGTGCGGGCAGAGAAGTGGACATCGAACTCTGCGAGTTCCATGGCCCATTAAGCCCGGCTACATTGGCGCCCAAATTTCTTAGGATCTCCCTAAGTGGAAAGCTGGTCGGGACAACGACCTTGTGAGCTTGAAGTAGTGGCGCGAGCTTCCTTGATGCTACGAGCAATGAGTATAAGAGTTCTCGACCTCGAGGTAACGCTCCTTTGGTCCAGGTGCAACACTTCGCCGACGTAGTATACCGTGACGCCAGCTTCGTCGCTTATCTACTTGACCGCGCTTCGGCACGGGCGCCGCCGAGGTACTGATAAAGCGCTCCCGACCTTGGCGTGGCGGGATCGGAGGGTTGGACAGTGTATCGCTTAGCTCCTCGAATGAGCTGTTAGCCTCGTCATCCAAGTGAAACGAAATCATGCTTACGGAGCGCCTTAAAGAAGGGCAAGCCAAGCCCCTCGACCGAGAAATGAAGCGCTTAAAGCGCCATTCGTCGTCGGGGTTTGAATCTCCTTACCGAAGTTTGGGGGTCGATTCTTTCGATGGCTTCGATCTTTCACGGTTGGCGCCGATGCCACCGCGGCGATGATATGCTAGAGCACTTTATCGATTTTACACCAAAAACGCACTTTTCGGGGTTAAGCCTTATTCGATGCCTACTGGAGATTACAAAAGGTCTCCTCGAGGTCGGATATATGGCCTTAGGGATTTTACTCTTAACTACGATGTCATCTACATATACCTCGAGTTCGGCCTATCCGCTCGGGAAGGTCTTTGCATCAAGCGCTGGAAAGGTCGCCCCGCGTTCCATGCAGACCGAAGACATGGTCGTGTAGCGTAACGTCTTCGGGCGGGCGTGATGAAGGAAGTCTTTCTCGCCCCTCGAACAAAGCTAATCTGGTGATAACCCGAATATGCGCGCCCGTAGCTCATTACCGGGATTGGCCGTCGCGGTCCACCACCGGTCGATGCGCGGTAGAGGAAGTTGTCCCGGAGCATGCGGCGTTTAACCCAAGGTGGTCGGCGATTTATACGCGCCACTTGCCCCCTTCTTCTTGACGATGACCGGATTTGCCAGCCACTGCCGTGTCTGGCCTCTCTCGACGGCGGCCTTAAGGAGCTTGTCGAGTTCCTCCGGATGATTGCCTGTTTTCTCAGGGGAAAATCGCTCGAGCCTCGCGCCGACGAGTCTTTTGTCAGTGAGCATACCCGACTGTGCTCGATCACCTCCCCTTGGGACCCGGGCATATCGGACGGTTCCCGAGCCCGAACACGTCCCGAAACTCCTCCGAGAAGGTGATGAGCTCGAAAGTTCCTATTTGGGGTCCAAGGAGGACCCCAAATGGAAGACAACAGACGGGTCAGCCTCGTTGAGAGGGACCGCTTTGTTTCTCCTCCCGGATTTGGAGGGCAACTTTAGGTCGGGAAGGCACCGGCGCTTGGTCGGGATCTACATGGGCAATGCCCGACCATGTCGAGGACTTCTCGTCGCAGCTCAAGGCCGCTTTATGGTCGCCCTTCACAAGGATTTAGCGCCTTTGGGTCAGGGACCTTTAGGCACCGGTAGGCGTGATGCGTGGCAGACCATGAATTTGGAGAGGGCGGGCTCGCCAAGGATGGCGTTAGGCCGATCTGAAGTCCACGACTTGAGAAATTGACTAGCTTCGGTCCGGAAATTGTGTGTCCCCGAATGTTACGGGCAAGACGATCAGCCCAAAGGCTTGATCGAGGTGCGGGGACGATCCCGAAGAACGGACGGCGACGCTCTTGATCTTGGAGCGAGGACGTGATCTCGTCCAGACCGAAATGGATATGAGGTCCAAGGAGCTCCGCCATCGATGAGGACCCGGCCAACTTTTGCGTTGTTGATGGTCGGGCTCACGACCAGCGGGCTTGAACTTGGTCATTCCAAGGGACAATCATCCTTGGAGAATGTGATGGAGCAACTCGGACCACCGAGCTTTGTGACAGGGCTCGCCTGGTGATGTGGGCCGACCTCCCAGGCCTCCTTTGTCCCTTCGGATTTAGGTCGAGGAGGCCGAATATGACGGCGGCGTGATTATGGGGCTCTGGTAATCCATGTCGTCGTCGCCGTCCCCGGGCCCTTGCCCTTGCCGCTCTCCCCTTGCTCAGAGAGGCAGATAGCCCTCGCCCAGAGAATTTCTCCAGCGATATGCCCAAGTTCTCAGATTCATGGAAGTCGTGACCGTTACTGATGGAGCGAAGCGATGCGTCGCGTGGGGCGCCCTCTTGGCAACGACCTTCGTCGCCGCGACCTTGGTCATCCTGGTACCGTCGGCGTTAACGGCCAGTCATGATGGTGCCGCTTGCTACTATTCTTACAGTGGCGAAACTGGCGGCACTAGCCGCCGTCGTTGACTTCCGCGACCATGTCGGTCTGTCCGCGATTTTTTTTTCTTCTTCTTGATCTTCTTCTCCCGGGCACGAGGGCCTCTTGCTCGAGGCGCCTGCACCGGCCGAGGCGTAGCTTGCCTTCATCGGCGCTCTTCCATTACGCTTGCCGTCGGCGTTCAGCATAGAGCGGTCGGCCATCTCTGAAACAGTTCGTTGGCCGACAGTTGGGGTGAATCTCCAAGTCTTGCGTGAAGCGGGCGCCACGGACCCCGAACTTGAAGGCCGGACCACCACCGTCCCGAGATGCTCGGGATGGAGTTTCTTACCTTTATGAACCTTTGGGACGAAGTCGGCAGTTGTTTCTTTGTCCGCTTGGATGAGCCGCCGAGGTCGCGCTTCTGTTGCGGCGGTGTAGCAACTTTGAAGTTCGCCGAGGGCCTCCGAGAGCTGCTTCCACGAACGGATCGATCCCTCCTTCGTTAAAGAGCTGGTGTCTGGCGGAGCGTCGAGACCGTGGGGAGGTAGTTAGCTATGACCCCTTCGTCTTCGCCCGCGCAGATGGCGCGTGGAAATAGATCGAGATGAATCGTCCGAGTTTTGGGTCCGTTAAGCGCTTCGACGCGGCCGGGCTTGAATTTGCCCGCCACTTGGCGTCGCCGCGAGGACGCCGAGAAAGCCCGACATCCGACGCCGCCATCATGGCGAAGCCTTTCCGGCGTGATCGTGCCGGCGACCGACCAGCTGTCCTGGCGTAAGTACAGGCGAACACGCCCGCGTGTGCGGCGACGGCAAGTGTTCGATGTGGAACATACTGAGCGCTTCATGGAAGCGGCCGAACATCCGTGAGCCCGTGAGGCTGCCCGTGAAGTGCTCCGAGCATCCTCATGGTGTTGATGGTGCCGCAGGTTCCTCGAGCATGGCTTCGGAGGCCCTCGGCGAGAATGCGGTTTAAGCGCCCCGAAACATCCGGGCCCCGAAACGGGGTGATGGGGCCTGATGTCGGCGGCAAGTTTTCCATATTTTCGCCACGAGGGCCCCTATGGTCGCCAGTCCGCCCTGGTTGGCGAGTTCTGAGGTTGCGCACGCACCGTCGCCATGGCGTGGTCGCCGCTTCCGAGGAGCATCGAGGCGACTTTAAGGGCGGCGCTCAGTACTCGGGAATAGTAGCTGGGGTCCTTTGAGCCCGTCTCGCCCCGGATGCAGCCCGCCACGGTTGGTGGTGGACAACCGCAGGGTCCGCCTGGGACTCGGTGCTCTCACCGCTGCTATGCGGGCGAGGAAAGGCCGCCGAGACAGCCGTTCCTCGTGGTAAATCTCCTTCCCGCCATGCGGTGGCGCAAGGAGGACCAGGATCGCACGGCGACGTGAGGTGGTGTCGCACTGACCGCGGTCCTTTGAGCTCGAGGCGGTCGGGGTAGTCCGACCTGTCGGACGGCCGCCAGATTCATCGCAGCGAGGGTATCCGCGCGAAAGGAGGAAATGCTTCGCCGCCGCGCACCGGGAAAGACTCCGGTTTCGTGTGGCCTTCCGGATCGACCGCACCACCCATGCCGCTGCCGGGCGTAGTATTCGTCGGCGTCCTCCACGTCGTCAAGACGCAGAGGTCTTGATTGTCTTCGCGAGTTTGGCATCCTCGAGATTCCTTGCGGAGGACTTCACGGTCCTCACGACGGCGCCAATTTGCTCGCCCGATTCGGGACAGGGTCCTCCGAAGCTTACTTGTTGAATGGGGATCAACCTAGGCCCCCTCTCATAAAGGCTATCGCCCAAGGGTGTGCCGAGCTACGGATCGAGGTGGACAAGATAATCGAGGAGCACACGGGTCGCTTTTGGTCAGGTTCGGCCTCTCACGGAGGAGATAACAACCCTACGCCCAAGTGGATTCACTAATGAGTATGGAGTAGTTACAACGTGCTTGCTCGGAGGAGCCTTGAGCTAGCCTAAGGACTCCAAGGAACAAGTTCTGGTCTCGATGTCGTGGTACCAAAAAGCCACCCTCGAGACATCGTCGCGAGGGGTATTTATAGGGATTTACAAGAGCGGAGTTATTTATTACATAGGGGCGCCATCAGAGGGACGTCTGGCAATCACGGTACTGGCCGCGCCACCCGCCGGTACCACGCGACATGGGAAGAATGGGCGCAGATTAGGCGGCGCGACCGTGGCATGAGATCCAAGCAAGCGATCCTCGAGCTACTGCGCATTTAATGCCACGTCGCCTTATCGCGAGCCCCGAGCTTCCCCGAGCTTTCGGGGATGGGGTAGCCCGTGAGCGGGCTACACGGGTCGGTCTCTCTGTCGCCATCCGGCAAGAGCATGGTCGGTTGGCGCCTGGAATTCGTGGTCGTCTTGGTACAAGATATCAATCCCGACAACTTTAAACTGTTTTTATGTCAGTGAATAATCATGACATTTTACAGTGAATCACACCAATACATTTTACCAGTTTCTGACTTTCAGTGCCTTGCAACGCTTTTCTGCAAAACTGAAAGCATCAGCTTCTTCGGTAGAACCTGTAACAACAAAAATTCCTTAGCTGAGTCTCAAACTCTCATCATATTTGAAGGTCCTCCATCTCTGTTCCTCTCAAATTGACAGCTTCAGGCTACCTCTTCATTACCTCCTTTTGCCTGTTGGGGAAAATTTGGTCATTGCAACATTTCACCCCTGATCACAGCACAGGCCATCAAACATCTTTGATAACCTCATTAAACCATGGAGGCTTGCAATTTTTATAGAGTCCAATTTCACAAAACACACATAATTTCGTCTCAAAAATAACCACAAGCGGGTTCACGCCTTGATGCAGCCTCTTCTTCAATCGGATGCTCCTCCAATTGGGTTGCCTTCATCATTTGCCTAATCTCCTCAACCTTCCCAAACTCCCGCTTTCGCTTCAAAAACCCTTCCAAAGTCCTAAATGCGCGCTCTGTAGGTGCCATCCCCATCTCAATCATCTCCCTAAAGCATCTATATGCTTCAACAACCACACCTCTGCAGCATAAACCAGTTACCAGAACATCCAACGCATGCCGGTGCGGTACACATCCCTTTCCAATCAGATAATCCCATAGCTGATAGCTCCCAGCTCCATTTATCAGTGCGGTGTACACATGGAGCATTGGCTTGCAGTTCTCCCTCCTGCGCATTTGGTCGACCAGCTCGAGATCGTGCAAGAACCTTCCTTTCTTGCAGTAGGCATCATCCTCACGCAGTAGGACACGGCACGAAGCCGAGCAGCACGGCTTCATGGCAGAACAGGTTCAGCGCTTAGAAGTGACCGGCCTCCTTGGATCCGAGCAGCAGCGTGTTGAACGTGCGGGCGTCGGGCGGGCACACTTCACAGTAGGCGGCCGCGGGCGCAGAAGGAGCGGCGGAGCAGCGTGGCGCTTTGTTTATTTTTCTTTCCTTTTTCGTTTGAGAGAGAATGGTGGGTTTCTTGGCGGCGAGGTAGGCACTTGCGGACTGGTATCGGAAATCGGAATCGGATTGAGTAGAAGGCGAATGATATGAGTAGAGGAATGGCCCATCGTCTCATTACGTCCCATTCTTCTCTCTCCACTCCTCTCTATGGCGACTTCTTCCTCTCCGCTCCGCTCTATGGAGACTTCTTCCTCTCCGGCAGGCTCTATCTCCTTCGTGTCCGCCCGCTGCAGTGCCGTGCAGCCTGTCGTCAGGTGCGCGTCTCCCGGACATCTCCGCCTTCTCCTCGCGTCTTCTTGGTGCGATGGATGCCACCACGTCGTGGGTGGGTCAAGCTGAACTTCGACGGGTCCGTTCACCACGACGGTTCTGGGCGTGCGAGCATTGGCGGCGCAATCCGCGACGACAGAGGACGCATCCTTCTCGCCTTCGCCGAGCGGACGGCGCACGCCCCGATCGGCCTCGTCGAGGCGCGCGCGCTGATCCGAGGCCTTCAGCTCGCGTTGGACTACGGCTGGGACATGCTGCTAGTGGAAGGCGACGACTTGACGCTGGTTCGGCTGCTGCGCTGCGAGTCCACGAAGTCGCGCATACCGCCGGCGATGCTCGACGAGATCATCTGGTTGCTTGGCATGTTTCGGGTGTGCGAGGTGCAGCACGCCTACCGGGAGGGGAACCAGGTGGCGGACACGCTCTGCCACGAGGCGTACAAGACTACATACCCGAGGGTCTGGACGGAAGAGATGGTTCCGTTCGCCGTCTGGGAGAAGCTCGAAGACGACCGCCGCGGCGTCCTCCACGAGCGAGTCCGCGGGTGAAGCGGATTGCATGGCGCCAACCAAGAACTCTGACCTGCCGGCCGCTCATTGTGCATCTCGATCACGACGGCCCAAAAGCAGCCCATCCGGCCATCTCGGTCCAAGGATTTGACGAGAACACATCACGAGACGCGACATGACGTCCGGCTGCAAATCACACCAAGACTCAAGAATCAAGATCAAGCAAGACTCAAGCAAAGCTCAGGAACCAATGATAGCTCGGTCTTGTAGTTTGTAGAAACAAGGTTCCGGTTGGGCTAGCAGATGCTAAACAATTGATCAGCTAGTGAAAGATTATTTTTTTTCTACTGTATTACCTCAAGGTTGTAGTACATTGATGAACAAACGAAATAAGAATTTCTAGTGTTCAAAGATATTTGTGCTGTAATTCTCTCTAGAATTAAACAGCATACGATCGCATAACGGCTTAAGTATATATGCTAATCAGGCACGTCGTTGTTGTCATGCAGTCAGTGATGAAAAGTGTGCCTAAGGCCCTAAGCCATACTTAAACCCTGTATGGTTATTATAAATGTTGTATCTCAAATTAATCCTTCCGGTTACGCCATGCAAATATATGGATTCATTTCACAAAGGTGAATAAACCTCGGGGACATATACAGACCCTGGCCTGCGTACGTTGATGAGTTGGATCATTGCGTGCTAGCATTGCCGGTCAATAGGGTCTGATGCAACCACTTACGAGCAAGTGCAGAAACTTCGTGTAAATACTTATTTTTTAGATTAACTTCGTGTAAACACTAAATAAAAGAATTTTCAAAAAAAAAATATGTGCGTGCATATCAGATGCGAGTTGGTCCCTGAAATTAATATGCATCAAAAGTACTTCAAGACAAGTCAGCAAAACTAGACCGAGCGCAAAATCAAAGATGGTATCCACGAAATTCGACATGGTAGTTTTAAACAGTATAACAAAGGCCAGATGTGATCTGTTCTGAGGCTCTAGTCAATGATTACAAACTCTTCAAAGTAGCATGATAATGCAAATGACCAAAACTAGAACGGTGTTACGAACAACCAAGAATTTTAGCAGATGAGAGCCGCCCAGTCTTATCTGTTTAGATAAAAGTCGGGACAGGGTTGAATCAATAAACAATTCGATTACAGGTCAAACTTACGAGAATGAATGTTACCATTTCATTTTCAGAAAATATGGTTTTCCATAGAGATGATAGCTACCTGGCAGAACCAGCAATTTACAAAATTCAAGTTTTCTTAGTCTTTGAACTGCGAATATTGAAAATTCGGCTTAGCCTAAAATTGTTTAATAAGCTTGAAAAATCAGGCCCATATTAAATCAACCTTTAGTGTATACAAACCTAAAAGAACATCAATCTGGGTTGTCCATGGATAAGGCTAAAACCATGGCAGTCAACCAATTTTAGCTTTACATGGTTCTATCCTCAATTTTAGGATATTACATATATATATATATATATATATATATATATATATATATATATATATATATATATATATATATATATATATATATATAAAGTTCACTTATAGCTTACGAAATTGTATTTCACTAAGGAGCTTGAGCATAAGCTATAACATATTTTAATGACTTTGTTGTATGGTATAATATGTTTTATCTAGGATCTAGTTTTCCTCAATCAAGACTTTACTTTTTATTATCTATAGATGTATACATATATATATATATATATATATAGGCGAAATATTACTGTGCAAACCACCAATTCCATGAAAACTCTGTGGAAACCACATGTAGAAGTTTTGAAAAATTCTCAAAAAATTACCATATGTAGGGGAGGTGAACCTCTACAACCCTGCAAAATTTGAAGTTGAAATTCAATCGCATTTGAAAGATATGAAAAAGACAAAGTCAGCATGAATAGTAATTTTTACTGTTTTGGCACTATTCTTTTTACTGTTTGTCTTTTTCATATCTTTCAAATTCAATTGAGTTTCAACTTAAAATTTTGCAGGGTTGTAGAGGTTCACCTCCCCTACATATGGTAATTTTTTGAGAATTTTTCAAAACTTCTACATGTAGTTTCCACGGAGTTTTCATGGGATTGGTGGTTTGCAGAATATTTCGCCATATATATATATATATATATATATATATATATATATATATATATATATATATATATATATATATATATATATATATAAAGTATCTTATAGTTGTAAATATGTATCTAAATGAGTAATTTATCACTATTGAAATGTTTGAATGAAATATCACATATGTACAAATTTAATGTATATCAAGAATGTAAACCCTATCTATGTAAACAAATGTATACATCTATAGATAATGAAAAGTAAAGTCTTGATTGAGGAAAAACTAGATCCTATATATATATATTCCATTTGGACCATTTACTATTCATAAAACAAGTCTAAATCAAGTTCATACCTTAATCATTTCAACATAATAGGGTAGCCTCTTTGTCATACTAGTGTTTAGAAATCAATTTTATTTATTTTAGATTTCTTTTATACAAGTTATGCATTTCTGAGTTTTTAGTGCATTGAATGCAATGGAAAGTGATTCAACCCTAAATGAAATTTAAATATTTTTATATATTTGTATTGCTGGAAGCATAAGGATTTCATTAAAATTGGTTTCATTCAATTTCGAGTTTATTTGGAAAATTTGTATGTATAGCATATATTTAAGCCCTTTCTTTAAATTTAAATTTCAAAATTTCACAGAGTTCATTTTCAAATTATTTTAGTATATTATGAAAGCACCTTATTTTAAATGATTTTAGAAATTTGTTTCATTCCATTTGGAGCTTTAAATCGAAGTTATGGTATTTTGAATCGGCTCGGTTTTGAAAACCCCGAGAAAATACAAAATATGCCTTCACTATAGTAAAGATGTCTTTTTCATTTTTCATGCATTTTCTTTTGAACGGCCAAGCTGCGTGTGGGGTCAAGTCTTGATGACACAAGAGATCGTGTGAAATTGCCAAATTAAAAGGGCCAGCTTAGCGGTGAGGGAGAACAGAGGTGCTCGAACTTGAGCTCACCAGTGGCTAGGTACATGAATTTATGATTCGTAGTACGCAGAGCTTCTCGCATCACGGTGGTCCTAGGGACTAGCTTTTGTGGCTCGATGTTGGCTAGAGATATGGTGCCACCGAGCTATCTTGGCGGCGGCACCATGGCCGAGCTGGTTTGAGCTCGCCATTAATTTTTTCATCATTTATGAAATATTTGTTTCCATTAGATCAACTTGATAGCTGAAAAACTTTGTAATAAAACTGGGCTGCGTGCTTATGCAGAGGCCAGAGACAAATCCATTTTCTAAAAAAAGAGACTACATTTTCATCGGGAGACCCTTATTTAAGTAACAGTGAGTCACAAGAGCTCAATTTTCTCATAATATCATGTCACATCAAGTTTATTATTATACTCTCAAAGAAACTCGCATACAAATGTGTATAAATTTATTGTTCATCCAAGCACATTTGTAGGGGGAGTCATATTCTCATTTAGCAATATTTTGATTTTAATACCTTTTGTCCTCTAAAGATAAAATATTGTTAAATAAGAATCCCGCGGTGTGTGTAACTAATTTTTCATTAGCTACTCACCCAAAAAATTTCAATTTACTTCAATTCGTTCAGAAGGATTGTCATCAATTACCAAAAAGGGGGAGATTTAAAGCATCTAGGCCCCACGTGATTGAGGTTTTGGTAATTAATGACAATCAAGGTTAAAAGGACTAACGTTGTTTGCATGAGTAAGTTGAAAACAGGAAAATCTACTCTTCGAGGCACGTCGGAATGTCACAAGTTTAAAAAGGGAAGAGTATGCACCAAAGAAGCAAAATAAATGAAGGTATAAAATTTTAAGGACATTTTTCTAGTCATTTTACCGATCTCGGAGTTGGGAGAAAAGATCGGATTGTTAAGATATTCGCCGTACTATTAAGAGGGACTTGATAAAGGTCTTGAACTTTAAAAATGCATCACTTATGGCTCAAAAAGTCTAATTGTTCATTCATGCATTCGAGAAGCGCTTTATTCTGAAATTCATGTCGGTGGCCTTACATAAGTGGCCTTAAATAGCCATGGGCCCATGGGGTGGTACTAAAGCCCTAGAAGGGCTGTGATAGTACCAGCCATGTCGATTTTTCCTAATTAAATTTAAGCAACGGCTAGTTTGTGTGTGGAGGGGTTATAAATACCCTCTCACCTGTGCTAGGGGCTGGTTGGTTACTTCATTCAATTCTTTTAAAGCCCTAGCAACTCTTTCCACTCTCTAGTGCATTCAATTCTTGATTCTTGAGTTTTGGAGAGAAAATTGAGTGCATTTGTATTTGTTAAGCCATATTGAAGTACTCTAAAGTCTCAAACCTACGTCAAGTTTGTTACTCTTAGAGGTTGCCGCCTCCTAGACGGCTTGGAGGCGTGAAGTTTCGGAGATCTTCACAAAGAAGCTTGTGTGAAGGCCCGGACGGTTGTGAAGGCAAGGAGCTCGCCTACCCGGAAGTGGGGAAGAGCTACCACGAGAGATCGGGGAAGGCTCAAGCAAGTGGAGCCGGCTTGAAGAAGTTCAAGTCACCTCAGCGTGGAGTAGGGAGGCCAAGCAAGTCTCCGAGACCACGTGATAAAATTCACGTGTTCCTCATTTGTGGTTTGCTTTGCTCTCTTTTGTGTTACTTCTATCTATTTGATCACCTTTGTGCAATATTTGTTTAGTAATTAAATTAATTGAGTAGAGGAATTATTTAGTGATCACTAGAGTTGCTAGATATTAAAATTGCTAATATTGTCACCCGAGCTTAGAAATCATTAATTTGATTTTAGTGATTGAAAATTTAAAAACCTCCTATTCACCCCCCCTCTAGTCGGTATCCTTGATCCTACAAGTGGAATCAGAGCCAGGACTCTTTATTCGGGTTTCACCGCCTAAAGAGTAAGGATGGCTAGTGATGGGGTGTCAATAGGCAAGGCGCCATTTTTCGATGGTACAAATTATGCTTATTGGAAAATTCGCATGACCGTTTATCTTAAGGCCATGAGCCCAAGCATATGGAGAATTGTAGATGAAGGTATCGCTCTGGGAGCAAATCCCCCACTCACAATAGAACAAGTAGAGCGAAACATTCATCTCAATGCTCAAGCTATGAATGCTCTTTTTGGTGCTTTGAACGCGGATGAGTTCAATTGAGTGAGCAATCTAGAAACCGCTCACGAAATTTAGACTACCCTCTCGAAAATTCATGAGGGCACATCCTCGGTCAAAGAAGCCAAATTGCATATGCTTCGGATCAAATATGAGAGTTTTATTATGTTACCCCATGAGAACATTAATGAAATGTACTCACGGTTAAATAACATAGTAAATGAGCTCAAAGGCCTTGGAGCATTACTAACCGATTTTGATATTGTTCGAAAGATGTTTAGGGCTCTCCCGGAGAAGTACGAGACTTTGGTGACGTTGTTTCTCAACTCACCGGAATTACCAAGAATGACGCCAACCGGACTTCTCGGAAATCTCATTACAAATTAGCTCTACAAGAAAGACAAGGAAGAACTATTGGAACAAAGCTCATCGAAAAAGAAAAATATTGCTTTCAAGGCTAAGGCGGAGTCAAGTGATGAGGGTTCCGAAGATGAAGACGCCGAAGAGGAGATGGCACTCCTTGTGAGAAGAATGAAAAGGTTCATGAGAAGGCGCTCAAGCTCAAGTGGTCCTCAATGATTTAGAAAAAGGCAACATTCTAGCACCAACCGGTATGCAGATATTCGGTGCTATGAGTGTGATGAAAAGGAGCACATCGCCTCGCATTGCCCCAAGAAGAAGGACGACAAGAACAAGTCACCCAAGAAGAAGAAGTTTTTTCAAGGAAAGAAGAAGCTCTTCAAGAAGCTCCAAAAGGATGGCAAAGACGAAGCCCATATTGGTGAGTGGGATTCTGAAGAAGAGTACTCGGATTCTGACTCATCCGGAGAAGATACACCCTCGAAGAAGAAGGGTCTCGCCGGCATCGCCGTCAAAGAAGCGTCATCACCATTCGTCACTCCTTTATGTCTTATGGCTAGAGGAGAAATTAAGGTAAATTCAAATGACAATGATGAACCTTCATATGATGAGTTAATGGATATGCTTGAGGATTTAAATGAATATCTTGGCAAAGAGAAATCAAAATTTATGGTTTTGAGAAAAGAGTTTCTTTCTCTCAAAAATCTTATGAGGAGCTAAAGGAAGCTCATGAGGTTCTTCTTGCCAAGGATCGTTCAAAGTCCTCAAATGATATTGGTATAGAATGCAACATTATTGATGATTTGCCTAAACTAGAAATTGACTCATGTTGTGTAGCAAAATCAAGAATATCAACCTCATGTGATGATTTAAGTTCAAACTTATGCCATGAAAATTTGATTGTTGAAAACAATGAGCTTAAAGAACAAGTGAATAAACTCAACAAAAGTTTAGATAGATGTTTTAAGGGTAAGGACACTCTAAATAAAATCTTGAATAGTCAAAGATGTTCTTACAATAAAGAAGGATTAGGATATGTCCCTAAAAAGAATAAGAAATTAAGTAACAAGGCTCCTCGCCTTGTGAAATCGAATGAAAAATTTTGTTATAAATGTCATGATGTAGGACATTTAGCTATTGATTGTTCATTAAGTAAAACATCTAAAGAACATATTCATAACTCTTGCTATGTACTTAAAAGAGATAAAAATGGTAAAGTTTTTGCTCGATTTGTTGGGACCCCAATAATTGGCCAAAGAAAGAAAGCCATTTGGGTTCCCAAAACCTTGGTTACTAACCTCTAAGGACCCAAATAAATTTGGGTACCTAAAAAGGTTTGATTTTATTTTGTAGGTGAACTACAAGACCGGTAGACGGCATTGGGTGTTAGATAGTGGATGTACCCAACATATGACTAGCGACCGGAAAATGTTCACCACATTTGATTCGGGAAGTGGACAACACGGCAAAATCACATTTGGCGAGCAAAGGAAAGGTATTGGGATTAGTTAAGATTGCAATATCAAACGACCTTTCTATTTCTAATGTTTCCCTAGTTGAAACATTAAATTTTAACTTGCTATCCGTTGCTCAAATATGTGATCTTGGTCTTGTTTGTAGCTTCACTAAAAATAGTGTTGTTATTTCTAGAGAAAATGATAATTCTTTAGTATTTAAAGGATTTAGATTTAGAAATTTGTATTTGGTTGATTTCACCTCAAATGACTCATGTCTTCAAACTTGCTTAATGGCAAAGACATCGTTAGGATGGTTATGGCATAGAAGACTAGCTCATATTGGGATGATTCAACTCAAAAAGCTTTTCAAAAATGATTTAGTTGTGGGCTTGAAAGATATGAAGTTTGAGAAAATAGACTTTATAGTGCTTGTCAAGCCCGACCAGCGATAGCTAGTTCTCATCCTTGAAGAGTATCATGTCCACATCTAGACCATTAGAGCTCTTACATATGGATTTGTTTGGCCCGACAATCTATAAGAGCATCGGGGGCAATTCTTATTGTTTAGTCATTGTTGATGATTACTCTAGATATATTTGGGTATTCTTTCTAGATGACAAATCTGAAGCCTCCGAAATTTTTAAAAAGTTTGCAAAAGGGCTCAAAACGAATTTGATTTTAAAATAAAGAAAATTCGTAGTGACAATGGTTCCGAGTTCAAGAATACAAGAATTGAAGATTATTGTGATGAACTTGGAATAAAGCACGAGATTTCCGCAACCTACACTCTGGAACAAAATGGAGTTGTAGAACGGAAAAATCGAACATTAATTGAAATGGCAAGAACAATGCTCGATGAATATGGCACTTCCGATAGCTTTTGGGCGGAAGCCATTAATACCGCTTGTCATGCTACAAATAGACTTTATTTGCATCGACTTTTGAAAAAAACATCTTATGAGCTTCTTGTTGGAAGAAGACCGAATATTTCTTACTTTCGAGTCTTTGGTTGCAAATGTTATATTTTGGAAAAGGGTGTTCGGCTCTCAAAATTTCAAAGTCGTTGTGATGAAGGGTTTTTACTCGGTTATTCGTCAAATAGCAAAGCTTATTGAGTTTTCAATAAAAATAAGGGTTTTGTAGAGGAAACTTGTGATATTGAATTTGATGAAACTAACGGCTCTCAAGAAGAGCAGGAAAACTGGGATGATGTAGGTGAAGAATGCCTAAGAGAAGCTATGAAGAATATGACTCTTGGAGATGTGAAGAAAGTAGACAAAGAGGATCAACCCTCATCCACTCAAGTCGAGCCTTCAACCTCCACACCTCCAAATCAAATTCAAACCATCGATGTAGATGACAAGAATAGTGATCAACAAGTTCAACCTCTACCTCAACGTATTCATCATGGTCTCTCCAAAGATCATCCAATAGATCAAATATTGGGTAACGTGAGTAAGGGTGTCCAAACTCGATCTCGTGTCGCTTCTTTTTGTGAGCATTATTCCTTTGTATCATCATTTGAACCCACTCATGTAGATGAAGTATTAGATGATCCGGATGGGTAAATGCAATGCATGAAGAACTAAATAATTTTACCCGTAATAATGTTTGGACTTTCGTAGAAAGACCTAAAGAACATAATGTAATTGGCACAAAATGGGTCTTTCGGAATAAGCAAGATGAAAATGGTATTGTTGTAAGAAATAAAGCTAGATTAGTGGCGCAAGGTTTCACTCAATTTGAAGGATTAGATTTTGGTGAAAATTTTGCACCCGTACCTAGATTTGAAGCCATTAGAATCTTACTTGTATTTACATCTTGCTTTGATATTAAATTATTTCAAATGGATGTAAAGAGTGCATTCTTAAATGGACAAATATCCGAATTGGTATTTGTAGAACAACCTCCCGGTTTTGAAAATCCCAAACACCCAAATTATGTTTACAAACTCTCTAAAGCGCTATACGGTCTCAAGCAAGCTCCTAGAGCATGGTATGAGCAACTTAGAGATTTCTTGATTTCAAAAGGTTTCAAAATTGGAAACGTTGATACAACACTCTTTACAAAAATAATTGATGAAGATTTCTTTGTATGTCAAATTTATGTTGATGATATCATTTTCGGTTCTACTAACGAAGATTTTTGCAAAGAATTTAGCGATATGATGTCTAGGGAATTTGAAATGTCGATGATTGGAGAATTGAGTTTCTTTCTTGGACTCCAAATCAAGCAACTCAAGAATGGAACATTTGTGAGCCAAACCAAATATATCAAGGATCTTCTTAAAAGGTTTGGCATGGAGGACGCAAAGCCAATCAAGACTCCAATGGCTTCAAATGGGCATCTTGACCTGAATGAGGGAGGTAAACCGGTAGACTTAAAACTTTATAGATCTATGATTGGTAGTTTACTTTATCTCACCGCATCTAGGTCCGATATAATATTTAGTGTTTGCATGTGTGCTCGTTTTCAAGCTTCTCTCAAAGAATGCCATTTAGTTGCCGTAAAGAGAATTCTAAGATATTTAAAACATTCCTCAAATATAGGGTTATGCTATCCTAAAGGTGCTAAGTTTGATTTAATTGGATATTCGGATTCCGATTATGCGGGTTGCAAAGTGGATAGGAAAAACACCTCCGGAAGTTATCAACTGCTAGGTAGATTTTTGGTTTCTTGGTTTTCCAAAAAGCAAAATTCCGTAACCCTATCCACTGCCGAAGCCGAATACATATCCGCCGGTAGTTGTTGCGCTCAATTATTATGGATGAGGCAAACTTTGATGGATTATGGAATAAATTTCAAAAGGGTGCCTCTTTTGTGTGACAATGAAAGCGCGGTTAAAATAGCAAATAACCCGGTCCAACACTCAAGAACCAAGCACATACGCACGGTCAACGAGCTCCCAAGCTCGGGGGGCCCCGACCACTACTTGGGCGTCTGCCGAGCGCGACCTAGGCGTATACCCAGAAACACGGCATCCACGATCTCGAGCTCGGGTCAACTCTCGTTCGTGCAGTGTCCCCTTGGATTCGGAGCGTCGTTTGCGGCGATTACCAAGACATGGGATCGTGGGGGTGAAGCGGTAGCCTTGTGGCGCAGTCCGGAGGCTGATTCTTTGCCGACCCTCAATCGCATGAAGGCCACCACCGGGAATATCTCCCGTTAAATTCTGGCGGGGAGTATATAAGGCTAAGGATCGCATGACTGAAAAGACGAGACATCGAGCTCAAGCGCTAGACACGCCATTGTTAAGCTTGAGATGTAACACACCTCTGTGCTCGAGAATAGCAAAGATCACCGCCGCAAGGCAACAGATGAAGCTATTACCTTCACGAGGCTCGAACGATATAAACCCTCGTGTCACGCTCGTTGTCACCTAGCTCCGACCTTCGGCACGTCGAGTCCTTTCCCACGTTGAGCAAAGCTCTGCTCGGGTCCCTAGAATCACTAACCCCCGTTTCATTTCTGCGGTTGGCGATCCCGATCGTCGACAGCTGGCGCCCACCGTGGGGCCCGATTGGCTTTGCTCATTCGCAGGGAAAATACCAAGATTTTGGGAGCATGGCGCGCTTCATCGACGGACATTCCTCGGCGTGGGTTGGCGCGGACTCGACTTCTGCGTCCTGTTTTGCCCTCGCCACCGCCATGCGAGCTGCACGTCTTGATGGCGGACAGTCATGGCGCGGGTGCAGCTACGGAAGGCCGTGACCCGCAGACCCCCGAGGACGCTCGCCGGATGGTGCATGTCGCCATCAACCAAGCCATAACCACCCTCCGGCGGAGGAGCGAGATCAGCGCCCGGCGAAGTTTATACACGCTCGTCGAGGGCGCTCTGACGAATGTTTCGGCGTTACGACGCGGTGCATCTCTACGGAGGAGGGTAAGTGCAGTTAAATGACATCCACTCGAGCCTCGTGGAGTGCACTCTTCGACAGGGCGATGGTCGGCAAGGCCTTCCGTATGGGTATTATTGGCCTTGGCCAGGATGCCCGTGATATCGTCCTTTTTGTCGAGCATGCCGCTTCCGCCGAAAGTCGCATCAACCCGCATACGCGCTTCAGACCATCCCGCTCGCTTGGCCTTTCTCGACATGGGGGCTGGACATCCTCGGCCCTTTTCCTCAGGCGGTCGGGGGTAAGAAGTTCCTGTTCATTGCTGTTGACACTTTTACCACGTGGATCGAAGCTGAACCGGTCTCGACCATCACTGCTCAAGCGGCTGTCCGTTTTTTCCGCTTGTTCATGGTCACTAGGTATGGGGTTCCATGCAAAATTATCACTGACAATGGTACTCAGTTTACCAGTGAGTTGTTCTAGGAGTTTTGCGAGGACCTCGGCATCAAAGAATGCTTCGCCGTAGCTCACCCCGAACAGCGGAGCGGCGGAGCAGCGCCAGCGGACAAATCGTCCGAGGCATCAAGAAGCGAGTTGCAGATGAGCTCGAACGCTCTGGCGAGACACGGATGATGAGACTCGCAAATATACTACGTCCAAGGAAGATTTTGAGCATGCGCTGGGAGTCTTTCACAGTTCCTATCCAAAGATTCATGATGCTCCCACTCTGTCTTTGGATGAAGCTGTGGAAATCTATTATCGTTCCTATCCTTTTAAGATTGGACAGACTATCGGGCTGCAGCTTCAACCAAGCATGGTCAACAAAATCATAAGGGTTTCTATTCATCCAAAAAGTGGGAATTTCGATGCCATCAGGGGATATGCATGGAATTTGATTGCAAAAGTTATGGCAAAAGAAAATTTTGATGTGGTGGACTTCATCATGAGGGAAATGGCTCTTTTTGCAAAAGAAAGGGGGAAGACCATCTATTTTGCTCCGTATATCAAGGCCTTAATCAGAAGGGTGGCAGGATACAATGGTCTAACTCCTATTCCTCACAAGCCATACAAGCCCCGTGTTGCTCCGCCTCAGGTCTTGCACCATATTGCCGAGCAAGCCGCTCAAGCGAGGGCTCAAGCTCAAGCCGCTCAAGCCGCACAAGTCCCTCAAGCACCTTCTGCGCCCGATGCTTATCTTGCCAGTCTTGAGACTCTTCGGTCCGACATGATGGGCCAATTTGCACTTGTCCTTGAGCTTCAATATCACAATCGCCAGATGGTGGAAGAGGTCCGGGAGCACGTGGATGCTCTTAGCACTTCTGTTGATCAGATTCGGAGTGAGCTTCTTCCCGTCTCCTTCCATCGCTTTGGTCATCGCCCGGCTAGCAGTGGTGCTCCTTCTCCCTCTCATCCTCCTCAACCTTCGACCTCGGCGGATCCCTCGGCAGCTCCAGGCTCTCCTAAGGATGGAGGGGCGTAACATGTCCTTGGCGCGCCCCTTTTGGTCCTTGATGACAAAGGGGGAGAAGATGAAGAATTGAAGATGAAGCTCCATTCCATTCCTGAAATTTATCTTAGCTATATTTATATATCCATTTGCAGTATTGTAATGAACTTGAACTTGTGTTGTTTATGCGTATGCTTTTGGTGGATTTGGTGTTATGAACTCGGTTTGGTGAACTATTTGCTTAAAATGTTATCTAGCTTATCTTCTGAATTTTGGGCTTATGTGTCTTGCTCTAAAGTGCCATGCTTTTTCAATTTTCTCATAATATCATGTCACATCAAGTTTATTGTTATACTCTCAAAGAAACTCGCATACAAATGTGCATAAACTTATTGTTCATCCAAGCACATTTGTAGGGGGAGTCATATTCTCATTTAGCAATATTTTGATTTCAATACCTTTTGTCCTTCAAAGATAAAATATTGTTAAATAAGAATCCCGCGGTGTGTGTAACTAATTTTTCATTAGCTACTCACCCAAAAAATTTCAATTTACTTCAATTCGTTCAGAAGGATTGTCATCAATTACCAAAAAGGGGGAGATTGAAAGCATCTAGGGCCCACGTGATTGAGGTTTTGGTAATTAATGACAATCAAGGTTAAAAGGACTAACGTTGTTTGCATGAGTAAGTTAAAAACAGGAAAATCTACTCTTCGAGGCACGTCGGAATGTCACAAGTTTAAAAAGGGAAGAGTATGCACCAAAGAAGCAAAAGAAATGAAGGTATAAAATTTTAAGGATATTTTTCTAGTCATTTTAACGATCTCGGAGTTTGGAGAAAAGATCGGATTGTTAAGATATTCGTCGTACTATTAAGAGGGACTTGATGAAGGTCTTAAACTTTAAAAGTGCATCACTTATGGCTCAAAAAGTCTAATTGTTCATTCATGCATTCGAGAGGCACTTTATTCTGAAATTTCATGTCCAGGCCGGCACTACCGCAAGTGGTAGAGCGGTAGTACCGCAAATGCGGTACTACCGGCCATATAATGGCGGTAGCTTTTTGGCAGAGAGCATGTTTCTCGGTTTTTCTTCGGCCGGCACTACCGATGTGATTCAAGTGGTAGTACCGCATTTGCGGTACTACCGCACATTCAACTGTGGTAGCTTTTAACGATGGCGATGTTTTCTTTGGTTGGCAAGGTCTTGGTACTATCACCGCACCTACACCGATAATCTACCGACCATGGAGGAAAGCTTTATGAACTGGCTCGTGTCGGGGCATTAAATCGCCAAATGGCGTTGGGCCCATGGGGCGACTACTGCGAACCCTAGAAGGCGATAGTATCGGCCATGTCGATTTTTCTGATTAAATTTAAGCAATGGCTAGTTTGTGTGTGGAGGGGTTATAAATACCCCCTCACCTATGCTAGGGGCTGGTTGGTTACTCCATTCAATTCTTTAAAGTCCTAGCAACTCTCTCCACTCTCTAGTGCATTCAATTCTTGATTCTTGAGTTTTGGAGAGAAAATTGAGTGCATTTGCATTTGCTGAGCCATATTGAAGCACTCTAAAGTCTCAAGCCTACATCAAGTTTGTTACTCTTGGAGGTTGCCGCCTCCTAGACGGCTTGGAGGGGTGAAGTTCTGGTGATCTTCACAAAGAAGCTTGTGTGAAGGCCCAGACGGTTGTGAAGGCAAGGAGCTCACCTACCCGGAAGTGGGGAAGAGCTACCACGAGTGATCGGGGAAGGCTCAAGCAAGTAGAGCTGGCTTGAAGAAGTTCAAGTCACCTCAACGTGGAGTAGGGGAGACCGGCAAGTCTCCTAGACCACGAGATAAAATTCACGTGTTCCTCATTTGTGGTTTGCTTTGCTCTCTTTTGCGTTACTTCTATCTATTTGATCACCTTTGTGCAATATTTGTTTAGTAATTAAATTAATTGAGTAGAGGAATTATTTAGTGATCACTAGAGTTGCTAGATATTAAAATTGCTAATATTGTCACCCGAGCTTAGAAATCATTAATTTGATTTTACTGATTGAAAATTTAAAAACCTCCTATTCACCCCCCCTCTAGTCGGTATCCTTGATCCTACAACTATTTCAAAATAGTTTGGGATCTAGTTAATTTGCCTGTTTCACCTATACCCTACCTTGTCACTCGTATGCCATGATCAATTGTCACCCTAGATTGGTTCACTACTAGTTGGTTAATATTAAAATCAACATGGGTGTGTTAGACTGTGTTAGTGTGCTTAGCCATGCCACGTACATCACATGTCTTTGGAGCATCAAAACTTAATTTTGACTAATAGAATATGAAATATGTTTATGAAATTGGTGTGTTAGGTGTTGTCATACGATGATATTGAGTTGTTGTGGTGAGGGATGTTATATAACAATGTTAATTTGTTGATATCATGTGGTGCTTGGTAATTAACTAGGGTGGTAATGATTTAGATTAGGGCAAGGGGTAGTGTGTCAAGGTGGGCCAGAAGGCTAGAGGGTATGTGGAAGTTTTGCCCTAGTCGTCTTATGGACATAACCTTGCAAGTCTTTGATCTGAGTCAAACATGCAACCACACGTCTGGAATGGAACAGCCTAGCTGACTAATTTGCACTGTCTTAAACTTTAGTACTGCCAATGGTGGTGTGAGTCACGGGTTTACGGATCAACTCACATGGTGCAAGAGGGGGCCTTGCTGTGGTAGCTTAGCCCTTCAATGTTGAAACCTCAACAGGCAGTACTGGGTTAAATCAGAGTATTGCAAAGGCTTTGTTATGATCACTCGCCTTTGTGGTGTTTGGTTGTATTCTGTGGGTAAAGTGCATATATAACCTCTGCAGAGTATAAAATCTATTCGAATAGCCATTGTTGACAATAATGAACATTGCTTGGGAGTTACAGTCAAGGGTTAGATTTTGCAAAATGAAAACATGGTTGAGATGGCAGGTTGACATGGTAGTTGAAACCTGACTTAGGATTGGGAAAACTTGGTCCTTGAAAAAAATGCTGAAATTGCTTATTATTGTTATTTGTTTTTCTGTCTTTCAATCTACTTACTGTATTCATTTATAAATACTACTTATTACAAAATAGCCATGTTAGCCAATTCTTTGGAATAAGCCTTGCATATATTATGATAGAATTGCATTTTTTTGCACAACTTGTTTAATGCTTTAAGTATTCACCCTTGCCAACAACAGTTGAGGAGTTTACACATGTGTTAGAGGAGGAATACTAGGAGGACACGAGTTTTTAGGGTTCGAGCCTTGTTAGTTGCTTGTGGTAAACTGATGGGTGGTCTATGTCTTTCTTTTCTGCTGCATTGTCTTAGTTTATTAATCAAGACTAGCCCTGCTTGGCTTATAAATGTAAGTTGGTCATAAGATCATACAATTAGTTATATTCAATAAATGAGGTCTTTATATTATTATCGTTGTGTATGGTGTGATATTTACCAATGTTGAGCTGTGTATACTAGCGTGATCCTAGACTAGTATAGTATACATAGAGGGTCCAAGTTGGTGAATTTAGGTCCCAACAATCTCTCACAATGATATCAACCAAAAACTTTGAAAAGCATTCCAACATAGTGCTGAAATAGTTCATAGGAAAATAAAGGAAATCTTTGAGATAATTCTTGCTAACTCATAGATTTGTCAAGCACTTGAGCTCCCAAGTTCAAATCAAACTCACGTGAAGATTATATCGAATCCACGATTTTGGCCTTATTTTTAGGTAAACTCATAGACAGTAGACACCTAACTTTTTCCAAGATTTTCCTATATCAATTTCCTACATATATGTGCGAAGCTGTATTGGTGCTATTGATGGCACACATATCCCCATCATTATTCTTTGAAGAAAGCGACTCGATAGGAATAGGAAAGGAACATTGTCACAAAATGTGATGCTAGCTTGTGACTTTGACTTGAACCTCACATTTATTTCATGTGGATGGGAAGGGTCAACATTAGATGCGAGAGTCCTTCGATCTGCTCTTAGCAAAGGGTTTCGTGTTTCGGAGGGTAAATTCTATGTTGTGGATAGTGGGTACGCAAACACGTCTTCTTTTCTTGCCCTATATCGAGGAGTCAGATACCATATTAGTGAATTTAGGAGGTGTCACTTATCTCGAAGATATGATTATGCAGATTAAAAATAATTGTTCAACCATCGTCGTGCTCTCTTTCACAACCATATTGAAAGGGCTATTGGTGTTTTGAAGAAGCAATTCTCAATCTTGAAAGTTGGCACATTTCATCCCATTAAACTTATATTAAGATCCCAGCTGCAGTTGTTGCATTTCACAATATCAGTAGAGGCCATAATGGTCAAGAGGGGTGGTTGGATCACCAACTTGCCTATATTAAATCAGATGATTTTGTTGATATAGTAGAGGGTGACAATAATTACCAAAATGACATTGAGTCAAACGATAGAAGTACTCTTAGAGATCAAATTACAACACAAATATGGGATGGCTATAATTGTTAATCGGACACAGCTTGTCATAAAGTAGTATAGATATTTTGTGTCATAAAGTAGATCATCTATTTCTCTTAAACTTGTGGTTACAAGATATGGCATTGTTTGAAGTTTATACACGTAATTTATTTTCTGATCTATGACTTGTTTTCATATTAAGTCATTTTTTTATGCGAGTTATTTACTTTATTTTGTGGTTGCTTCTCTGAAATCTATTGCTATATTCTAGTAACATTTCAATATGCTGTAGTTAGTGTAGCCATGTCTAAAGAAAAATCAAGGGCCTCCTAAAACTTCTCATATGAAAAAGCTCTTGCCGATGTACTACATGACCATAACAACCCAAAGTTCAAAAGTCAAAATGGATGGTATCTAAAGGCTAAAGAAGCATAGTTGGTAAGTTCAATAAAAAGTTTCAAACTGTCCACTTCACAAAATAACAGATCCAAGAGAAGGAGAAGGAACTGAAAGGGAATTACAAGGCAATAAGAGATGCACAGAAACAAAGTGGTGCATATTGGAATAATTCTTTATGCATGATTGTTGTTAAACGATGTATTTGGGATAAAATTTTTCGTGTAAGACCCTTTTCTCCCTTTAACTAGTAGTATTTTTTGTGTTGCGTTTTGATACTAACTATATTCTTTTTTTTGCATTCAATAGGATCATCCAAAGGTGAAAAAGTTCCGCAATAATCCATTCCTTCTCTTCAATTACTTGGCAGCATTGTATGAAGGTGATTCCGCAATTGATTCTTTAAATGGATATTCATATCAGGCCTTTAGACCGCCACAACACCGAAAGAATCTTCAGATGCTCTATTGACGTGGTATTGTGGTATTTCTAGGCATAAATACACCCGTGGTGTTGTTGTTTCTTTATGCGTAGTGTCGCCATGTAAAGGCGTATATGATGAGTTGGAAGGGCAATATATGCATGTTACGAACATTGTGAGAGAGGTGTTTTCATGCTTTTCTTTTTTACTATTGCACAAATATTAAAGCATGAATGAATAGTAGATAGTGATTATTTACCCCTTCACTTGCTTTAAAATTTGTGCAATTTATATTAAAAAGGAAAGCATTGAAGCACTACTCATATTATGATGCTAGGCTTAGCAGTGCTCTTTCTTCCCGAGAGTTGTCGGAACTTATAGCATGTGCATCTTATGAATAGGACACCAGATGTTTTGGATTTGAGAGCATGAACTAGATAGGACATCAGATGTTTCAGACTAGATCCTGAACTAGATTGATTTAGGGCCTGTTTGGTAGAGCTCTAGATTTCAGCTTCTTCTGAAATCTGAAACTTGTAGGCTAAAATAAAGTGAATTAAGTTTATATTTTTGGTCTAAAATGTAAACAAGATGATCCATCTAAACACACTTAATGTACTCACAGCTCCAGCTTCATGAATCTGGTGAAACTAAAATTTTCAGTTTCGCCAGATTCTCAGAATCTGGAGAAGCTGAATCCCTGCCAAACAGGCCTTTAATTTCGGTCACGGGCAGGCATAAGCTGAGGTAATCCAACACTGAAACAAGTACTGCACGCTCACTATGATGTCCCAGCATGCGTTCTACTATGCTACACGTTTGTTTGAAATATTATATGATTGTGTAGCCTATTCAACACCAGTGGTTCACGATATCGTTGGTTTACAATTTGCTCGTTGCCTTGGCCCCACTCACATTCAGAGATGGACGATGTGTACTCGATGCCATATACTGAATCGCTGCTACGATCTTCAGGGGCATTGATGAATCGTGTGCATAACTATGGATTATACTTTTACATCACATTCTTTGTAACTGTAATTCCAAGAACAATTGTATATGATTTTTTAGTGTTTTCTTGGGGGACATTTTGTACGTCTCTGCATTTCCATACTAGCAAATAATTGATTTAAAAAAAATGCGTGGAAACTTTTGACCAAATGATGAACTTTGTGTTGTTCCTTTTTTTTTCTTTTTTTCTTTTTTTACCACAAGGAAGTATGTTAGTATCCTTTTTGTGGAGTACATGTATTTTTCAGTACATTGTGGACTTGGGGTCAGATTGAACTATCAAGGGCAGATGTGGTTTATGCATGTTCATGTTAACAAAGCTCCTCGAGATTTGAAAGCTATAAATTGGTAGATTTAGTTTGCTCTGAACAAAATACAATGCCTTTTAATAATTATTGAATACACTCTCTGTTATGAATATACCTTTTAACGACATGAAGTATGCCCACAGGAAATTTGAATTTTGTATCAATTGAGCAAATGGGGCGTCCAACTGATAAGGTTATCCCCAATGACAATGATGTCTATAATGTTGGATTAAATCCTTTTTGTACGAATATGGAGGGGCAAGAGACATCTAATGCTCAAATAGAAGCCGTTGAAATGGAGCATACTGCTTCTGCTTCGTCTACACGAAAAGGAAATAGTAATGGGAAAAAAGCGCAAGCAAAGTCAGATTGTTGGGGTTCTTTAAAGCTACCTAGAATTCAAGAAGTAGCAAACCAAGAAATTTTCTGAAGAACTAAATGAAACAAGACATAGTCAGAGTGACGAGTTTTCTATTGGGAAGTGTATTGCTACTCTAGAATCAATTGAAGACTTAATGGATATGGAGAAGGCAAAGGCACTACGACTCTTCAAATGTGAGCTGAATACAGAAATTTTTATCAACACTAAAAACTCAAGTGTTCGATTGCTTTGGATTAAGAGCGAAATCTCTCCATAAGTAAGTTATGAATTTAATTCTTGAAATTTCTTCTTTCAACTACATTCAATTCAAATGATGTTAATTGCCTAATTCCCTTCAGTCCTTCACTTGATTGTTTCCTTTTATAGATTGGGTTGAGGTGTTTCTTGTCATCCTGATGGTTATTTATTTGCTAAGGTGAGGTCCTCTTATTTATGTCATCCTGATGGTTAGTAAGTTATGAGGTCATTCAAGCAGGATAGGTGATGATATTCATGATTTATTTTAGATATGGTTACTATAATGTATTGTGGTTACCAAATATAGTCGCATACATTTCGAACATAAGTAAATGTTGCAATGCTAGTTGCGTTTCAGAAACTGAGCAAATCATGAAGTTAGGGAGTCTAAAGAATGGAATGCACAACACTGTTAGTTAGAAGTCACAAGTACTCAAGACACTGTTAGTTTTCTTTTGGGAGAGTATGTGTTATGTAATCGTGGATACAAGGGGTGAGAGGTGAAGACTCGGAGAAAGCTTTCGTTTGGCTTTCTTTTTTATGTTGTTGGGCTGAATTATATACTAGTCCTACCAGAATTCGGACTTAGAACTGGTAATTAAACTCATTGATGCCTTTAATGCTAATTGTGTTCTACCCTTGTCCTTGTTCAACTCTACTTTGGATTCCTTTAAAAAAAATCAAATTAGGATTCCAAAGAATGAACATTTACTAGCTCTTGAATTTGATTTGATCATGTCACGTTCTTCAGTTTTTCCTCAGCAAAAGAAATTTCTATCCAATTACTTATGCTACATCCATCAACATAAGTGCAAGTTAAGGCGTCCCACATATTGTTTTATTAGAATCAAGAATCATTGTATTAAGGCCTTGATTGTTAATGGGATTTGAAATCTGGTGAAATTAATCACTAGAGCTCTTTGAAGAGCTTCTCTGGCAGCTGGACTTTCAGCAATGTTTTGAGGGTCGGTAACTAGGTATCTCACCTTGCTGTTGCCTTTTGATCTTGTTCAAATTTATCTTACATCAACCAGCTTTTGGTCCGTCGTATGAAAGCTTTTCAACATATTATATACCTCTATTCTCAGCGCTAGAACCTATAGGCACCACATATAGTGTCATGTAAATATAATTTTAAGTCACAATTTCTTCATGCACCTATCCATACAAATTTCTTGATATGTTTTTCTTTGTTGTGACCATTTCAGCTTCTTGGTGTGCTTACCTTTTGCTGGACTGGAGATTTGGTTCTTTGGCTACTGCAAGTAAGATGAGAATGTGTGCTAAGTACTAAATTGTTTTAGAGTACAATGCAATGTCTAGTTAGCTACCGTCGTCCATTTTTTTTTCTTCTAAAACCATTCTGAAATGTAATAATTCCAAGTGTCTAATTTGTAGAGGTGAAGAACCAGTTCCACTTTTCTAGTAAAGCATTCTCTTGCATACTACTCAAGGTGAAATGAATGTGCGGATGTAAGTATCTTGTCAAATACTTTCTTCTAAATTTTCTGAATTTTTGGATATTGTTTTAATGTTCAGGATTTTTATCCTGTGTCTTCCAAATGGTGGCAGGGAATATTTTTTTTGGCTAGGATTATTTTCCCAAAGAAATGAGAGGGATTCTATGTACCCATCAAAATCCCCTTGGGATTTTATTCCCTGGGATTTGCCCCCTTAACATCCAAACAAGCCTTAGAGTCAATCTCCATACACTACAGAGAATTATGTTAGGCTATGAACCAGGTTGGGTCACCCGGCCTTTTATCAAGTTCTTTTTGCTTTATTTTTGTTCTTGGGAAGAAAGGTACTAATTAGGGATGGCAATAGAGCTCCATTCCCCGTCCTCAGGTGAGCTTTCTCTTTAGTTGTCGATTTGGAGATGGAGGTGGTTTCGATCGTGTGGCGCCTTAGAGGTAGGGTTTCAGTGCCATTAGACTATCTCTAGCAATTTCCCTTCATTCACTTCTCTTCCCTCATTCCTTTCCCCATATTCATTCCTTTCATTTTTATCATCCCCAGCAGCATCCCCTCGAAGAGTTTTGTATAGAGACTCTCCAAATCCCTTCTGAAGGGAACCGTGAAGGGAATTCGTTGGAGTGCTTGGGATCCCGTTCTAAAGAAATTTAGAGGCTGAAGAGATACCGCTGAAGATAGTCTTATCTGAGTATAGCTTCCCACAGGATTCGATACCCCCAACGAGAATGGGGAAACAAGACGAAATGGCCCTGGTATCGAGACCGAGGCTGAGAAACGTTCCCTGTTGATCCCTGCCAACTCCTTTCTCAGTTGGGACGGAGACGTCCCCTTGCCATCCTGTCCAATCCCCGTTGCCATCTGGCACTTACTTTCTCAGTTGGGATGGGATCCCGTTGCCATCTGGCACTTTTACTTTCTCAGTTCGGATGGGATCCCGTTGCCATCTGGCACACCCGTTGCCATCTGGCACTTTTACTTTCTCAGTTGGGATGGGATGTTCCGCGTTTCTCTGTTGGAATGGGACGTCCCCCGTTGCCATCTTACCCCAACTCCTTTGTGAAACTGGTGGAGGGCGTCAGCCGCCAGGAAGGTGCCGCGGACGGAATAGAAGTCTTGGTAATCGTGTGTCACATCGTGTCCCTCCCTGAACACAAGAAGTCGCGGTAACCTTTATGTTAACTCTCTATACTCACAAGTTTTTTTACGATTAATGCTACCTTTTAGGGAAATTATGATTGTTGGTGCTATTCTTAAATTGTTGTTGCACTAATATTATGCTCACGGCCTCAACAACACATGTTCCTGTAAAAAAATAATGCATGTACGATGGTGGTCTCCTCAATTTTCTTGGGTTTCAGATATCCTAAATAAGAGTTATCGTTGGGGGAAAATAAAATTCTGACACAACTTAAACAAAGACCGGTGAGTGCTGAAAAAAAAGGGGAAAAAAAGTTGTATGGTGACGTTCTACTTCTAAACATCTTTTTTTTTTTAAGTTGCATAAATATTTAAATATAAAACAAAGGTAGAGTGATTACTTATTTCTTAGTTTGTTTTAAGATTTGTAACTTGTATTGAGTAGAAATATATAGAAGAACCTCTTATTATGTTGTGGAACGTAATAAGGTACTAACGCAGGGAGATTTGATCAATTGTGACGCAGGAAGATTTGTTCAATTGTCTAGGCCTCTCGGGCCTATAAATATGATCGTTTATAATGCTTCACATCTCATATCTCCCGTTAAAGCTTTTACTATTCCTCTCTTCTATCGTTTTCGTTCCACCTTCGTACGCCCCAATACCTTTCTGAGCGAGTGAAATGGCAAACCAGGAAGCTGTCGAGCGGTACATCGCCGGCTTGCTCGAGGAGGCGAACGACGTCGGCCGCGCCGACCGGGAGCGGGCCGCTCGCCGTGTTCGGGTCCTGATCAGCTCCGGCATCCTGACCGTCTCGACCGCCGCGTCCGTCGTAATCTACATCGCGGCGAACCCCTCCGGTGTTGCTTCGGCGCACGCCCTCGCCGGGTTCCTGCTCTTCTTCATCGGCATGTGGCTGGCGCTGATGGCGCTTGTAGCCGAGCAGTTCCCGAGAGCTACGAGGATTGGCATGGCCATTTCGAGGGCTCTACGGGACTACTTGCTTGGCGGTAACTGAGCTTCAGCTCGGCCGGTCGATTCCTTCCAAATCCAATGTTTGCTTAAGTAGTTCTTGTTGTTCTCCGGTTTGGTTGCGTCCTGCTTTTGGATCAGTTGGTCTCGGTTATTTTAAAAGAAGGCTCCAACGTTTATATTTTTAGTCTAAAATGTAAATAAGATGATCTACCTAAATACTATTAATATACCCACAGTTAGAACACAAATTTCAAATTTAGAAATCACTCTTCATACTCCATGATTTTGGTGGAATCGGAATGTCCCCAAACACCCTTAGTAGTTGGTGTTCTATGGACTAGACTCGTATGTACTACTACATGTCTACAACGTTGGATTTGTAACAAGAGGCTTAAGTGTACTGTCAACTAGAATGTCTCTATGGACTCTGCTTATGGTTGACCTCTCTGCTTTAATACGTTATGACTTGTCCCATGGCTGATTGGCTGTTCCGTCGCGCGAGTCATGTGCGCTAGCCTAATCATGATGTTAACATTCCATTGGTTGGCTCTGATGTTAATCCTGAATCTGTACTGTGGGAGACAAGTGCGTGCACGTGTACTACTTGTCCATGAAAAGAAAAGAACGATGGAACAAACGGAGAACATTTTATTTCATTAATTCTGTATCAAATATACAAAATTACATGCTCAGGGTTCATATTTTGTCTTCTGCTTGCTCTCTCCGTCGGGTGTATCTGTGTCTGGCTCGCTAAGAGGCCGTACGGTCCATTTATACTGCTCAGCGAGCGAGCGAGCCAACCGAGCTACTCGCTCAGCCGCGGCGAGAACTCTTTTATCGCTAGCACAGTAGGGTAGGTACAATAACAAAGCTAAGTAGATATAATAACAAAGCTTGTTATTTACTCTATCTTCTATCCATATTATTTAAAATAAGTATCAAAGTTAATTTGTACAATAGCTATCTTTAAAGATTGGCTCTGGATACTGTGCATTAACTATTCCTTTTTTTTTATATATAACTAATCTATCTATACTCACATGCAATGCTTATTAGTTACTACTAAATAAGAGCCAGCTCTTTTCTCTCTCTTCTTTTCTCATTCTTTCATATAGAACAAAACTGACGTGGATATATTTAAAATAAGTTGAGATGATCTTATTGTACATGCCTTTTATAGCACGGAACCCACTGACATGCAGGCCAATGCCCAGCCGACCATGTGGCTGATTTGCATGGCACAACGACATACGTGACATAAACAATCCGGGGCGCTTCCGTGGTAGAGTTGAAGCTATTTTTTATAAAATTTTATGTTGAGAAGCTATATATATATATATATAGAGAGAGAGAGAGAGAGAGCTAAATATGCATAGTATTCGGCTCCGGTTTAGTTGTATCCTACTTTTGGATTAGTTTGGTTTTAGTTCTTGCAAGGTAGGTACACCTTTCAGTGGACTCGTTCCTGCATGAATTACCATTTGTCCATCAATATTTCCACTATAATTATTTAAGGTTTAGAGATTTTGAAGCCACCTCAGAGGCTATAACAGATCGTCCTTTTCAAGGGTGCATATAAATACCTTCACTGCTATCCAGGATTTTAGCTATAAGTAACCAAGCGTACATTGCCAGACATAAAAGCAAATGCGAATATTTTTATAGTAAGTTAAGGGCGAGTGCAATTTGCACTAAATACATTACAAAAGCCCACAGAAAAGACTTGAGCATATAGATCAAGACCTTCAAAACCAAACTTTATCATCATCTCGAGCTCACAGGTTCTCCTGCTTCATTGAAATCTAAGGAGGGGGTAGGAGGCAAGGGTGTGTACACAACAATACTCAACAAATCACACGAAATATTCTAAATATTACATGCGAGAGGATAAACAAAGGAAGGCACGGGTTTAAGTGTTGTGGATACAAGATGTTAAACACGGTTGTATTTTACATTTGAAACACAAACTATAAATAGGATCATACCATGGGGGTTTATTTGCAAAGTTCAAATTTACGACAAGTTCTATTTACGAAAACTACATGGCCTTGATTTACAGAATCACCCTAGATTAACTCGGCTTCATTAACCGGAAGCATGGCGTATTCTAATACTATTGATATCACTCTGCAGAGGTGCTCAGCTTTACCCACAAGATATCTTCGGTTGTTAATGCCATCGGATCAACATGCAACTTTTATGCATGCGGCCAGACCGATATTATCATAGCCTTTTGTCGAACTTCCCTTCTTTAGTTTCTATCCAGTAGGTTACGAGGATCCACAGTCTTCAGGACCCACTGGCCAAAGCGGGAGATGCGATCTGGTCATATTGTAGATACCTACTGTTGTGAGAACCAGTGAATGGCCATTCCATTCCTATTCCACCCCAAATTACTTCGCGGACCATTCTCCTCCCAGAATGGTAGCTACTTCCTATAGGCATTCCAAAGGGAAGTACAATGTACTGAGCTATGTTGGAACAGGTCAACAGGGTTGACCGATCCAACTTGTGGTTGAGCGGGGACTGAAGTTATTTACTTTGCCCAAGACATCGGTCCTTAAATGCCAAAGACTCAGCCAATGATATACCACAAACCATTGGTACCCACCGTACCACCACCACACCACATCCTAGCTTTGTCATCGGTTAGGGGTTGGGCCAGCATCCACCTCCCGTGGTCTGTCCAACGCTGTCCCCCTAACCGTAGCAATTTTTGAAAATCACCCAAGTCAACTCTTGAAGATTTTAAGCAGTTTTATCTAAAGATGAAATTATATTAACTGCTAAACTACGATGATTCAATATTTTATAGCTTAAGGTTAAAAAGGGAATTAAGGCATAACAACAAGTTTAATGTTGGGGTATATCTATCCATGTTATTCGAAACTATCTGCTTTTCTAGTTTTTGAAAGTATTAGAAATAATGCAGTACAAAAAATATATACATTATTATAATGGAACTGGGTTCAATATGTTCAAAGGGTGTGGCTTGCCTTGCAAGGTTGAAGGTTCACCTAGAAAGTAGTGGTCGAAGTCGTGTTTGGTCCCGTACGTCTCCTGCTCCAAGAATTGCTCTTGCTCCACGTAATCCTCCAATCCACATTGAGGTAAGCCCAAACCACTTTGGATCAGCTCTACGAATTGAGCACCTGCCTCAATTCTACTAGTGGTAGCTCTTTCTCCCACCGGATAGGTAAGGTCCGACCTTCACAACTTTGCTAGAATTTCTCACAATCTCCTTGAGAATGTCACCACGCACAACGCCTCCACAAGCCATCTAGGTGTCGGCAAACATCAAGAGTAACAGGTCAAGCCCTCTAGCTTGAGCTCCACCAGGTACAACACATGTATAATGGTAATCACTGAGTGCAACATATGCACAAGGCTCTTCTCAAGTGTAACACATGCACAAGAGACTCTCAATCCTCTCTTAATTGCAACATATGCAATTAGAGCTCACTCTTAGCTCAAGAACCAAATATGGGAGTGTAACACATGCACAATACCATGCAAATACTCAACAAGGCCAACAACAACCAAATAACAACCCCCAAAGCTCCTTTTATAGTCTCTTCAAAGAAAACTAGTCATTGGAGGCAAAATAAGCAAAAACCTAGCAAACCCGGTGCTACCGCCTTACTAGGGTTGGTAGCACCGACCTCCAGGCTCGGCTAAAAAAACTAGCTGTTATATGAAATTCGATGCTAAAAACACACCGGCCCTAAGTGGGGGTAGTACCAGACTTCTGGTACTACTCGCTAACTGAGAGCGATAGCACTGGACCCCTAGTGCTACTAGCCTTTAGGCGGTATGACTGACTTTCCAGAACAAGTTTGATTTCACACAGAAATCGAACCAACTCAAATCAAAAACTACTTTAGATCAATTCTTTGAGCCATGTAATGATCAACACATGATCACACCAATTTGCAAATACTCAACACATACTCCAAGAATTGCATTGAAATTTCAACTTATTTGCAAAACACATTTACAAATAAACTAAGAACCTATGAAATCAATCCTCTTTGCCATGTAATGATCATTATATGATCAATTCAATTCGCAAAACATATTTGCAAACCTTACTTATATGCTCTAGGATCAAAACCCATAACCTCCAACTTATTTGCAAATAACAAATCTATTAAATTTAAAGTCAAATCTTGAGCCATGGATGATTAACACATAATCCCAACACTTTACAAAACATATTTGTAAATACTTACTTCATACTCCAAGATAAGAACCAATAAAAATCACATTTTGCATACACAAAGTATAATCTTTTCTTAGCCTTGTGATGATCAACACATGATTAAGTTATAAGCTAATATTCTAATGCATGAACTCTCCCCTTTTGCAACACATGCAAAACTTAGCTCCTTGCAAAAAACCACTTAAACCAAATTGCATGAGCTATCTCCCTTTTGCAACACATGCAAATCCAAAGCTCCACGCAAAATCCAAATCAATTAAGATTCAATAACAAACAAGTATGAGCTCCTTTATTTGCAACATATGCAAATATTTAACTCACGCAAAATCCAAATAAGAGATTGAGCTAGAGTGAACTAGATTGAGTTCATCAACACATGATGAAACTCAAGCTAAATAACTCAACCCTTCTTAATAGTATGATACCTAATTAGCAACCCGGTCTCTCATCCAAACAACGAGACCAGTAAAAGACTAGAAACATATTCTTAGCCCTAGCTAGTTATACCTTTGCCTCTAGCAATCCCATTTGGAGTTTTTGTGATTTTCATCATCTTTTCTCTAAACCGGGTACTCTCTTCTTGTTCATCAACACATGATGAACTTTCTCTTCTCTTCTTCACTTTGGGATAACCTCTTGAAACTCATCAACACATGATGACTTCTTTCCGATTTTTCATTTTCTTGGACTCAATCTACTTCATAACTCATGGAAGATTGTTAGTCCAATAAACACAGTTGTCTCAATCATCACTTGCACTCTATCAACACATAATGGAAGCCCCCAAGATCAATTGAGTACAACCTACATCAATTTGAATGATTAACTGTATCTTGAGTACTTTAATGCAACTAATGCTTCATTATACTCAAAAACTTTTCGTTTGTACTTAATCAATCAAAAGAACACCATCAACACATGATAAAGCGTTCTTTGATAATTAAAAGAACAACCGAACTCGATTTAAATTTCATTTAAATTGACACGAATATATTTAACTACACAAGTTTCATATACTCATTTTGATGGTTACCAAGTAATGATCCAAATTATGTTAGAGGGGTGGAAAGAGATCAATCCTCTTAATACCATCAACAACAGAACAAACTCCATAAAAACTTGTGCATATAAATAATTTGCTTTGAATCAATATGCACAATTTCTATGTGAGAATGCATTTGAGTTTATCATGAGATAACATGAATATACTACAACTACACAAGTTTTATATACTCAATGATTTGTTTTAAAGTAAAGATCTTTGAAATATGTGGCAAGATGAAAAGGATCGATACTATTGAAACTTCAAGATAAAGCGTGAACTCCCCCTAAATATGTGCATTCATGTATATATGAAATTGTAAATATTATGCACATCTTAAGATTGAAACTACGGTGGAGTTTATTTTTTATCTTGAATCCAAGAAATGCATCTAGAAATAATAGAGTTGTATTGGATGCATACCTTTGGGATTTCCATTTTTCAAGGAGATGAGACTAAACAAAAATATACTCAATAAAAGAATTAGCCTCATATTTGAATTTATCAATATGATCATAAATATTATATCCAACGAATGCAATAAGATATGATAATATAAATTCGAATGCATATTTTTGATATTTTCATCTTTTTCATCCAAAAAAGACTAATAAGAATTAAGCTCAACAAAAGAGTTAGTCTCATAAAAAGATTTATCATTAATTAACAATTGAGACTAATCAATATTATAATTATCAAAATAGTTAGTCTCAATATTAGATTTGTCATTAACACCAAAACCAAATTCCTAGATCTTGAACTTTCGGTGATGCGAGGTGTTGGTGGCGGAGTCTCTTGGTGGTGCATCATGTGGTGTATCGCGACGGGTGGTGGATATGGTGCGTTGTTGCGGGACTTATGGGAAGGGAGCTGATCGGCGTCAAACCCTTAGAATCGGGGCGGGGTGGTGAAGGTAATGGAAGTGGGGTGCTCATGGGCAGCGCAATAGTGTGTAGGTGTTTGGAAGTTTCGTGCTGGCGACCTCCACACCCTCTATGGGTTGCTATGTTGGTAGGGTACGTCAGCGGTGCCTTTGGCTCACAACATTGTTGTTGTTGAGCTCGAGTGCGCATGGGGCATGGTGGCGGCGGATGAGGATCATGTTTTATCATTGCTCCACAAGGTATTGACCTAATTGGTGTATATGGCGTTATGGGGGAACTTTCAAGTTTAGGGCTCATTCCCCAATGTTGGTCTCTCCTGTTATGGTTGGGGATCGATGTCTATGTAATTGCCTCTCTAGTGGTTATTGTTATATTTTTTTCTTCTAAAATGAATGGTAGAACTCCCACCTTAGTTTTAAAAAAAATCTGCATTCCAAACCTCGCCTAAGTAGAAGAAAAAAAAAGTAGTGACAAACCGGCGCAATTGGGCTACGGGGCGGATTGTTCCTCGTTGGTCTTCTTGAATTATATTTTGGACAGTAATGCGTTGGCTGTTGGGCTATACGTGCATGCGTTTACAATCATCTGCTCGTTTAGCTCGTATCGCACTACAACTTGGCGAGTGCCATCTGTTTGTATTACCATCAACGACCTAATCTAACTTTGTCTCGAGAAGAAATCAATGGCATAAATATTAAAGTATAAATAAAAAATATTTATTTACTTTAAGATTTATATAAATTATCTGGAAAGATAATACATAGAACCCTTTGCTTTTCCATCATTATTACGAACATTTAATAGTCACTAGTCCTTTGTACTGTGAGGGGAGAATGGAGCAGGAGTAAGAATACCTAAAGTGATGTTTCTATGTTTTCTTTTTAACAGTTGCACAAATATTAAATAAAACATGAATGAAAAGTAAATGATAATTACTTATCCCTTCACTTGTTTTAAAATTTATGTAACTTATATTGAGTGGAAAAATATTAAAGCACAGCTCATAACTGAATATTATTATTAAGTAGCATCCATCTGCACGCATACGAAGACTGATCGCACCAAAAGCAAAATATTTATTTCTTTTTGGACTTGAGCGTGCTCGTGCTTTATTCCTCCGTCCGGTTTTCCGCTTCTCAAATCTGGGCGTTTGTGCCTTCATCGCTGAACTGAAATCGGACGGTCCGAATCGCCTTGAGCGAGAAATCGAAGAAATTGAAGTCTCCTAATATATCTTTACTATTAATTGTGATTGGTAGCGGTGGTGCGTTTTCTCCTCCCTAAAACCTAACGCAGCGCCGTCCCCCACCCCTGCAGCGCCGCGCTTGCGCCGTCCCTCCTAATCCCTAACGCATAGCGCGCAAAACCCTAATCCCTAACGCGCGCCCCCAATGTCCTCGCGCACCACCCTCCAATGTCCTCGCGCCGCCCCAGCCGGACTCCTCGGATCCTCGCCCAGTCTCCTCGCGCCGCCCAGGCGGTCCCCTTCACCACGACCACCCCACTACGGCCCACATCTGGCGGCACCATCAGGATGTGGTCACGGCACGGATCGATGCTGCGGCCGTCACGTCGTCTTGCGCTCGGTCGACCTCGACTGGTCGGGCGGCAAAGCGCTCCATGTAGGCCTTCCGCTCCTCACGCTGCGGCCGGTGAGGCGAGCCTGCTGAAACACGGCGTCGGCGCAGAGGTTGCGGCGTGGCGAGGTCCGTCTCCTTCCCTTCCCTGCACGCGCTGTTCATCAGCGCCGTCTTCCTGCTCTATCCGACCCTCCGAAGGCGAATCGGCGAGGCCAAGTGGTATAACCCCCCTTAAACTTCTCCGAATTGTTTCCGTTTGTTCTGGCTATAAGTGTTGAAATGTTTTTGCAGTCGATTTGCGAATTAATTCGGGTTGTAATTGGTGTATGTTTCGACTCATGATTCAGGCCATGTGGCAGGAGTCACGCGAAGTTACTGATCTGGGCTGAGAGCTCGAGAGCATGCTGTATTTGTGCAAAGCGACCGAAATATATGTGCGTGCGTGGTTGCCTGATTTGTTCGAAGAATACTAGAACTGAGTGTCTGTCAGTGTAGTCCAGCTTATTTAGAATTTCTGTTTCTTGGAAATCATAACATTAGCAATGTGCTATTCCTCTTTTTATATGTTCTCTAGCATGTTCTCTAGAAGGATTTTATTGGACATCTTTGTTTTGTCTTATTCTACCGTCCATTTTTTATGTCAGGTACATAATTTTATATGGGGGTGCTGGTTTTGCTTACCTAGGTGCAGCACTTGTATACAGCTAATTCATCTCCAGGGTAGTTGATCCTTGTCACTATTGCTCTTGTCTTAAGAGGAAGGACATTACGGATCAGAACAGGGACACGCTTTGCACTTGTTTTGGTTCTTGTGCTGTTAGGTATGTGGCTGATATTTTGAGAGCTGGCTCAGGGATGCATGCAATCTTCATTAGTACAGCGACTCTCTTAAAGTAATGTCGTAAGTTCTGTTGTATTGCCTTATGATCAGATATGTATATACTCGAAGCTGGAGCCTGAAGGTGGTACAGACTTATTTTATGCTAAATCAAATGTCTTGTTTGTTATGATTAAGAAAAGACAGGCCAGTTCAAGAAATGGAAGCTTAAATTCTGCCATGAGTTGCAGCAAAATAGAGCAACAAAACCCACAATCCGCTGCATCCTCATCTTTTTCTCCAGTGATGGATCTATATCCTCCTGGGTCATCCAGCAGGTATACTTGTTTGGCTTTGAAACTGATATTTTTTTAATTTCTGAGGTGTAGTTTTCAATATATTTTTGTCATGTAATTTCCTTCTATGATATGGTTGTATTCTTCTATTTTATTTAGGGATTTGACTTGCTCTTACTGCCGCCTCATTCAGGTAATCTTTAATTTTCTAAATTTGCTTGCTTACCTTTCCATTTTCCAGCATCTATACTCTCTGCGTCAATATTGTTTTAGCGTGACACTGTTCTGTATTGTTGAAGTGGAGACATATATTCTGTTTCGTTCTACTTTCCGTTATTTAATTCTCACTGAAATGGCTTTTGTCCTAAATACTACATGCTGCTGTGTTATGTTATCTGCATATTTCCTTTGTTGTGCTATGATTAGGGATGACAATCAGACTTGCGGGTTTGGGTACCCGCAGGTCATGCAACTGATGGGTTCGGATTCGGGTATGAATTTTTACCCGTGGGTTTTGTGGATCGGGTACACGCAAGGGTTTAGGTCAGGGTTTGATATAAGCGCTACCCATGGGTATCCGTCGGTGCAGAACTCCTACCAACTATCCTCAATATGTAAGACCATGAAAATAAACCCCATCCACGAGCCATCCAAACAAAAAAATAATGGTAGGCTTGAGAAAAATAAAATAAACATCTAGGATTATTTGTATACGTACCTCTGAATAAACTCGTCACTTCTAGAAATGACTAATTTTTACGCTAATGGAAATTTCGCAACTATAAGCAGATTACCCCCACTAAACCTACTTGACAATTCTAACCTGATCTGTAAAGAAAATAATGAGGAATAAGTTGTACCAGCTGTCAACCTAATGACCAAGAGAAATGAATATGTTATTACTGGAAGGAACCATGGCATTTTCAACACAAGTGAAAAATAATTAAAAGTGGAGTGTAATGACATGTCATGCGACTTTGAAAAGCTGCAAACATAAACAAAAACGGAAGCAATTCATGACGAAAGGCCTAAAGAAAATCAGCACATACTGATCATAACATTTAGTTTCTTTGAACCTAAAGCGTATTGATCAGATATATAAATGACACATTCCTACACATATCTACATGAGAATAGTAATGAACTAATGATTTCTCAAAGGCCGGCCCCAAGATCCGCGTGGCCAAGGCGGGCAAGGCGTTTGTGGAGCTGGCGGATCTTGGCCAGTCTGTGATGGCGATGTTGCCGGTGTTGGTTCTAAAAACCTTTTCTGTTCCAGCCTATCGGAAGCTTGCTAGGAACTATCACCCTGATGTGAACAAGTAAGTTGACTAACATGATATGAGAATCATTTTTCAACTACGCATCAGTTTGTTGCTTTTACAGCTCCTTATAACACATTGTAATCTTCATTATCATATGGTTTTCTTACTGCTTAACCTTGTACTCTTTTTGTAGATGTTTACGTAATTCTTATTTGTTTGTGCATTAACCTTATTTCCCATCTAGCTAACCAAAATATAAGACTGACTCTCACGTATCGATTTGTTTTAGAGATCCTGGTGCTGAACAAAAGTTCAAGGAGATCAGCAATGCTTATGAGGTTAGACCAATTGCTCATGAGTGAATCCCAAAGCTCCATGTGATCAATGATTTGCAGTAGAATTGTATGTTTTTTCTAGCTAATATAAAGACAATTGCTGTTATAGGTTTTGTCTGATGATGAGAAGCGAGCAATCTATGATTAGGGATGAAAACGGATATCCGAATTTCTGAACAAATTCGACATTTTTAAATAGATATATAACGATTTTGGTTTTCATTTTTAACACTTTAGCAAGCTCATTATAAAAAATAAGATTATAAAATTAGATAAAAAAAATTACGCATTATTTGCTTCCCATAAATAAAAAGGTGAAAAAATATCCGAATCCGTATCCGATTGATATCCGAATTTTGTTTCTATCATTTAAATAAATATATAATGAATTTGAGGTTCATTTTTATGAATTTGAATAAGCTCAACACCACAAACAAGAATATGAATTAGGATAGAAAATTCTATATCCTATTTGTTTCCCATTGAAGAACAAAGACAAAAAATTGATATCCGAATTACTATCCGTTTTCATCCACATCTATGATAAATATGGTGAAGCTGGTGCGAAAGGTCTTGGCATGGGAGCAGGAGTAAGTGTTCATAGATAGTTGTCCAATTAGTTTGATCAGCAGGACCTTTGTATAGTTTTGATCATATAAACATTTTGATTCTGCAGGATTACTCAAACCCATTCGATCTCTTTGAGTCACTGTTTGAAGGGTTTGGTGGAATGGGTGGCGTGCTGATCGAACAGACCAATGCGAGGTGATGATGAGACTTACAATCTTGTACTCAATTTCAAGGAAGCAGTCTTTGGTGTAGAAAGAAATTGAGATAACTAGATTGGAAGGCTGTATCGTCTTGATGGAAGTGGCGCCAAGCTGACACAAAGCCAACCACGTGTAAAACTTGTGGAGGTCAGGGCCACGTGGTCTCCTCCACAAGAACACCGCTTGGAATATTCAGCGAGGTCTCCACCTGCAATACTTGTGGCGGCATCTGGCGAATTCTCCACCCCATGTCCCCATGTAATACTGTGGGGGTGATGGCGAGTCGCGGAAGACAAAAGTATCGATCTGAAGGTTCCTCTGGGAGTGGATTCAGAAGCGGAGTTGCGAGTGTAGAAAAAAATTAGTGTTTTGTTACTAATTTTATTTTTAAGTAACGCACGCAGACATTGATTGGAGAATATAAAATTAGTGTGTGATGTTTCCTAAGCGACCAATTAGCCAGCAAATTTGAAATTTTGGGCTGGTGGGACCCGGTTTGTCCAAAACTCGGCCGTAAGAGAATTTATATGTCCAAAAGATGCTTAATATTCCTTACATGTTATAACGTATTTTTAGTGTTATAATCTAATTTTTTTCTTTTCTTCTTTTCTTTTGAAGTTATAACATGTAACCATTGCGAGGTTAAGTAGTAGCGTGTCGTACCACGATTTGATTATCAATATCCTTATAGAAGGTTACGTAAAATTTGGAAGGAAGAAAAAAAATTTTGCTCTGTGCGCCTTGTTGTGAATCCGTTATGGCGTGATCGCATAGCGTAAATCAAGAAACATCGTCACGCGCCATGTTTTTATAAGCATGCACCCAGACGTCGCCGCACACCACCCCGTCCAATTCGCATTTTCGTAGCGGCCAACACAAACCGTTCTTTGCAAATAAATTTTTTATCGCAAATTGAGTTTTCGTTGCAACGCACGGGCACATAGCTAGTTATGATAAATTCACAATTTATTATCCACCTCAATCCGAATCATTTATATCTTTCTCAGACGGTCCGGGTGCAAAAGTAACGATGCGCGCCTGCCTCGGCGCCTCCATCTTCCCCGTCTGTACATATGCAGTGGGCGTCTTCCGTACATCATCTAGTCATTTATCTTAGGTCAGTTCTTCCATTTTAAAATGTATCTTTCTCATGGAAAAAGGTCCAACTTAATTATTAAAATGCATGCTAATATTACTTGCTGAGTATTTTTACACTCACGTTTGCTATTAATCCCCTTGTTTAGGGAGCCAGCTTGGGTGTCCCCGTGATTTAAGCGAAGCCTACATCGGGAAGTTCAGTGCTGAAGAATAGGACAATAGGTTCTTATGTCTTATGTACATCGTGCATGGGTCTTAGGCTCTGTTTATAAGTAATATATTTTTATAGTTTCTAAGTAATATCATAATTTCTAAAAATATCATAGTATTTTATACCATAAGATATTTGGTTCATACCAAAAACTACGTATTAAAAACTATGGTTTAATATATACCATGTTATTTTTGGAGTATTTGAAACTCTATTCTAACCCAAAATTTTCATGATTTTAGCTAGCTTCTTCTCTATTTTCATTCAAATACCACCCACCTGAAACCCTCTGCCTACCAAACGATCCAAAATCCAGCTCGCTATCGGGGCGGGCGTGGAACGCAACTCGCGAGCATATGAAACAGAGACTGTTCTGTTTCACATCGTTGCGAGGGTCTCCGTTTCGTATCGTCGCATGGGCGCCTAGCTAGGGCTGGATATCGAGTTTTTTTTCCAGCCCTACGCCTAGCTTGGCCTCTCTGGAAGCGAGCACGTTGCGACGAGGTGCGAATGGGCGAGCCGTCGATGCCTTGGCTCGTCAAGACGGGCCGGATCGATCTCCCGGCCCTGCCGTTCTCGACCACCTGCAGCGCCTCTCCCTCAACTCCGGCCGTGTTCTGCTCCTGACCGGCGCGCTCCTCGTCGTCTCCACCGGAGGCAACCCCGGCGCCAACACCGTGCGCGCGTTCCTTGGCTTGCTCCTCTTTCTCCTGGGAATTTTCCTCGTCATGCTGACGCCGATGTCCATCCAGCCCCCAGGAGTAGCCTGAACCAATTCGTCATGCCGGGGAACTAGCTTCAGAGGTATATTATATACACGTACGCCTGTTTTTTCTCTGTTCCTGGTTCTGCTTTGGTGTCTGCAAGCGGTGTGCGCTTGTGCCTGTGCCGGATCTGTGGCTCTGGTTACTGCTACGTACTATTTCCTCCGATAAGAAATGTAAAACCTGTAGTTTGAATAGGCTTGTTAAGAAATATAAAGTTTGTATGTAGATATAATAAGATTTCTTTACATTATATCTTTATTTATTCTCTCTTAACCATTTGTATTTATTCATTGCCACCTACACAAAGTATTATATCTTATCTTTTGAAAATAACTATAAGAGATATCTAAATCATTTTCTTTTGTATTTTCTCAATTTCACCACCGTATTAATCTTTGTGTCAAGTCAAAATACCTAAGTACTCTCTATGATCACAAATAGTTATCTCTTTGAATATCGATAAGTTCTCTTAAAGATAACTCTGACCACTGATTTCTATCATAATATGTTTATAAAACCTAATAAATTATAATATTATGAAAGCACTTTTAAGACAAATCTATGCATATGATTTTCATGTATCCGATTTAAATATTTAAAAGATGTTAACAATCAAAATTTCAAAAGTTTAATTGCACATGTATCTAAAACGACAATGACCAAATGGAGATGTACGGGAAAATGCTGCTCCTTAACCTGAAAAGAGATGTCGCTGCGTGTCGCTTGTGAACAAATTATCCTCCGAACTTTATGCAGCTTTTGGTGATCACTGTTAATTTGGTCGTCTCTGTTCATTTCAAACGTAGGAATTAGCATATGCTTACTCCGTATTACTACTCTAGAATTTCAACTAGTAGTTAAGTTACGTGCAAGTGCTGCAGCGGCTGTGGGGCAAGCGTTCGGCAGCCCAATCAGAAATTCTTTAACGAGCTGGGCTTTCATTGAGAAGTTATCATGCCAAAGTGGGCTAGCGGGAGATTGCCTTCATCGTTAAGATGGAAGGATCCTGCTCGATGATATACTCTTGTACTTCAGAAATATAAATCCAATGATTTTATTTAGAAATATAAGGCTTTATTTATATTTAATAAATTTTTTTATTGTACATCTATTTATTCTCTCTCAACTATATTTTATTCATTACCGTCCATATAATGTATTATTTCTTATCTTACAAGACAATTAACAGAATGAAAATGAAATAAGCCGGGTCACCTTCTTTTTTTCAAGTTTCTTGTTGATAGATTTTTTTTTCTTGGGAAGAAGGTGCTGGTTTGTCAAACCGTTGGACAATGGCGCGATATGACGATGATGCCGGCGAGCGCACCCCGTCCCGCGTCCGCGACATAAAACGGAATTCGTGTTGCCTCTCCTCGTAGGTTGCCACATCCCGTCGGACTTGTACCTCGCAGCCGATATGTGGACTTGAACGTGGTGGCTGTTGGGAACTTGCAAGCACAAGGACTCACAAGTTCTAAAGTCTGGTAAGACAAAGCAGCATCCTTTTGTAAAATTCTGGTTGTTAGGCTCTTATTTTATTTATAAAATATTCATATTTGCTTTTATGTCTAATAATATACACTTGGTTACCTACAACTAAAATTCTAGATAGCTGTGAAAGTATTTATACGCATCTCCTGAAAAGAGCGGTCCGTCACACTTTCTGTCGATGCCATCCCCATGTTGATTATCTCCTTAAAGCACCTCTATGCTTCGACAACCACATCTCTGCAGCACAAAGCAGTTACCAGAACATCCAATGCATGACGGCGCGGTACACATAACTTTCCAATAAGATAATCCCATAGCTCCCAGCTCCATATATCAGCGTGGTGAACACATGCAGCGTTGGCTTGCAGTTCTCCCTCCTGCGCATTTGGTCGACCAGCTCGAGGTCGTCCAAGAACCTCTCTTTCTTGCAGTAGGCATCATCCTCACGCAGTAGGACACGGCACGAAGCCGCGCAGAACGGCTTCATGGCAGAACAGGTTCAGCGCTTAGAAGTGACCGGCCTCCTTGGATCCGAGTAGCAGCGTGTTGAACGTGCGGGCGTCCGGCGGGCACACTTCACAGTAGGCGGCCGCGGGCGCAGAAGGAGCGACGGAGAATGGTTTGTTTATTTTTGTTTCCTTTTTCTTTTTGAGAGAGAATGGTTGGTTTCTTGGCGGCGAGGTACGCACTTGCGGATTGGTATCGGAATCGGATTGGGTAGAAGGCGAATGATATGAGTAGAGGAATGGCCCATCGTCTCATTACGTCCCATTCTTCTCTCCACTCCTCTCTATGGCGACTTCTTCCTCTCCGCTCCGCTCTATGGAGACTTCTTCCTCTCCGGCAGCCTCTATCTCCTCCGTGTCCGCCCCGCTGCAGTGCCGTGCAGCCTGTCCTCAGGTGCGCTTCTCCCGGACATCTCCGCCTTCTCCTCGCGTCTTCTTGGTGCGATGGATGCCACCACGTCGTGGGTGGGTCAAGCTGAACTTCGACGGGTCCGTTCACCACGACGGTTCTGGGCGGGCGAGCATTGGCGGCGCAATCCGCGACGACAGAGGACGCATCCTTCTCGCCTTCGCCGAGCGGACGGCGCACGCCCCGATCGGCCTCGTCGAGGCGTGCGCGCTGATCCGAGGCCTTCAGCTCGCGTTGGACTACGGCTGGGACATGCTGCTAGTGGAAGGCGACGACTTGACGCTGGTTCGGCTGCTGCGCTGCGAGTCCACGAAGTCGCGCATACCGCCGGCGATGCTCGACGAGATCATCTGGTTGCTTGGCATGTTTCGGGTGTGCGAGGTGCAGCACGCCTACAGGGAGGCGAACCAGGTGGCGGACACGCTCTGCCACGAGGCGTACAAGACTACATACCCGAGGGTCTGGACGGAAGAGATGGTTCCGTTCGCCGTCTGGGAGAAGCTCGAAGACGACCGCCGCGGCGTCATCCACGAGCGAGTCCGCGGGTGAAGCGGATTGCATGGCGCCAACCAAGAACTCTGACCTGCCGGCCGCTCATTGTGCATCTCGATCACGACGGCCCAAAAGCAGCCCATCCGGCCATCTCGACGCAAGGTTCAAGGATTTGACGACAACACATCACGAGACGCGACATGACGTCCGGCTGCAAATCACACCAAGACGTACTCAAGAATCAAGATCAAGCAAGACTCGAGCAAAGCTCGGGAACCAGTGATAGCTCGGTCTTGTAGTTTGTAGGAATTGAACAAGGTTCTGTTTGGGCTAGCTGATGCTGAAAAATTGGTCAGCTAGTTAAAGATTTTTTTTATTGTATTGCTTCAAGGTTGTACGTACATTCATGAACAAACGAAATAATTTTTTTAGTGTTTAACGATATTTGTGTTGTAATTCTCTCTAGAAACAGGACACTTGTTCACATGATGGCTTAAGTTTATATGCTAATCAGGCATGTCGTTGTTTGTCCTATAATCAGTGGTGAAGAATGTGCCCAAGCCATGCTTAAACCCTGTCCCTGAAAATTGGCATAAGACATGGTGGCACACCATTTTCTCATTTCATCGAGCCTCCAAAATTATGTCCCTGAAATTAATATGCATCAAAAGTACTTCAAGACAAGGCAACAAAACTAGACCGAGAGCAAAATCAAAGATGGTATCCACGAAATTCGACATGGTAGTTTTAAACGTTATAACAAAGGCCAGATGTTTGCCCTGGGACTGGTGGTTACTGTTTTGCTTTTGCTTGCCCTGGGACTGGTGGTTACTGTTTTTCGTTCACTACTGTGGATTGCAATACCAATGTCTTTTGGTTATGCTGCATTCGTTTATGGGCTGGGCTCATGGTTACTGCAAATCCTCATCTTAAGTGTTGGGGCCCTATGCTTGGCTTCTTGCTTTTGCCCGCCACCCTGTCGGTTCATTCTGCCTTCTTTGGTTTGCAATGAATTCAAATAGCCGTAATCGTAACTGGTCCATCCTTAACTGGAATGTTAGGGGCCTGAATGATCCTAACAAATGCATCCTGCTCAGGAACAAGATTCACGATTCTGGTTGTTCGATTTTATCCATCCAGGAAACCAAAAGATCCATGATCAATCATTCCATCATGAAAGGCTTTGCCCCCAAAAGATTCAACCAGTTTGCCTTCTCTCCTTCCATGGGTTCCTCTGGAGGTATTTTAATTGCCTGGATGGGCTCTCAACACTCGGGACATGTTTCCTTCGTCTCTCCTTTTGCTGTGGTGGTCTCTTTCACCTCTAAATACAACGGCAAAAGATGGACTCTTATTTCGGTTTATGGTCCTTGCGTGGATCCGGGTAAATCTGCATTTCTTGATTGGCTTGCCAATTTAACCATCTCTCCTGATGATGACCTGATTATCATGGGTGATTTTAACCAGTATAGATCCCAGCTTGACAGAAATAAGCCTGGGGGTAGACTTTTGGACGCCCACATCTTTGACAACATCATCGCCTCCCTCGGCCTGATCGAGATTCCGCTCAAAGGCATGAACTACACCTGGAGCAACATGCAAGACAATCCTCTCCTGGAGCAGCTGGACTGGTGCTTCACCTCCATCCGTTGGGCTCAATCCTTCCCTGCGACCTTATGGATCCCACATCCCAGAACCATGTCTGACCACATCCCCTGTATTGCTCTCATTCAGACCAGCATTCCTAAGGCTTCGGTCTTCAGAATTGAAAATTTTTGGTTGGATCAAATTGATTTCATGGAAACGATTCATAATGCCTGGTTCCGCCACCACTATGTTAATCTGGATGCTACTAATATTATCAGGTCTAAGCTCTCACATCTTCAGCTTAGCCTCCAGAAATTCAAGAAATCAGCTTCTCTCATCAAAACTCAGATTTCTCACTGTGATTATTTTATTGGTATCATTGACAAAATTGAAGAATTCAGACTCCTTTTCACTCAAGAAAGGAATTTCCGGCTAATTCTGAAGGTTCATCTTAACAAGCTGTTGCTTACCCAAAACTCTTACTGGAAAAACCGTTGTACCGTTCGCTGGATCAAACTCGGCGATGAAAACACTAAATTTTTTCATGGTAAGGCTACGGAGAGATACAGAACAAATTTAATCACTTCTCTCTCAGTGGACAATGGGGAGGTTCTCTATGATCATTCTGATAAAGCCAACCTTCTTTTCACCACCTTCTTTGCCAGAATGGGGATTGCTGACAACCCTCCTATGATTTTTGATCTCCATAATCTTATTCCCCACAGGGATGGGCTTCATCAACTTGATTCTCCTTTCTCAACCCAAGAGATTGATATGGCAGTTAACCAATTTCACTCGGATAGTGCTCCTGGTCCTGACGGTTTTAATGGGAAATTCTTCAAGAAATGCTAGCCTATCATCAAATAAGAATTCTATAACCTCTGCTCCGAATTCCATAATGGGTCTGCCTCTCTTGCCCCCATCAACCTTTCTTACATCGTCCTTATTCCGAAGACCAACAACCCGGGCTCTCCTAATGATTACAGACTTATCTCTCTGCTTAACCTGAGTGTCAAGCTCATCACGAAGATTCTGGCCTCCAGACTTAATACTGTCATTGACTCGGTTATCCACCAAAATCAGTATGGTTTTATTAAGGGGAGATCCATTCAGGACTGCTTGGCCTGGTCTTTCGAATACATTCACCTCTGTCAATGCTCCAAAAAGAAAATTGTCCTGGTCAAGCTGGACTTTGCCAAAGCTTTTGACACCATTGAACACAATGCCATCATCTCCATGCTACATGCGCTGGGCTTCTCTGATAGATGGCTCTCTTGGGTGGCCAAAATCTTAGGCTCTACTTCTTCCTCCATTCTGTTGAATGGAGTTCCTAGAACGCCGTTTAAATGCAAAAGAGGTGTTAGGCAGGGTGACCCCATTACATGACTCCTGAAGAGATTGGTCCACTTGCCGGTCTCTTTGGCTGCAAAGTGCAAGGCTTTCATTTTACCTACTTGGAAATCCCCATGAGCTCTTCTAGACCCAACATTAAAGACTTTGAGCAATTGGTCTCTAGGATCAGCAGAAGAGTCTCTTCCTTTTCTTCCCTGCTCTCTTATGGGGAAGGCTGCATTAGTTAATTCATTATTTCATCCATGGCCACCTATGCTTTGTGCTCGCTCAAACTTCCTCTGGCGGTCATCAACCGGATCGATAAGGCTAGACGGATTTGCTTATGGGGTAAAAATGAAATCAATTGTAGAAGCAAATCTTTAATCAAATAGGAAAAGGTCTGCAGACCAAAAAACAAAGGCGGTCTGGGTGTGATCAACTTGAGAATTCAAAATAACTCCCTCCTCCTCAAGTTTCTGCACAAGCTCTTCAACAAAAAAGATATCCCTTAGGTGAATTTGGTCTGGTCCTCCTATTATTCATCCTCTGCCTCAGAACCTCAACAGAAAAGGGTCCTTCTGGTGGAAAGATATCCTTTTGCTCATAGATCAATTTAGAGGGATAGCCCAGTGTCAGATTGGCCGTGGCGACACTGTGCTTTTTTGGGAGGATGTGTGGAATAACATGCATATGAAGTCCAAATATCCTCACCTGTACTCTTTTGCCAAGAGGGATGACTACAGCGTTCAAACCTTTCTGTTGCATCCTGGAGTCTCCAATCATTTTCATTTACCTCTGTTCGAGCAGGCCTTCCAAGAGTTCAATGATCTTGTCAATATAATTCAACCTCAAACCCTCATCACTGATACCCTGGATGAATGGCTCTACCTCTGGAATTCTAAAGATTATTCCCCAGCAAGTTCTACAAATTGGTTTTCAAGCATGTCTCTGCTCCTCTGACTCTGAGCCTCATCTGGAAAGCTAAATGTGTTGCCAAAATTAAAATCTTCACTTGGCTCCTGTGTTGGGACCGGCTTAACACTAGGAGCTTGCTTAAAAGGAAGAATTGTCCAATTCCTGGGAATAACTTCTCTTGTGTCCTCTGCGACCAGAACTTGGAAGAGACTAGGGATCATCTTTTCTTCGATTGTCCCTTTTCTAGATCATGCTGGGACGCCCTTCAGATCAACTGGAACACTCAAATCAACATTTTTCAAAGGATCATGGACACTTGCTTGGCGGAAGGAGACTCTCTCTTCCTGGATGCCTTCATGATTGCGTCATGGGGCATCTGGAAACTGCGCAATGAAATGATCTTCAGATCGGTCCTGCAAGTCTTATTATCTGGAAGGATTGGTTCCGTGCGAAAATTCGTCTTCAGTCGTTTAGGATTGATGTTCCCCTTAGATCTGGTCTTTTAGCCTGGGCCTCTAGATTGTCCTAGCTGGCCCCTTTCCCTCTTCTTCTTCTTTTCTTTCTCTTTTGTTTCTTTCTTTGCCTTTTCTTTCCCGTTTCCGTTTCCGGCTGGTCCCTCACCGGCCGCTGTGTTGTTCGTTTTTCTGTTGGGTTTTCGTTCATTTTAATCAATTCTCTTGCAATGGCTTCCACTGCTGCTTTGGCTTCAAAAAAAAATTTAGAACTTGCCTCAGACAAAATGTTTCCGCTTGGAGAAAGAAGCATCGTCAGAACTGCCCTCAAAGCCGGCTCCTGCTCATTCTTTGGACAATTTCATGTAGCTACTTTTCTGCAGATCTGTTAGGGATGAAAACAGAATAGAAACGCTCAGTAAATCTTTGTTCCATTTTTGTTTTCATATTTTCTACCGGGAAAGGAAATGAAATCAGAAATCCTGGAAACGGATGTGGAACGGAATGGAGCAGATATGGAAACGATAGCAGAAAATTCCATCTAGGTATTTTCCCAATTGTAACACCCTAAAAATTTGCAATTTCTTTAATTAAATATTTAATTCGGATTCTGAAATTTTTGCTAAAATTTCAGCGTTTAATTAATGATTTTTTGCTCTTTTAAGATTTAAATAAATAATTTATTTGAGAAAAAAGCAAAATCTTTTTGAAAATAATTTTCATAAGTTTGAAATGTTATAAAATATTTTGAAAAATTTTTATAGAATTTTTCAACTCTATTTGAAATTTTTATAAAGCAATATATATTTTAGCATTATTTAAATTAGAAAACGAAATTTCCATTTCCATTTATGTGGAATTTCCGTTTCTATCGGAACTGGCTCACTCGTTTCCGTTTTTGACACAAAATTTCCGTTTATGTTTTAGTACCGATATTTTTCATTTTCGTTTTTAAAAAAGAACTTCCGTTTCTTTTTTTTTTTGAAATAGTCAGAAATTTTGTTTCCGTTTTCAACCCACGCGACGGGTGATTTGGCTAGCAGCCCCTGCAGGACAACCACGCCACACACACCACGCCTAGCTGTTAACTAGATCTGACAAGAGAGCCTAAAACTGCTAAAATATAATTTACATAAAGGCTACTAGACGTGGGTGTTGTACACAGCATAGGTGCAAACTGCTTGGATAATTTCATTACATTCTTGAGTAAGATCGTATCCTTCATTACGAGCTTGTACATAAGCTTCTAAAGGCACTCGATTAGCTGCTGCACTAGGTGCATTTTTCCAAGGATGTTCTAAAGTTCCTCAAATTGTAATACAGAATCATCTCCAAAGATTTCGGTCAGAGCTGATATATACCAAACATAAATACCTCCTGAAGTCACCGGTATAACACGCCGGTGGCGTGTCTAAACCGTATGGTGCCACGACCTAGCTTGCCCGCCGTGCTGTGCTGATCCGGTTTTCCCTCGGTGAGTCTAGGCACAGCTCATTTACGATTCTACTGGTTTCGTACCGTGCTGACCTAGATCCGGCCCATTTGTACTATTGCGACGAGAGAAAAGGAGCGAAAGACGCACAGAGCTAAGACAGTAGACATAAATATTGAGGAAAAAAGAACTAAATTTTATTCATTATTGAATTGGTACTGAGTTACTGTCTCATTAAAGACCTTCCACTCAATGTGGGGTACCCCAGTGCGGAGTAGCTCGGTGTGCGTGCTGGTTGTCAATGAGTATGTACTCTTGAGTCTATATTCTCCACCTTTTAGCATCTTTGCTGTATCCCTTTTCTCTGTATGTGAGGACCGCAAAAGATACTGGCCGTAGGGTGATGCACAACATAACACAATGTCGCGACAGAGCATCCTATCGCATACCGTACCTACTTAGACCGACACGACACAAAATATGCCCGAAGCAGGCACGCACACTTTGTCAAGGTTCTCTAATCTGATTATTTACGGTGCTCCTCGTTATTATAGTGCTAATGTGTACTTCACTAGAACGAGCGTAAATGCATGCTTTGCTTTTGCTTAGGATTTAATCATCCCAATCCCCCTTTTGTTCCACTAGTGGTACCCTTGATGCCTCAGTATGCACCAGCTGATCGAGTACAAGATTTCTTTTTTAGAGTGGAAAAGAATCCGGCACTGCACAATCGTCAGTTCGAATGCTGCAGTCGACAAATATTGCTCTTTTGGGACTCCGTAGTAGAGACGGCTATGTATGCAATTGGACATGCATATTGTACCTTGCTAGAAAACAAAATAGGACATTGTTAAATGGTACTAGAGTGTTTATAAACTACTTAATTTTTTATCTATTAGATATCGGTATTCTTTTTGTTCGTAAGCACTCATTTTTTCTATTAGATATTGCTTTATGATCCATGTTATGTTTTATTATTTTGACTTTGTTATCCACATTTTGTTTGTTACGTTCCTTATAGTTTATTTTGTTCTTTTTTTAATAAATTGTCACATTATTTTTTGCATAATTTAATTTGTGTAAAACCAGTATATAATTGATATAAAAAGGCTATCAGAAAATAATAATGCTCTTTTTTATAGATTATCACATTTTTTTAATAATTTAATTTATGTAAAATTAGTATATAATTGATGTAAAAATGCCATGCAGAAAAGAATAATATTGGCTGTTCAATCAGGGTTCAAACTCTCGCCGAGATCTCGCTTACCGGACGGATACGAGATTTGAAATGCCGGCCGGAGTGAAAAAATTCAAAAAAATTTAAATTGCTGCAGTAATCTCGGCGAGATCTCGCCATATCTCGCTGAGATCTCGGGGTTTTTGACCAATTTTTACCATTTTTTTACCAGATTTGATCAGAAATTGATCAATAACCCTTAAGAAAGTCATCTCCTACGAAAATTTGATGAAAAACTGAATATTTGAGACATTTTTTAAAAACTGTAGAAATATTGTCGGATTTTATAAAATTTTACATGATTTATAATGATGTGCAAATTTTATAGTAGCATATTAGAAAGTGTAGGATCATACTTAAAAATTTTCAAAATAATTTAACTTCATTTGTTACCTTTAAAAAATCAAAAACAGAATAAACATATTGGGACAATAACCTTGTCAGAATTTTATAAATTTTCTCGAGCTTGATAATGATCCAAAATTTTTATAAAAGGTTAATAATTGACTCATTACCATTATATAAAATTTTCAAAAAATTGTAATTTTTTTTGTTTGTCCAATCAAATCTATGTATACATTAAACTTCATTTGTTATATTTCAAAAATCAAAAACAGAAATAACATAAATGGTACACTGCACTTGTAAGAATTTTATAAATTCACTGAAGTGTTATCATGATTCAAAATTTTTATTAGATCTTAATCACTTCGTTATAACCCTTCTGCAAAATTTTCAAAAATTTTAAATATTTTTTTATCGCTAAAGCAAATCTATGTATTGATCATGAGGCTTTTATGAGAATGTAGCTTGTCGATTTTTTATAACTTATTGAAGCTTGATAATCATATGAAAATTTTATATAAATATTTATGATATATCAAGAATATAAAAAAAATTCTAACTTGGTTTGTACCATTTTACAATTGGTTGAAATTTGCCGGTAAACCTTTTATCAGGACTGTAGCACTTTCTGAATTTTTAAAAATTAATGAAGCTTTATAATCATCTGAAAATTTTATGAGAATATTATTTGTGCTTCATAACCATGTAAAAAAAATTCAAAATTGTATAATGTGTTTGTTTTATTTTTCATTCAGTTCAAACTTGTTGGTCAGCGTTTTATCAAGACAGTAGCAGTGTTTAAATTTTTAAAAATTCCACATATATGATAATCATCTGAAATTTTTACAAGAAATCATTGATATGTCAAGAACCTTCAAAAAAATTTTCAAAAAATGTTGACATTGTTTGAGCTATTTTTTGCTCGGTACAATTTTGCCGAGATCTCAGCAAAACCGGTCGAGATCTCGGAAATCTCGGTCCAACCGGGAGTTTCAGAACTGGATTTGAATTTCTGTTTTTGCATTTCGGCCGAAATTTGTTTGAATTTTTGAGATCTCGCCGAAATTTCGTTCTCTGGCTACGGACGGTATTTCGAGCGAAATCGAGATTGTGAACTCTGCGTTCAATGCTGAAAAACTAAGTATTGATTGATAAAATAGTACTCAAATGGGAGAGGATGATGAAAATTAAATTCATCCATTGAATCTAAATATGAAGACTTAAAATTTAAATACTATTTAAAAAAACACTTAGATTCTTATTAGACACCCGACAAAGTATAACACTGATTACTCCGGAAATATACGGTAACACGGAGCATCCACGGCGCAGATGATTTTGTTTTCCTCTAAGAAGAGAGAGAACGCACAGCATCTGACACTACACGCTGTAGCATAGGGCAGTCGAGCAAATGTATACTACCGTATATAAGTGTGGGAAGTTTTCCGGCTTCTCAGCGAGCCACGTCGGCGTTTGGGCGACGTGGACGCGGGGCCGAGCGGCGCGTCGCGAGCGTCAACAGAAAAATGGGCGTTCGTTTGTACGGCGCGGAGACCGTTGAGCCACGTCGCCTGTTTTTTTCATGTAGTTGCTTGGCTTAAGTAATTAATCGCGGCAATTAGATTTAAACGGCGGCGTGGCGCGGTGGTAGAGCGCGCGCGTTGCAATCGAGTGGTCGCGCGTTCGAACCCGCACGCGCGCGCTTACGCCCGGTTTTTCCCGACCGACGCGTGTCGCTGGCGTTCGGCGGGGCCCACGAGCGACGCGCGGTTTTTTTTGGCGCGCGCGGCGCGTGTTTTTTTTTGCTGGAAAGGGCTTGAAAATTTCCGAAATTACGTAGAAGTCCTTTTTAGTCCGGGATTTTATGAAAAGGTCCTCCTTTTTTTACGAAAAGGACTTTGAAACTTCTGGATTTAGCCTGAACAGTTCTCGGGCTTTTGGAAAATTACGTATTAGTCTATTTTTATGTATTTTAGGCCTTTTTAGTGAAAAGACCCCTTAGTTTTTGTCTTCCGCGACCCGGCAGCCGCGGCTTTCTAAAATTACGGTTTTGTTTATTTTTTCGGATTAGTGCTTTTTTCTCAGGTGCGCAAGGATGTGTTGGTTATTTGTTTGCAGGAGGCCTCTGGAACTTCGAGAATTTACTTTTAACATGTTTTCCTGTGCAAAGAAATCCACACGAACCTTCCTAAAAATTGCGTGTTGGCCATTTTTTGCCCCGAAGATTTTTAAGGTTTGCTTCTAAGTCCTTTGTTCGCGGTAAGGTTTTTAGCATGTTTTTCTATATGGAGATTCGCACGGACCTTTTTAAAATTGCTTATTAGATATTTTTTATCCCGGAGATTTTTGCGAATTGCTTTTGTGTCTCTTTCTTCGCGGTAAGGCCTTATTTTTCCGGCGATCACGCCCAAAAAAATTGTTCCAGAGATTGGAAAACTTTTTAGAATTACGTGGAATTTATCGTAGAGTCTCAGAAGCTTCTCAAAATTACAGCTCGTGCAGCGAGGATTGTACGCTCCGTCCTAGAGATTTTTATATTACATCTAGATTGCTTTCTTCGCGGAAAAAAACCCGGATTTTGTATTACGCCTGTCACGTTGTGGCGCGGCGTGCGCCGCGCCCACGTGTCTAGTACTGCGTATTATAGAGCTAAGGATTGGAGTGCAATGGAAGGTGCCACCTCACCCTCTTGTGGAAAGGTCCTCCGAAAAATTAGAAATTACGTTTAGATCCTTTTAACGGTTTTTTAATAAAATAAACCCAGAAAATGTCAAAATTACTTTTAGGTTCTTCCGCGGTTTACATTTAGGTCATTCCAGTGTTTTTTAGCGGAACAGACTCCGGAAAAAAATACTTTAGGTCTCTCTACAGTTAAAAAAAACACAGATTCGTTGAATGTTTATAGCAACCCATGGATTCGCGAACGGGTCATAACCGCGGTTTTCTAAAAAAAAGCACAGATTCGTCGAAGGTTTATAGCAGCCCATAAATTCGCTGACGGGTCCTAACGGCACCCATTTTTTCAAACAAATACGAAAACCGAAAATACGACTAGATTTCCCGAATTTCACAAAAAAAAGCAGCCACGGTTTTCTAAAAAAACACAGATTTGTCGGAGATTTATAGTATCCTATAGATTCGTCGATGGGTCCTAACCGCGGTTTTCTAAAAAAATACAGTTTCGTCGAAGGTTTATAACAGCTCATGGATTCGCCGACAGGTCCTACTGACCCATTTTTTTTAAAAAAATACAAAAACAAAAAATACGACCAAATTTCTCAATTTTTTTACGTTACATCGTCGTGCGCGACGCGGCATAGCGCGTTATTCTTGCTAGTTTTCTTTGTGCTGCCTCTAGGCTTGGAGGCTGGCTTATCTCTACCCAATAAAATTTGTAACATCCCTGCCAACTCCTTTCTCAGTTGGGACGGAGACGTCCCCTATTGCCATCGCTGTCCAATCCTCGTTGCCATCTCTGCCAACTTCTTTCTGAGTTGGGATGGAGACGTTCCCCGTTGCCATCCCTGTCCAATCCCCGTTGCCATCTCTGCGGCAACGTCTTTCTCAGCTGGGAATCCTTTGTCAAACTGGTGGAGGGCGCCAGCCGCCAGGATGGTGCCGCGGAATAGAAGACTTGGTAATCGTGTGTTCACATCGTGTCCCTGCCTGAACACAAGAAGTCGCGTCGCGGTAACCTTTATGTTAACTGTCTATACTCACAAGTTTTTTTACGATTAACGCTACCTTTTAGGGAAATTATGATTGTTGGTGCTATTCTTAAATTGTTGTTGCACTCCGTTTTCAAAAAAATCGTGTCCCTAACATTATGCTCACGGCCTCAACAACACATGTTCTTGTAAAAAAATAATGCATGTACGATGGTGGTCTCCTCAATTTTCTTGGGTTTCAGATATCCTAAATAAGAGTTATCGTTGGGGGAAAATAAAATTCTGACACAACTTAAACAAAGACCGGTGAGTGCTCAAAAAAAGGAAAAAAAAAGTTGTATGGTGATGTTCTAAAATTCTTTTTTTTAAGTTGCACAAATATTAAAATATAAAAGATAGGTAGATAGTGATTACTTATCGCTTAGTTTGTTTTAAGATTTGTAACTTGTATTGGGTAGAAATACATAAAAGAATCTCTCATTATGTTGTGGAACGTAATAAGGTACTAACGCACAGGGGTGAAAACGGAGCGGATAATATTCGGACCGTATCCGTATCCGGTATCCGTTTTTAGAGAAATGGCAAAAGAATCTGATATCCGGCGGATACGGATAATTATCCGGATCGGGCAAGCGGATCTGAGCGGATATGGGAAGTGATATCCGAGCGGATACGGGCGGATCTGGATATCCCGTATCCGGATATCCGGATTCTCGATTAGGACTTAAGCGCGAGCTGGCTGAAATTTGCTGGCGAGGCCCGAGCCCAGCGAGCGAACTTCTAGCGAGTAGTGATGGATGCGGATGGAAACCCTAGTCCTCACTCCCTTGAGTCCTTCATCCCTAATCCTTGCTTTGGCGGTGGCGGCGCGCCTGCGCCCTGCGCCCCTCCAGCCCTCCGGCGTCGGCCAGACCAGCCCCTGCGCCCTGTGCCCCTGTGCCCCTCCGGCCTCGGCGTCGGCCGGACCGACCTGCCGCCCTCGGCCCTCCCGAGTCCGTCGTCCACATCGCCCTGCGCCCAAGGCCATTGCCGCCCTGCGCCTCCGGCCTCCCGACCTCCATCATCCATTCGCCCGCGGCCCGATCCCGAACCGCCCGATGCACGGTGGCCGCCCGCCCTGGCGGCCCTCCCGACCTCCAGGCTCCAGTCCGCCTCCGAGCCGACTCCGACCTCACGCCGCTCGCCTCGGCTCCAGGATCCCGAGTCCCGACCTCCGCCTCAGAGTCGAGTCCGCCTTCCGTCATTGCCGCTCACCGACCCGGCCTTCCATTGCTCGCATTCATTCACAAATGCATGCTGCAACAATGAATCATATTCTCTAATCAGAAGGTATGTGGCATTTCAGCATTCATTCATAAATGGTATAAATTCTTACTGATTAAAATGTTTGACACTAGCGATTGTCTTTCCAACCAAGCAATTACTTACTAATGGTTATGCTCCTGTAAAATCATGCACGATCTTTGTTATTAGAAATAATTACTTGATTTGTTAGTTGGTTAGTTGATTCTTGATTAGTGATTAGTTGATTACTGATTTGTTAGTTGAATGATGGTTAGTTGGTTACTGATTAGTGATTATTGATTGTTAGTTGTTCAATCCCTTTCCCTAATTCGGTAATTCCTGCGATGTCCAACGACGAGCGTGGTGGTGGAACGCCGGCTGCGATGTCCAACGACGAGCGTGGTGGTGGAACGCCAGTTGAGGTGATCGATGCCGGTGGAAGCAGAGACAATAGCAAGAAAAGAGGATGCTCCTCGATTTCGATCGGAGGGAAAGCACACACCGGCGAAGATTCGTTCAAGCGAGCTCAACGCAAGTCGACAGCGTCCTCAGCCAACACAGTGGTATCCAAAGGCAAGAAACCGGTGTCAAAATTGGCAAAAGCCATAACTGTGAGAGGTGTGCATTTTACTTTCCATACATGTACACAGAACTTTACAAATCCGATAATCTCCATTTGTGTGAAAGCAACTAATAAGCGACCTTTGCAATCAATTCCTTATGCTTATGTGGATAATAATATTTTTGCTTATGAACGGATCAACTCCTTATGCTTATGCTCATTGAAATTTTATTGTGTTATAGTTTGACATATTATTCCTTATGCTTATTGAAATTATGCATCAGAAAACTCTTCATTGAGGCCGGCTCTTGCTCCTAGCACCACACCGGACAAGAACTTACAATCAAAAGGTAATGAAAGCCTATAATTAAATATTGTAAATGGTCATGTATATATGTTTATAATAGGAAGCTAACACATATGTTTGCCTGTAGCTATTGATATGCAATCTGGAAGTTCAAGTGCAAGTGTAGCTGCCAAAAAAAATGCAAGTGCTTCTGCAAGTGCAGCTGCCAACATAAGTGAAGATGAAGGTTTCAAACCTACAAAAAGCTAACATCCTTTGTTTGGGATCATTTTACCAAATATTTTGAGAAGGTGGAACAATGGGATGGTACATTTGACAAGGAGTTATGGGGTAAATGCAATCATTGCAAATTCAAAAGAAAAGCTACGAGCTCAAGTGGCACATCGGTTTTAGCAATCACTTGAAGTCAAAGCACAATGTTGTGAAAGGACAACAATTGATCGAACAACACAAGTGAAGGTATTGAGACATTTCAAGTATGATCAACAAACCAGTTTGAGATACTTCTATATTGCTATAATTATGCATGAGTATCCATTCAATATGGCTCGGCCACGAGTACTTTGTCAAATTTATCAATTCCATGCGACCTAATTTTCCTTTGAAGTCTCGTATCACTGTTCGTAAAGAAATAATGGAAATTTATAAAGAGGAAAAGAAAAGGTTATATGATCATTTCAAGACCCTTTCTTGTCGGTTTAGCACAACCATGGACATGTGGACATCAAATCAAAATAAAGCCTACTTGTGTGTCACGCTGCATTGGATTGATGATAATTGGACTATGCAAAAAAGAATCATCAACTTCATGCATTTAGAAGGTGTGCATTTAGGAGCAGCATTGAGTGGGACTTTTTTTGCAAATATATTGAACTGGAATCTTGACAAGAAATTGTTTGCTCTCTCTTTGGACAATGCTGCTTCTAACAAGGTGGCAGTTGATGATGTCATTGGAAAGCTAAATGCTAGAGGTTCTCTTGTTTGTTCTGGCAAATTCTTTCATATTAGATGTGCTAATCATATATTAAATCTTGTTGCTAGAAAGGGTATGGAAATAATTGGGCAAGGTATTGAAAAAATTAGAAAGTTTATAACAAGCTGTGAAAAATTCTCCTCAACAATGGGAGGCTTTTCAAAAGTGTGCCCTGAGAATGTGACTTGAAACCCAAAAGCTCTCTCTTTAGATGTTGCTACAAGGTGGAACTCTACTTATCTAATGTTGAGCAATGCCATTTATTACAAGTATGCTTTTGATAGACTTTCACTTAAAGATCCTGCTAGATATGAGCGCATAACTCCTTCGGATGACGATTGGAACAATGCACATAGTATTTGCAAGTGTTTGAAAAAATTCTATGAGATCACTTTGCTCTTTTCTGGAACTTGCTATCCTACTGCAAATCATTTTTTCAAGAAATTTTGTGAGATCAAGATTTCAATTAGCAAATAGTGCTACAGTGATGATGTTATGATAAGCAGATTGGGAAATTCTATGAGTGGTAAGTTTGATAAGTATTGGGAACTTACAAACATGGCATTGGCAGTTGCTGCTTTCTGGATCCCAGGTATAAAGACAAAATGATTGCACTATGTCTAGCTAAAATGTATGACTCTTACAAAGCTGAGCTAGAAAATGAAAAAATTATGGATGTGGTGAATGATTTGTTTATGTTTTATTTATCCAACATGGCTACAAGTTCAAACAGTAAGCCTTCTAATTTGAAAGAGAATGACCATTCTTTGCCCTCCAAGTCAAATGACCTTATGGGTGACGATGAGGATGATCTAAATCTTGATGAAATCTATGAATCTGATGGGGATCATAGTGAGAAATCAGAGTTGGATTTGTACAAATCTGAAGGGCCATTGAAGTTTCATGAGAGTGATGGAGTATTTGATGTTTTGGCATGGTGGAAGGGTCAAGCAAGTAGATTTCCTATTCTTTCACATCTTGCTCGTGATGTGCTATCTATGCAATCCTCGACAGTTGCTTGAGTCGACTTTTAGTTGGTGGGCGTGTTATTGATGCTTTTAAATGGCGGCTTGATCTGAATGTGTTGAAGCTTTGGTGCGTACAAAGGATTGGATTCTCCATTCAAGAGGAGGTAAACATTTCATATTGATATTAGCTTGATTGCATGATAATTGATGACTATTGATTAGTATATTACTTTTACTTATTTTGATTCTATGAGCAAGATAGATTCAATTGTTGAAGAATTAGGTGTTCTGAGTCAGCAAACAAAACAAATGCAATGTGTTCTACTACTATCGATAATTTGGAGGTATCGCAACATATTACTTTACAAGCCACATTTTGAATAAAAAATAATTACAGTCTAATGTTTTCTGAGATATCGCAATTGATGAAGATGAAATATTATTTGAAAAATGACCAGATCCTCTGCGAATGTTGCTGGAAGAGAGACGTCAAGTGGGCTAGAATTTTTGCTTAGCAGAATACTATAATTTTGTTGTCTTTTTGCTTAGCAGATATTAGAATTTATCTCAGCTGTCTTTTTGCTTACCAGAATACTAGAATTTTGTTGATGTGTCAAGTGGGCTAGCGTTTGTAGCATTTGCATCACTGTCTATCTGTCAGTAACTATCCCCTGATCTAACTGCTGTCGATCAAATGGAATTTGACTTATTTGGAGTTGGATGCTCCTATGTTAAGATTTCGTTAACTTATGTTTGTTTTGAACACTATATGTTTGTGGATTATGTACTCTAAATCCTAATATTCTGTGTTGAAACTTGTGTTTTCGCGTTTGCATATTATCCGACTAAATATTCGGTTTCGTTTCCGTTTTCGATCCGACTCCGATTACTATCCGTTTTATTATTATCCGATACCGATTTAATATCCGATCCGTTTTTAAATTATCCGTATCCGTATCCGCATCCGGGTGAAAAAAATGTGAGCGGATATGGAAATACAACTATCCGACCGAATCCGCTCCGTTTTCATCCCTACTAACGCAGGTAGATTTGTTCAATTGTCTCGGCCTCTCGGGCCTATAAATATTGCTCGTTTAGAAAGCTTCACATCTCATATCTCCCGTTAAAGCTTTTACCATTCCTCTGTTCTATCATTCCACCTTCGTACGCCCCAACACCTTTCTGAACGAGTGAAATGGCGAACCAGGAAGCTGTCGAGCGGTATATCGCTGGCTTGCTCGAGGAGGCGAACGACGTCGGCCGCGCCGCTCGCCGTGTTCGGGTCCTGATCAGCTCCGGCATCCTGGCCGTCTCGACCGCCGCGTCCGTCGTAATCTACATGGTGGCGAACCCCTCCGGTGTAGCTCCGGCGCACGCCCTCGCCGGGTTCCTGCTCTTCCTCATCGGCCTGTGGCTCGCGCTGCTGGCGCTTGTAGACGAGCAGTTCCCGAGAGCTACGAGGATTGGTATGGCCATTTTGAGGGCTCTACAGGACTACTTGCTTGGCGGTAACTGAGCTTCAGCTCGGCTGGTCGATTCCTTCCAAATCCAATGTTTGCTTAAGTAGTTCTTGTTGTGCTCCGGTTTGTTTGGGTCCTGCTTTTGGATCAGTTGGTCTCGGTTATTTTAAAAGAATGCTCCGTCTGTGTTTTGGTTGTTGGTGTTCTATGGACTAGACTCGTATGTACTACTGCATGTCTAACTACAACGTTGGATTTGTAATAAGAGGCTTAAGTGTACTGTCAACTAGAATGTCTCTATGGACTCTGCTTATGGTTGACCTCTCTGCTTTAATTCGTTATGACTTCTCGCATGGCTGATTGGCTGTTACGTCGCGCGAGTCAGATGCGCTAGCCTAATCATGATGTTAACATTCCATTGGTTGGCTCTGATGTTAATCCTGAATCTGTACTGTGGGAGACAAGTGCGTGCACACGTGTACTACTTGTCCATGAAAACAAAAGAACGATGGAACAAACGGAGAACATTTTATTTCATTAATTCTGTATCAAATATACAAAATTACATGCTCAGGGTTCATATTTTGTCTTCTGCGTCTATGCTTAAAAGTATATCTGATTAGAAATTGTGTAGTCCTCTAGTTCCCGACGCTTTTGCATAGTGTCCGGTTAATTACATTCTGTAAACTCGTCTTTATATTTATATTGCTCGTTCATATGTATATATGGTGTTGGTGGAGATACAAATAGTGAGAGTGTGGATGGGAAGTGGGCGACTTTGTTTCGCTAATGCTCGGTCACAGTATGCCATTGCTGTATTGGTTAACAGATGTTATATATCGATGTACAGTCATGTTGTATACTCTTGACTTTATTGGACACATATATGTTTATTGTCTTTGTTTTGCCGGTGTCTAGCAACAGAGTGTTCAATTCTGTCAATTTTGGGACGTGTTCAGCTGTGCGCCTTGTCTTTCTCGTTAGCTTCCGTGATCTGCTTGCTCTCTCCGTCGGGGGTATCTGTGTGTGGCTCGCTAAAGAGGCCGTACGGTCCTTTTATACCCAGGACCAATCAAGCGCTCTGTCGCAGTCCCGGCGAGAACTCTTTTATCACTAGCACAGCAGGGCAGTACAATAAAAAAGCTGGGCAGATACAATAACAAAGCTGGTAATTTACTCTATCTTCTATCTATATTATCTAAAGTAAGCACTAAAGTTAATTTATCTGATATTTATCTCTAGCGTTAGCTCTGAATCAGTATATTAACTATCTCTTTTCTTTTCTACATAACTAATCTACTTAAGCTCCATGCAATCTTACCACTAAATAAAAATTTTGGCTTTCTATTTTTTTTTCTTTTATATAAGATAAAACTGAGATAGACATACTAAAAATAATCTGAGAATGTCTTATTATATATACCTTTTATAGCACGGAACCCACTGACATGCAGGCCAATGCCCAGCGGCCATGTGCAGGCTGATTTGCATGGCACAACGACATACGTGACATAAACAATCCAGGGCGCTTCCGTGGTAGAGTTGAAGCTATCTCTACTATTATAAAGCACGATTTGGTGGACGGTCCGTTCTTCCGCAGGCCCCACACTCCAGCCCCCAACACAGCGAGTACACAGCGAGTACACAGCCTCCAGCCTCCTCGTCTCCCTCACTACACAGCGCCGCCCCCAGCCTCCTGGTCTCCCTCCTCGCGCCGCCCGCCGCCGAATCTCCTCGCGCCGCCCTAGCCTCCTCAGCTCCTCGCGCCGCCCTCAGCCTCCTCGTCTCCCTCACTACACAGCGCCGCCCCCAGCCTCCTGGTCTCCCTCCTCGTGCCACCCGCCCCCAAATCTCCTCGCGCCGCCCCAGCCTCCTCGTCTCCCTCACCACACGTACACACCAACCCCGCCGTCGCCAACGAGTCGACGGCGACAGGGAAGTGACGGGGGCTCTTTCCTTGTGCTAGGGTATTTATACACTAGCACGCACATGCTTGTCGCAATTCTTGGAACTCCGCTTGCAGCTGTCTCTGATCCCTTTGGATTTGGCAGCCCTCTGCGACGCCGTCCGGTGGTTGTCCTGACTACTCTTCCTACCGGATATGGGATCGACGACGCTCAGTGGGGCGGCTCCGACGCCCGCCGGATTGGCCCCCAAGGTGACTGACGGCTGCTCCTTCCTTCTTTATTTCTTTCTCGCTCTTTTTTTTTTAATTTCTTGTGCAAGCTTTGGATTGGCGAATTGTTTAGGGCGTGCCCAAATTAATTTGATCGCTTTGGCTGGCTGTTTAGATTGTTCATTTGCTTGTTTCACTTTGTGATAAGACAAGAAATTTTGATCTTTTATGCATTGTCCGTTGCATGTGAACCTGATTGTCTTCATGGAGTTGTACGAAGTAGTGTGAAGTTTGGCATCAGTTGCTTCGTCGAATTGGTTGTTAGTGTTATTGTTTTGACGCTGAAGAGGACGAAACAAATATATGCCTGGCACAATAGAATGCAAACGGAATCGATATTTTAATGAAGTGTACTTCTTTCATTTAGCGATAAGCAGTGTTGAATGTGCTAACTTTGATGGCTAGCAATGTCATTTTGACATCTTAAATGGGTCTGCGTACTATATCATGGAGAGAGTTGGTCATAAAGAGTGGTCCTTGGATTCAATTGTGGCCTTGTTCCAACAACTACATCCTGTCTCTTCATGAAATTGCTTATTTTAGCTTAGTCAGTGCGATGATTTCTTCTTTTGATGTGCAAAATGGAGTCCTTGGTTCTAATTTCAAGTCATGCTGTGGTTTCATGCTCAAAACAACTCCTAAGGTGAATTTTATTTCTTCTTTTTTTTCACATAAAGATTTATTTGTTGGCTGTTGTACTCCACTGCTCCACATACTAATAAGAAGGGTCTGCATTGTAGGTTGGATGCTCTTCACTCCGTGTGAGGGCATCTATTGCTTCTTCACCACAAAAACAGTACTTTCCTAATACACCAGCAGTTAAATCAGGGGAGGAGGTGCGCATTGCAGTGCTAGGAGCCAGTGGTTATACTGGAGCGGAGGTTGTTCTCTCTTTCCCTATCATTTTTGGTCATGTAGGGGTAGGTTACTTTCACCCAATGCGGTGTTAGTCCTATGTTTTTTTCCTTTTTCTGGTTTAACATTTCTGTGCTATGCTCCCAATATTATCATCTTGTTTGGTTCTGTTTGTTAATGTGTTAAAGTACACTTTCGCTGACAGATTGTTCGACTTCTGGCAAACCACCCTCAGTTTCGTATTAAAGTGATGACCGCAGATAGAAAAGCTGGTGAACAGTTTGGATCTGTATTTCCTCACTTGATAACGCAAGTAAGAATTTTTCTACCTGTCCTCCACACTTGATGCTTCATCTTTGTATATCAGGAATTAGCTGAACCTTTGGGCAGTAGTACATTTCTTTATGTTAGAATTAGTGTTGGCAATATATTGATCCTTTTTTGATTTTGCAGGACTTGCCAAATTTGGTTGCAATAAAAGATGTAGATTTTTCAGATGTTGATGCAGTTTTTTGTTGCTTGCCACATGGAACAACCCAGGTCGTTTACCTTCATTTTGCCTTTTTTCTGAACTTCCCATCAATTGCTGAATTGTATTAAAGGAATACAGTTATACGCTCTGTTGTGTGTTGGAGAATAAGATTTTATTGAAATTTTTTTAAGTTATATCTGATTTTAGTTATTTTTATCAGGAAATTATTAAAGGCCTACCCAAGCAACTGAAGATTGTTGATCTCTCTGCGGTATGCTCTACACAAACTTATGATTTATCTTCGTAGGTATCATCTCTGTTGCTATTTAACAGCCATTTGTTCTTATGAGTGACTTAATATTTTTACAGGATTTCTGATTGCGTGACATCAATGAGTACGCAGAGTGGTATGGCCAGGCACCAGAACATCAGGTTTTCTTGACTACTTTCCTCTACAGACTTGTCTGTCATTGATTATAAAACTTCCCTGTTACTTAATTCTTAGGTTCCAATTTCATCATTTGATTCCAACTTCATTTCCTATTGATATGCTCCATCGATTGTTTTTTGTATGATACTTTTGGGGGTTTGCATTAGACTCTTATGTAGTCGTATGATATTTTGGATTATTCCTTTTGTGCCACATTATGTTTGTTTCTTTGAACTCATTTTCTCTGTGGTTTGTTTCTCTGTTTATTCAGCAAGAGGCTGTATATGGTTTGACTGAAGTTCTTGAGATGAAATAAGAAATGCACAGCTTGTTGCAAATCCAGGATGTTATCCACGTCTATTCAGCTTCCTCTTGTTCCTCTCATAAAGGTGAGGATCAATAGAAGTTTTTCGGCGGCCCCAGTCAGGCCCTAATCTCTCGATGCACAGCCCCCTCCCTTCCCACAATGTTATCCGTCGGCTCCCCTTTTCCCCTTCTGCTTCCGCCTCCTCCATCACTCCTCACCACCGAAAATTGCTGCCGTCGACTGCCCTCCTCCGCTGGTCCTCAGCCTCCTCCCTTCGCATGCATCGGCCGCCGCCTCAGCTCCAACCGGTGGACTCGCTGCTTCCGTCCGCCCCCATCCCAGAGCCCGCGCCACACCTCGCCCCCGTCCCCGCCTATCTCCTCGCCCCCTCCGCTCGCCGGCTGTCGCCTCCTATGCACTTCGCCTCTTCTCCTCGCTCTCGTATGGACAAGTATTATCGATTGTATAGCTATTAATATTTGGCATCAAATTTGTGCCTGTTTCTCCCGCTTTTCTGCGTCAATGATTGTGTGCGCAGATACTGCTATCTTTGCACGCAAATTGATTGATCTAACATTTGTATCCACAGATGTATGGGTAGATGAGGAGGCACGGAGATGTATGATCTTGATTCAAAACCCAAAGGTGATGCAATATCCAGATCTTAAGACATTATGATACCACTGAAGTGACAATGCCTGATTATGTTGAGATTTTTTGGTAAGTCTTGAATTTTTTCGTTTTTACACTGCTTTTGGAACTTCAAATCTGAGTATGATTTAGCTCAGTATCCGAATCAGAGCATACCATGATTAATCTCATGTTTTCTATAATTTGACATACACAAAATGACAGTGGATTGTGTTGCTGCCATTTTCTTATAGTGCGAATAGATCTGTTCTGCCTACGCTATGGTCCTATTGTGTAATTGAATTGCATTGCCAATGGGTACTATCTGCGTTTTTTAAATTTTAGCTCATGATATAGAGTCTTACGTCTTCCCTGCTGATGTGATCGTACCATGAGGAGGTGATAACCATGCTGCAATTGATCTGATTGTTCATCATATTTGTACAAAGCTTGGTCAGGATGGTGAAAGCATCTAGGCCCCCATGTGGTTTAGATTTTGGTAATTAATGACAATGAAGGTTAAAAGACTAATGTTGTTTGTGAGTAAGTTGAAAACAGGAAAATGTATGCTTCAGAAGATGTCGGATGATCTCGAGTGCAAAAAGGTGGAGTATGCATCAAGAAAGCAAAAGAAACAAAGGTATAAAGGTTTAGAAATATTTTTCATGTTTTACCGATCTTAGAAGGTTGAAGCAAAGATCGGATTTTTAAGTTTTAGTGCCGTACTATTAAGAGGGGCTTATTACGCTGTGTTTGAGGTTAAAAAGGTGTCAAGGCTCAAAAATCACATTGGTTAGGCAAATTGCACAAATTACTCTTAAAGAAATCTTGTTCGATGCAGTGCGAATTTTGGCTTGGCCGGTTGGACCAAGTCCCTAGCGGTCGGACCGACCGTTGGTGCATCTAGCCGAGCGGTGCAACCGCGCCTCCTCCGGCCGGCTTTTTCCAGAGAGGTGCCAAAACAGGCGTGTGCATGACCGGTGCGACCGGGTTGTGATCGGTCCAACCGGGCATCTAGAAAAACGAAAACCTAGATTTCTTGTCCGGTGCAACCGGTTCCTTGCCGGTCGGACCGGATGACCTGTGGACCCAACGGCGTCGGGTGTTTTCTTGCAGTGAAGCGCATTCGATGGGGCGGTCCAACCGGTGGTGGTGCGGTGCGACCGGACCACCGGTCCAACCGGCCGCAGGGCGGTGTGTCTTTTCCAGAGGGCTGTTTTTTCCGTGTGTTCGCGCATTTAAAAGGCGGTGCGGCGGCGCCATCGCGGTTGTCTGCGGACGGTATTTGTGCCACCGCCATTGACGATCGGCTTGATTTGCAGAGAGGTAAAACTAGGGTTTGCTCGGCGGTTGGACCCATTGTCAGCGATCGCACTGACCATATCCACGGTCACTATTTGCGCATTAAATGCACTTTATTCGACCGTTGGACCGTGAGGCGGTCGGACGGCCGTGGTCCGGTTGGACCGGCCGTCTCAAAATCGATAAAATTTCAAGCGGCTAGTTTTGGTTGGTGGAGGCTATAAATACCCCTTTAACTGCGGTGTGAGGGGTTCTTCTTGACCTCATTGAATACACTTGAGTTATTGCAAGTCCTCCAAAACACCTTGAGCACTAGTTTCACACATTTGAGAGGTGTTGAAGCAAAATTGAGTGAGTATTCATTGTTTGAGCCTTAGACACTCAAGTTCAACCTCAAGCAAGCGTTGAAGCTTATTACTCTTGGAGGTTGCCACCTCCTAGACGGCTTGGAGGCGATCGGGATTGGTGATCTTCTCAAAGAAGGTTGTGAGAAGGCCCAATCGTTGTGAAGGCACGAAGCTCGTCTACCCGGAGCGGGGAAGAGCTATCAATAGTGATCAGGGAAGGCTCAAGCGAGTGGAGCCGGCTTGAAGTGGTTCAAGTCACCTCAACGTGGAGTAGTGGAGACCGGCAAGTCTCCGAGACCACGGGATAAAAATTCACGAGTTCATCTTTGTGTGGTTTGCGTTGTTTCTACTATTGTTTCATTTCTAGCAATTGATCATTATTGAATTTGCTTCATTACTTGCACTTGCCTTATTATTAGTACTTGAAGTAGTTTAAGTATAAGAATTTCGGTGATCATTAAAGTTGCTAGGCATTGATATTGCTAGAATCGTAAATTGTGCTAAGGATTAACCAAAAGTGAAATTTAGCTTAGAAAATTATAAAACCTCCTATTCACCCTCCCTCTAGTCGGTATCCTTGATCCTACAGATGGCCTGTACAAAATCTATCCAAATGTCTATGAAGTTCAATCTACTTTCCAGGTAAAGTCAGTCATTTTTATTGATCTATAAGTTTTATTGTATTTGAGATTGCCTTTTATGATGAATTGGCCAGATCTGAATAATGCATACTCTGATTCGTGATGGGGACATCACTACACCTGACTTTGTCTTTTATTCAGATCAGTTGGTGTCAATGTGGAGAAGCTTCCGAGGACTGAACCTATTTATCAGGGTGTTACTGGTTTATGGACTTTGAGAATGAAGATAACTGATATTTATCACTCTTTTCTTGTATTATCATTTGTCGAGGAGACCAGAATACTGTCAGTAGGACTGAGTTTTAATGACATCAGTGATGCTGTGGGATTTCAGGTTTGAGTCAGAAACAAGCAAAGAGCATTATTTCCCTGGTTCCTTTTACAAGGAGTCTTCTACCTCATTTAATACACACCTTCAGTTGATTGCTATACGACAAATTGGAATTACTCCTGTAGTCTTGGCACCAATGCATGATTCAGCTAATGCTGATGTTATTGTTCTCGACGATAGGCCTTGGCTACTACATGCTGTTGTGATTGAAACTGAAACCACTGCAGATTTATTTCATGTTGCTCCAATGTCAATTTTTCTCCATTAAAATGGAAGAAGCATTTTCATAGGTATCAACCTCTTTGGCTGCTTATTAACTGTATGCAGAATTCTAGCATAATCTTTCATTTTTAGCATATAATACATGCATACATATGTGAAAAAAAGTAACTGTACACGGTTTTGCTGATTTCTTTTCCAATATAGTTGTAGTTTGATTTCTTGATATAGAAGCATTTTTCTTCTCTTTAGGTTACCTTTTGAAAAGGAGTGCAAAAAATAATGAATGGAGCAGAAGGTGGGTTGTCCTAAATGAGAAGAGTGGAAAGGTTAATAAATCTCTACCCTCCAGTCTTGATGACTTCTGTTTTACACTCGAGCTTCATTTCTGTTTTTGAGAAGAATGCGTAGTGTTTTACTAAAGGAGTGCGTGCTAGCTAGCGTTCACATCAAGCAGAACAAGTTGGACGTTGTGAGCACTTTGGTGGAATGCATAAGTTTTTGTGTGTGTAGTTTCAATTTGTTTGTTACTTAGTCTCAGTTTTTTACATTTCGGTGTTTACTCTTGTAATATACAAAATATTGTATCAATCACTTTATTCTGTAAAATGTGATCATTATGTCTAAAAGTCGTACTATATACCACTGGATATATATATAGTATACAAGGAATAAAATGCATTGTTGTTCATGCAGCTGGAATTCCAAGGAAAATTTGCTAACAGTATTTGCTGTGAAGGTTTAAGACAATATGAAATTATTTGGACAAACATTAGCTTGAAAATTAAGGCAACCTTTTTTATTTTCCTAATTTTGAAGATGCTCTTAAAGTGCATGGTACTGTGATTGTTCATTGGTAATATAATTGGTAGTATAACCGTAACGTTGCTACCAATTATCTAGCTATTGCTTGATGAATTACATTTAAAGTTAATCTCTTGCAGATGTGTTGAACAAGCGCATTGGCTCATTGGCGAGTGCGAGATAGATCAATAGGATTTCGAAGATGATCTTGGATTGTGCATGTGTGTTTGGCGGTGATAATGATATCTAATGCATGACAAAATAAAGTGTTGAACTTGTGATTGGTTACATGCTGTGTTCTATATGTTATTGCTTGATATTTGTGTTTCGTTACCAATTTTATTTTTCGTAGCAACGCACGGGCATTGAACTAGTTTTTATAAATTTTATGTTGAGAAGCTAGACTTATATAAATATATATAGAGAGAGAGAGCTAAATATGCATAGTATTCGGCTCCGGTTTAGTTGCATCCTACTTTTGGATCAGTTTGGTTTTAGTTCTTGCAGGTACACCGTCTTCTATCTATATTATCTAAAGTAAGCATCAAAGTTAATTTATACAATAGCTATCTCTAAAGGTTAGCTCTAGAATCTTGTATATTAACTATCTCTTTTTTTTTGTACATAACTAATCTACTTATGCTCCTATGCAATGCTTACCACTAAATAAAAGCTAGTTCTCTTCTCTTTTTTTTCTCACTCTTGTACATAAGATAAAACTGAGATGGACATACTAAAAATAAGCTGAAAATGTCTTATTATATATACCTTTTATAGCACGGAACCCACTGACATGCAGGCCAATGCCCAGCCGGCCATGTGCAGGCTGATTTGCATGGCACAACGACATACGTGACATAAACAATCCAGGGCGCTTCCGTGGTAGAGTTGAATCTATTTTTATAAAATTTTATGTTGAGAAGCTAGACTTATATAAATATAGAGAGAGAGAGCTAAATTTTTCGATAAAGGAAGCTTTTATTAATCTTAGTAAATTACATTAAGGTGATACAATTAAACTAAGAAGACTCCCGGCCTCTACACAGTTAGGGTGTACACAGCCAAACACACACATATAAGAAAAGACAAAGGAACCGACGCGGTAAACTACATCACGCAATATTGTCTTCAAGGCTATCCACCATCATAGCAATACTTGGACGCGATAAAAGCTCTCCAATGACAACGCCTCCAAGAAGGACTCGACACGCTGCACCTTGCCATTGCCATGATCCAACCGGTGAAGGACGGACCAAAGGTTTTCACCTCGAGAGTAAATCTTGAGACTACAAAACAATGCCTTCAACAAGGCCATTGCCAGGCACAACCAACTAAGGTCAGACCTAGGGATTTCTCCCTGAAGTCGAAGTATCGGAGATCCCAGTGTTGCAACCACCCTCATTCCGAGCTAGTGCCGCCATACCACTTAATCTTAGCCAATAGCAACGGCCACCTTCTCAAAGCCAGACAAACAATTTTTAGATGTTCGACTCTACAATGACAGATTCGTGAGCTAGCCAATAGGCACACGATTATAAGTCCATAGAGTGCATCTAAAAAATGAGTTGTGTCGCCTAAGAAAGCGAATCCGCGAATCGATGCTAAGATGATATAGATCAAAAGAAATGTATGAACAACGCTAGTAAAGATGAAAACGAAGCGAAGAGTAGTCACCTAGATCGCCCATCATCCACAAGTTGCGAAGCCGACCACCGATGCAGTGTTGACAACAAACAAGTGAGGGATCCAACCATTGGTAACTCGTGCGGCCATCCAAAATCTACTAGCTTCATCTTCCTGCTTTGGCGTGCAAAATATTCTCCGGCTTAATGTCCTGTGAGCAGCGCCCATCTCGTGGCGATGCTTCACCACGGCTATTAGATCCTTGATCACAATGGCAAACCTGCCGCCGGAGAACTCGCCCTCTCTCGCCATCTCGTCGAGTAGTCGATGCGCCGTTCGCGAGCTCCATGACGAGGTAGAACTTGTCGGCGTCCTCGAAGACGGCCTTGAGCGCGATAACGCCGGGTGGCGAAAGGTGCTGCATGATCTCCACCTCGCGGTGGGCTGTCTCTCGCCGTTCTTAGGCGGCGTCTTGCGGCGAACTCCTCGCCCGGCCTTGGCGCGGCAGATCCGGACGTGCCGAACTTGCCTGGCGATCTGCGCCGAGATCGTACTTTCGGCTCGAGCCGCTTCTTCCGCCCCATCCGCGTGGCCAACTCAATGCATCAAGCTTCGCTTGCCCCTCCGGGGCTCTCGGCGCCGCCCGCCGCTCGCCGGTGGCGCCGTCATCACCACGCCGCCCGTGGTGGGCGTCATCGCGGCATCGCCGCCCGGATGAGGGCTTCTTCTTCTCGGTGCGGCTTGGGCTCGGCGAGTGCGCTTGCGGGCGGCGGCGTGGAGGGATCCGGCGAGGGAGCGCGCGCCCTTGCGCTTCCGCAGCAGCGACTCCATATGCATAGTATTCGGCTCTGGTTTAGTTGCATCCTACTTTTGGATTAGTTTGGTTTTAGTTCTTGCAGGGTACACCGTTCAGTGAACTCGTTCCCTGCATGAATTACCACTAGGTAGAGAGGGCGCGCTACGCTGCGCCCATGCAGTACATTGAGATAAGGAGGTGCAGCACTTTGTGAGATAAGTAGGCTTGAAAAAATACTGTTGTAAAGCGATGATTAGTTTGGCGAGTTGTCAGTTCTAACTATAGCATTACGGCTGCATTGCATCCATGGTCGGTCATCACATTGGCATTAGAATGTGGTTTCAGGGATGATAGGAGGGCAAAGATTTTAAACAAAAATGTAATGTGGCAAAAGCGGCATACTATAAACTGGCAAACGCCTATACGTATCAATATTTTTTCCTCAAACATGCACCACACTAAGCTAAAAAGAAAGGAAAAGAAACATAGATTGACATTAGAGCAACTGAGCAAGGCATGAGATTTTTCCGGTCTTCGACATACAAATAACCCTAGTGATTGCACTTCTCCTAATGCTCCAGGTATTAACAAATAAGAAATTTGTGGTAAAGAAGCCCTAGGGACATAAGTAGACTGCACTGAAATAGGCACACAAACAATTTATCTCCTATTTATACATCTCAGAATCCCTGTTGGCAGTCCATGATAAGTAATCTCGGGCTCTCCATGATGATAAACCGCCATCATAGGTCATCAGCCGGAGATATGCGCCCACCTCCTGTTGCCAAATATCAATAAAACCATAACCATACAACATCAAAAAGGACGAAGATTCGTATGCAATATTAAGGTTTCAGTTTTATGAGAACAAAAATGCAGATAACAACTGCAAGCTTTAAGTTTTATTATAACCTCATGACCAAAGCAATGCACATTGTTGTCAAAAATCCTCTAGAAAAAATATTACAATTGGTATGTCAATGATCCCTAATTATAACAGGACCTGAAATCCTAAATGATGTTGAAGGGGATGAGGATAATCATTTAACAAATGCGTCACTTAAAATCATTTTGGAAAAAGGATACAATCATCCTAGAGCAGTTACAATAAAGAGTATTAGTTTAGACGATAATATGGCAAAACAAATTTGTTCTAGGTTAATTAGAAAAAAAACTGGGCACCCACTCATCTTCAAGGTGAAATTATGAATCACATAAGTATGACGAGATTCCGAACTAATGAACGGCGATGGAGCGCACATACCAAGAGCAGGGCAGCCACAATGCAGACACACGGCAATCGTTGCGTCTATACAGACCAATTATCTCAGGCCGAGATAAGAAACATCCATAAAACAATGTGGGGACATTTGCCTGGACGCAGACAGACATCTTGAAATAAAAACATCTTATCGCATAGAAAGAAAACTGGAATCAAGGAATGAGCTATGGCAAGGTAGCTATAGCAGCCATCAACCAAAACAGCAAACCAGGAAGGAATCACAGCCTAAAGCACGATAGATAAGCAGCTGGGCAGAATCCACTCCAATCACAGCGGGTAACAGACAAGCACACATAGGGAAATTAATAAGCAATGGCTGGGCAAGCAGTGAATCGACGTAGCAAAACATAGTCGCGAAAGACAACCTCTGACCGGGCTGTTGATCGACCTGCAAAAGAAGCACCTGTAGAATTACGATAGCTAATTCAGCCACACGCATACAAACACGTTCCAAATAAAAAAGGCATACCACATGAATAGACAATCGAGCAACATAAGAGTGAACACGAAGTAGGGCCACGTTCAGGCAGCAGACAAGGAAGCCGGAGGCCGAACCTATAGGCGGCACTAACCAACATAGTAGCACGGACCTGCATCCAAAGGAGAAAAGGAATAGACAGTAAGAGCAAGATTTCTACTGCAACACTTTGGTGCACCGAGATAGCTATCTGCGCAAAATCTAAATTTGGAAAACCAAATGCCAGAATGACCGAACCAACCAAAGAGACAAAACAGGGAGAAATCATTATTAAAGAGAGAACACATCATGAATTAAGAGTAGCAAAAACCGAATCAGATCATCACAAACAAAATAAAAGGAGTGAGCTTCGACCATGAAAGCAAGGCCAGATTAGTGCAAATAAACACCTAGAGCAGCAAAAATCGAACCATATCAGTGAACACAGAATGAATTAAGAGTAACGATAAACCAAATCAGATCAACACAAATAAAATAAAAGGAGCAAGCTTCGAGCATGAAAGCAAGGTCAAATTAGCACAGATGAAATAAAAGTAGCGAGGGGCTAAGGGCCGAGCAGAAAAGTAAAATAAGAACGAAAATACCGGAGACGGAGGAGCCAAAGCCAGCTGCTGAGGGCGAACAGGACAAGGCAGTCACAAAAACAACTTGAATGAAGCCCCTACGTGTTGCAGGTAGATAAGATAAGATTTCCATGTCAAGTATTTTACTACACATTCAAGCAAGGTGTCTACCCAATCCAGAAATAAAATCCTGCTAATGTGATCTAATTTTACAGCGAAGATTGCACCTTTCCTACATCTAGGAACCAGGACAGTAGGATGGTTGGTAGAATAGAAGAAATATCCAGTTTTTATTGTTGTTCTTCTTTCTAGCAACAAGCTAAAATACATCGGAATGTAGAACTCAATTGCATTTAGGTATCTAGTGAGCAATTAAACGATGTGATAATGAAAGCTTCAATTTTAATCTCTACCTCTACAATTAGCTAAGTATTGAGGTAAGATAAGAACATATTTCAGGGCACACAACTGCTTACTGCCAGTATTGTAATAATAATAATACTAACATAATGGAGCTCACATCGTTATCGCATCCGGGGATCGAGATGTTGGTGTCGTAGTGCTGTGCGGCCATGGCGGTTTCGATGCTATCGGTGATGAGGCCGTGCGACTGGAGGCTGTAGCACACGGCCCCAGAGCGCGGCGGGGAGGTGGAGGGGTAGTCAGCGAGGGTCCGTCGGCGAGGGTGGCGTAGTAGTAGGGGACCTCGTGTGAGCTCGCCGTTTGGAGAAACTTTAGCCCTCTGGAATCATTCATGACAAAATGCAGAGATGTGCATCTGTTAGAGGAAAACGACAGATTAGGCTGGAAGTTAAATTCCAAAAGAGTTTTCTCTGTGAAATCTTTCTATCAGATGTTGAGAGTGAGAGATATATTCTATCCTTTTAAATTTACTCAGGATGTCAAATTGCCTATAAGATTGAAGGTTTTTCTCTAGTTAGTAATGAAATATAGCATACTTACCAAAGGCAATCTCCCTCATAAAGGATGGAAAGGGGACGATGTGTATTTTGTGGGGGTGATGAAAGTACCAACCACCTATTCCTGCTCTGTCCCCTTGCCTGATTTATTTGGAACATAGATAGCTGTACCTTCAGTTTGTTAAGCCCCCCTGCTGATATATAACAGTTGGTTGGCAACTGGTTGACAGATTTCGTAGGAGGGATAGGAAAATGGTGATTGTTGGGATAGCTGCCATTCTGTGGAGCATCCGGAAAACTCGCAGTATGGCTTGTTTTCGAAAGAAATGGCTAGCAGACACGATTTCTGTGATCTGTTCAATTTGTGACTGGATTAATTCTTCGGCTGAAATGTAGAAGGGAGCCGAGAAGGATCGTCTCACCCAGGGCGCTAAAGCAATCTGGAAGGTGGCCGTAGAGATTTTTGGAGCAAGGCAAAGATGGGCCCCATGAAAAAGGAGACTGCTTGGATGATCACTGAAGCTGGGAGTGAGAGAAAGAAGAAACAGAACTCATGAAGGAAAGAAGAAGAATTGATCGTTGTGTCTGCTCAGTCTTCAGTTTACTTTTAGGCCTAATAAGTGCTGTCAAAATCGTTAGGTAGTTTAGGGTTTACTTTTAGCTTGTCTGTACTGTGTGTGGCTTGCTGTATGTTGTAACGTTGCTTACAAACTCCTCCTCCTCTAGACCTGAAGGTTATTATGATGCAGCTAAGTTTCTATTAATGGAAATAGGGGTCAGACCCTTTAATAAACACACACACACACCCATGTCCTTCCACCTTCTAATGAAATGAGTGATCTAATGCTTGAAAATTCATTTCCGATTGGCAGTTCTTACTAAATACATTCTTTCATAATTGAACCAGAAAACCTCAACTCAGCCATTTGCATGTTGCATCATCACTCCCTACCAGAGCTAATCAAGCTATCTGTACAAGAAAATAGTGTGACTAACCAGATAAAAATAGGCCAGTAGGTGTTATTTCAAACACTAAGCATATAAGTTATACTGAACTCCTTAATTGCAACAGAACAGTTGATAGATATATGGAAAGACTCAGGAATTTCGGTAGTAAACAGAGTTTAGCTTGCCACATGAAGAAGGTGATGTTTCTAATTACGAAACCATTACCTCTGGTTGGTTAGCTTCATGTGCCTTCACCATTTCCCTTGAACAGAAGCGTTCATGCCAGCAGTTGATTTCTCGTCATCAACACCTACACTTGATTCATCTTCTTTAACCTCTTGATTATCATCATCCACTTGGAGCTTATCAGTTGAAACAACACTCTTTCTGCTTTCACTGTCATCTGGAACAACAGTGGCGGAGGGAGGGGGGCCCAGCGGGGGCCGTGGCCCCTGCCAATGTTAGCGGCAAAATTTTTTTACTCATCGCTAATCACATGATCCTGTGATCTGTTCCAGGTTTCCAGCATCCAAAGTCCAGGCCCAAGTGCCCAACTTGGCACTGGCAGTCTATGCATGCATTAAATCGTGTTATAAGCTAGAATTCAAACCATTTGTAATCACTAAATCATGTTACGAAATAGAATTTGATATATTTGTAGTCACAGTTAACAGGGTGCTAAAAACTTTGAACCGTTTAATTGTACACCTTTTAACTAGATAGCTTTTAAGCATACAACTTTCAACTAGACATCTCTGAACCAGGTAGTTTTTGACTAGAGACTATTCAACATTTCAACTAGATAATTTTTAACTAGACAACTTTCGACTAGCTCACTTTTTGAATTATCAACTTTCTATCGGTAGGCAGGCTGCCGCCCTTCACACCCACCCAAAACGAAAATCAAATTCATTAGCAAGTAATTAGTAATTATGTATATACTTGAATTTTTAAGTTTTGGTTGGTCCCCGTGGCCCCCTCTAACTAAGTTTTAGTTGATCGTGTGACTTGAATTTATTAGCTAGTAATTAGTAATTGTGTGTATAGTTGAATTATCAAGTTTTGTATATTTGAAGAGTAATTGTGTGCTATGATAATTTTTTATTGGTCCACGTGGCCCCCTCTAACCCGAAATCCTGGCTCCGCCCCTGTGGAACAATCACATCCTCCAAACCAACGGACACATCTCTGTCCTCTGCTCTTTTCTGATTCTTCACAACATCCCAATCTTCGTAGACAACTAAAGTGTTTGCGGTTTCACCTGTCTGTAGGCTTCTATTAGGCCCATTCTGCCAATGGAGATTTCCCGAGGTATCTTGCAGCAAGAACTTGAACTCAATCAACTTGTTGGCTGGCAAATTGTGAGACCCCGTTCGGATGAACAGGAACCTCCATGTGATTACTGTGCTATTCCCTGGATTAGTAGCTAGCACTCACATGTTTACAACAATTGGAATCATAACCATACAACATATTAATTAAGCGGAAACGAATAATTACAGACATAATACAACTCGAGAGAAATATAGCGAGAAGAAGCAATATCACGTAGTTTGCCCAACCGACCCAGCAGTAAGCCCGACTGCATAAACTCCAGATAGAACACGCTTCAAGGAAGAACCCGCAACCTGCGATGAACAACTTCGAAGCTTCGCTAGCATACACCTACAATATAATTAAGCAAGGGTGAGTACTTTACGTACTCAGCAAGACTTGAGCAAACCTATGATACATGCAGGCCATTTCAAAGGAAAGGCTAATACAGTTCATTTGCATAAAGCGAATTTGAATTTGTAAATCAAGTTATTTGCAAACGGAATTTATAAAAGCAAGTTTAATTGATAACAAGTAAGTAAAGCATAATAACACTCACCGTCCTCCATGACGTGAGTGACGAAACATTCACATTCAGAAATCCTGGCCCATCGGCCCTTTGACATAAAACACAGTTGCAAAACAAATAGATCCAACCCTTTTGAAAATAATAAAACATCTAACATTGGAATGACTTCACCGAGTGCTCATGACCGCGAGCGCGGCTAATTAATTAGATTTAAACTCTGCAGAGGTGTACAACTTTACCCACAAGGAATGATCATCCTTTTTGCAAGATCACACATGCCTCCACTAGGTCATTGTGCTTGCCAGGCGATCATACACAGCTGTTCATTACCTGGACATGACTTTGATCCAGCCCGGGACGTTAACCCCCGCCCTGAAAACAGAGACACTCACCCAAGCCGTGGATCCACATTTATCACACCCAACACCACGTCTCTGTCCATGGAAAGGCGTACACCGTTGCACCGGCCAGGCAATTACCCATACGAACTGCATGGAAGCCCCTCACAAGCAATCCGTACCGGAATGCCTCCGCTAGCTCCCGCCTACCAATGAGCAAAGCCATGTCCAAATAAATTAATAAGCTATGGCTAACCCATCCTCACCCTTGTGGTTGCACGGAAATCTCGGATCAATAGCGTCCCATTGCTCGGTCCTTAAACTGACACGGGCGACACTTCACCCTACACTACGTGCAATTCCTGTCGCACAAACGGCTATTGCCAATAATCGCCCGCATCAAAGCATAGTTTTATTTTGGGTTTTTAATCAAGGTACCCGCAACCAACAGTGCCATTTTCAAGGTTTTCAGGAAACAAATATTGATTTGATCATGTACATTGCTGATTCTAAAGCATGGCTAAGCATGAATAATATGAACGCATATTCCCATGATGACATTAAGTAATGCCTATCCTCAAACTATGGTTATCAAGGTTCACATATCCATAATTATCAAAGGAGATTCATGAGACAACAGGTATAACTACCAAATCCACTTGATAGCAATTTACATAAAGTAATCGCATGCATAAAACAATTTGATGCACAAAAGGAATATAAAGTACTGGGATCAATATGGTCAAAGGATGCTTGCCTTGCTTAATTGACGAATACGACGAAGATAAGGATTGCGGCGGATGACGACGACGATGGAGACAACGACGTCGGGTTCTACACATCGATCAACGGAAACAAAGTACATAATAAACTTCAATAAGGGCAAAAAGAAAGTAGATAGAAAGAATAAATAAAACTCTTCACAAGAAACATGGTTGCTCTTTTATGAATTTATTAGTTTTATTTTTCGAATTCAAGATGCAAAGATTGTTTGGATTAATAGAATTAAGCATTAGTTGCAAGGTTTCATTGATTTACTATTCATAATACATTTCTGGCAACTTTATTACTTATGGGTTTTGCTCTATTAGGATTCAGATTGAAGCAAGATAAAATAAGAATATTTTCTTAGATTGTCAGAGATTATAATCTAAAGATCATTTCTAAGCTGTTCTTCACATTATTCAGATTTAGATGAGCTGCTTTGCGAGTTAATGAATAGGCTTAAACAATCATGTTGGACTATGAAGGATTAGTTCTTTATCTTTAATTGATTTCGCTCAGGATTAGTTTTACGCAAGTTAAATCTATTGATTTAGGCTACTGGAATTATTTTCATGATATTTAAGAAGGTTCTGGTGATAAAAATAACTTAACTACAGGTTTCCTTCATTATTACCTAAAGTGTATTCATTCGCATTAAGGTCTAAAGTAATGTGGTTACTTAGGGTTATTCAGCTATTAAGATTAATGTGCAGAACCTGAGGTAGTATGGTTATTTCTTCATACTAAGATAATTTATACTTTGCATAACAATTCTAAGCTAGTTCCATAAATTTTAGGCTTTGGCTGATACATTATATTCGTTGTTGAAAAGGCTTAAGTGGCATTGTTAAGTTAACGTCATTCGGAATCGGCCAGAAGTGAATCAAAAGGCTATCGCTTAAGGGTTTTGAGCTGATGAGATTAATATGCGAACCTTAATGGAATAAGATTCTTTTTACAGATCATTGTGGTATGAACTTTGTACAGTGTTTCTAAACTAGTTTTATGTATTTTAGGGTTTAGACGAGTTATTTTATCTATGGCTGAAATAGTCTAAATGACCACATTTGCAAACCTTAAATCGGCCAAGTTTCGTTTTGAGTTTCTAACTACACCATACATGATCTTTGATTCATTTTTCAGGTGTTGGCAGGTAACGATCCTAGAAATGTTTTAAAGCTGGTTTGGCATTATTTTAACTTTAATTGCAAATAGATTAACTATTTACTTATTGTTATAATTAACATTTCTTTTCATTAAAAGAATGCAATTTGAATCTTACCTTAAGTATTTTTGTATACATAGATTCTTACTGTCTTTAAGAACTTAATACCATTCATTTCATCATTTTATGAGTTATCATGCTATTATTTTCTTAATGGCCATAACAAGGTTCATCATTGATTGCAAGGTAAATAAATTAAGCATAGATCAAAGTGAAATATATTTTCATGATTGAGTTTATTAAAATTTCCAGAAGCACATAATCATTTCTTATATGATTTTACGAACTATTATACACTCATTTCTAGCAAAGGCCATATTAAACTTTACTAATGGTTGCTAAACAAATGAATTGAACTTAGTTCAAATATTGAATGTATTCGTATATTTGAATACATCCTGGTCCTAAAATCCCATGAATACTGATTTCATCTCTTTATGGTTTATTATACACAAATTCTCATTAACATCCATATTAACATCCTAATCAAAGTTTAACATAAATAATTATTCTGCAGATCAAAATTTTAAATACTTTTACATATTTAGATTCTTCCGATTTTAGATATTTATACAAATTTATTCCACTGGTTTCTAACCAACACTGCACTAGTTATCAATAATTGAATGCTAAGAAGGGGAATACGTTTTCACTTAAAAGGAAGCGCCTTTGGCTCACTCATCTCCTACCTCAGCGCCCGCCAAACCGCCCCATTACAGAGAGAGAGAAGAAACAGAGCAGCAGCCTAGGGCTTCCACGAGGGCACTCGGCCGGTGGTCCGCGATCTTGAGGGCATGGAGAGCATCACCGGCGAGGAGTCTGAAGCGGTGTTGATTCGGTCGGAGGAAGTCCCACGCGAGCTGCAGCCGAGGAGGGGTGGCGGCTCCAATGGCGGCTCGTGGAGGAAGAAGAACAGGGCGTTAGGGTTGAAATCGGTGGCCTTGCAAGCATCACTAGGTACTAGAGCTTCCATTTTCGGGTTTACTCGAAGGGAAGGCGGAGGAGCCACCACCGAGCTTTGTTGAGGAAGAAAGGCGACGGAGCAAATGAATTTCGCATGGAGGGAACCGAATATTCTTGAGGGGTTTTGATCAGCAGAGTGGGGTGATGCTCTAGCTCAAGGGGATTTGGGGATGGTTGGCTAAATCGCAAGATTTGCAGCCGGCTTTGAGCTCCTGGAAGATGCGGCCATGGCGGATTTGGGCGAGTTCATGCGCTCCAGGCTGGGGAAAGGAAGGAAGAAGGAGAGGGGAAAGAATGCGCTGCCTCTGATGGTCTCTAAGGTGCAATGTATGGTTGAAGGCTTAAGTAGATGAACCGGATTTTGGTTGAGCTGGTCTCGGTTGGAACTTCTCCAGACGCGACAAGGAAGAACAGGGGCGGTATGGCGCGAGAGGCTTCGTGGCGGTGATCGCGGCTGTGATGAGGTGAGAATGACGCAGCGAGATGACCGAACGGAGCTGGTTCGCTGAATCAAGCATCGGCTGATGAAATCGCTTCGGGAGAGTTCTCTCTACTCGGTCGCAAGCACAGGGAGAAGAAACAACTGACAGGCGGGGCCTGGGTCCAGTAGTCAGCGAGTGAAGGTGAGTACAGGAATTTATTGGGCAGCCAAATGGGAGTAGAAAATATCTAAAATTTTTGAACATGGTCTTTGAATAGATTTTGATGTCTGGTAAAATTTTGAGGTTAAAATGAGCTACCGAAAAATTGATAATATTCTGACAACAGTGATGGCTCCTAATTTCTTGTTTCGGATTCCTATTTTTGATTGGGATCAATTGAAGTATATTATTTTTTAAATTTTGTTTTTCAAACTAATTTGGTCTCAGAATGCTTCTGTAAAATTTTCAACTTAAAATATTGTTCCATTATTTTATATAAATTCTGACACTGAGATTTCCAGATTTTCAGAGTTTCTGTTTTTAAATTTTGAGAAGTCCTAAATGACAATATTAATTAATAATATTTTTACCAGAGGTGGATATTGCATTGAGGGTTTCATTATAAATTTTTCAGCTCCATGTGAGTTTTATAAATATTTTATAAATTCTGACAATGCATTATTTTGATTTAAAAGTTTTCTCTTCATTTTTGCCTCTTCATTTCTTTATGCATAAAATTTTAATTGTTGGCTGAAATGATTTAATTTAATGATCAGGGTTCTCATGGAAATTTTCTAAGTTTTTACTTTTTACATTTTGCATTTTCCTCTTCTTCATTCTTTATTTCCCTTTAGTTTGATTTTTCTTGCAACATGAAAATCCAAGAACTCCAAATAAAAATCAATAATGCCAAGAAAACTCAGAGAGAATAATATTCAAATTCAAAATACTGATTTTTATTTTATTAAAATTTTGGGATGTTACACAAATCCTGGCCAAAACAGAAAACGAGGTGATGAAATCGCTCGAGAAGAGAGCATAACATCAAATAATGTGCATAACTCGAGGCACACTTTCTCTACAGTCCAATCGTGGCCTTCCGACCAATCCAAAGTAACTGCATTTGACGGATCCCAGAGGCCAAGCGCCGGGTCATCGGTGACAAGGTGGAAGCTCTGGCCGAACGCGCACTATTTTTTTAACACAAATCTAACACGCACTGTCTTCCCAAGAACTGGAAACAACAGATACAAAGATAAGCTTTCACCGTTTCTATTTTGCAGCATGACAAACTCACGGGAGAAACACGCTGCTGGAATTTTCTGACAGAAAATTCCAGCAGCGTGTTTCTCCCGTCTGACAGAAAATTCATTAAAATTTCCAAATTCAATGAAAATGTAGAGCCAACACTCACCACCGGGGAGACAAGATTTCATCAGAAGTCACCACATCCCCATTGACCTCCTCATCAGCCTTGACCCAGGTCGATGGCCCATGGGCGGAGGAGCCGCGGTGGGGAGAAACTGGAGACAGACACACAGCCAGATCTAGAAAAACAAATACAAACCAAAACGTCATCACCAACAATAGCATATTTCAAAGAGAAATCACAAAAACTGGAAAAACCGCAAAGCAACCTTGTGGAAGAGGGATCTGAAAGGGGGAGTATCGTAGAACCTGTGGACTCCTCGAGGAACTGCCCCGCGTAGCTGGCTAGCATCGGTAGAACCGATGGAGAGAATGAAGGGAGGAAGGGGAGCACCTTCGGGGGCGCGCGTCGCAGGAACCGGAAGGGGGAGCATTGGCGGAGAGGGCCAGGCGGGTGAAGGGAGAAGCGGCGGAGGGCTCGAAAGGGAAGACGGAAGGGGGAGCACCATCGAAGCGTGTGAGGCGGGTGACGGGATAAGCGTCGGAGGACGCGAGAGGGAAGCCGGACGGGGGAGCACCGGTGGAGCGCACGAGACGGTCGATGGGAGAAGTGGCGGAGCAGCGAGGGGACCGGCGGAGCTTCCAAGGGGGAACGGACGATGCAAGTGCCCACGACGCACCCAAGACGCAGGAATCTACGAGGGAGAAAGAACCAGCGACGTCAGCACGGAAGGCGGAAAAGAACGGTGGGCCAAACCAAAGGATCTGTCTGCGATCTCATTTTTTTCAAAGGTTTTTTTTGCTAAAACAGTGACGTGGCGTAGCTAAGCTCGCAACATTACTTCCACGCTTAATAGATAAGATACTTGGTAAATAAACGCGCTACGCTATGCCGGTTGAATTTCGATAGCATGCGCTAGAAAAAATAAAGTTTTAGGATCCATACGCGAATATACGAAACTATAGAGTTATTTCTGTAATACATGTTCGCAAAACCACCCACCGGTGGAAAATAGTCTAGAGGAAAAAGGGCGAAAAATTATTAGAGATGACAACCTTCTTTTGTCGAGCCTAATACTCTACGCGTTTACCGAGTAATAATACATGTTTAAAAAATATCAGAGATCGAGATGGAAAATCGATTTGGGGAAAAAGTGTAGAGATAGAGCTGCACACATATCTTTGATGATGAAAACATTTTTTCTGGGAAAAACGAAGAACCCAACCGTGAATACAAAAACTACGGGTTTTTTTTGAAACGGGAAAATAAATGCGAAGACCCGTACGCGAATATACGAAACGATAGGATCCTTTTTGCAAAACCACCGATCGAAGGGACTGGATGTAATTTTTTATTTTCACAAAACCACCCACCGGTCAAAAATAGTCTAGAGGAAAAATGGTGAAAAATTATTAGAGATGACAACCTTCTTTTGTCGAGCCTAATACTCTACGCGTTCACCGAGTAATAATACATGTTCGCAAAACCACCCACCGGTGAAAAATAGTCTAGAGGAAAAAGGGCAACAAATTATTAGAGATGACAACCTTCTTTTGTCGAGCCTAATACTCTACGCGTCCACTGAGTAATAATACATATTTAAAAAAATATCAGAGATCGAGATGGGAAATCGAGTTAGGGAAAAAGTCTAGAGATGGAGCTACACACATATCTCTAGTGACGAAAACTTTTTTCCGGGAAAAACGGAGAACACAACCGTGAATAAAAAACTGCGGATTTTTTTTGGAAACGAAAAAATAAAGGCGAATGACCCGTACGCGAATATACGAAACGGTAGGGCCATTTTTGCATAACCACCGATCGAAGGGCCTAGATTTAATTTTTTATTTTCGCAAAACCACCCACCGGCTAAAAATAATCTAGAGGAAAAAGGGCGAAAAATTATTAGAGACGACAAACTTCTTTTGTCGAGTCTAACACTCTACGTGAGTAATAATACATGTTTAAAAAATATCAGAGATCGAGATGGAAAATCGAGCTGGGGAAAAAGTCTAGAGATAGAGCTGCACACATTTCTCTGGTGCTGAAAATATTTTTTCTAGGAAAAACGGAGAAAGGACCTAGACGTAAGGAGTAAGGGCCTGTTTGTTACGTTTTTGGACCTGTCCGCTATCCTGAAAAATTAGAAAAGGGTTTGTTCGCAATTTGAACTTAACGAGAGGTTTTTTCCGTAAAACGGCGCACCAGAGACCCAAACGCGACGAAGGGAAAAATATTTTCCCCTCACAAAAAATCACGAAGGACCTATTCGTAATCTATAGGGACCTATCCGCAATTTGAAGAAACGGAGAGGCTTTTTCGCGAATTGGCGTGCGGTGACACGTGGCTAGGCCGATTGAGCTCCATTTCTCCCGCGTGTAATAGGGTTGATATTTGTCCATCAATATTTCCACTGTAATTATTTAAGGTTTAGAGATTTTGAAGCCACCTCAGAGGCCTAATTTGGATGAGCCAAATCAGTTAAAAGTTATATCAAAAGCATAGAATGATACATTTAAGAATAAAATTTGAAATCTAAAACGATATGTATTCAGAACTAGAGGGAGGGGTGACTAAAAAGAAAGGACCACGATCACAGAATATACTTCAAATTGTTCCACGAAAGACCTCAGATGAATATACTTCATGTTCGTCCGTCAAGCAAATGGACTTCACCCTCCAGAAAACTGATCATAAAATGTGATTCTGTGACTATGACGGGGCAGATACACCCAGGGTTTACAATACCAAACCAACATGGAAAATCAAAAACCCCTTGGTACCAATTTTTATCGAAAATCTGTAGAAACCGATCGAACAATTGCACGGTCAAATTGATTTAAAATCAACGGTCAAAAAGTGGTGAAAAAACAAAAATCGACTGGTTTGACTGATTTCGACCTATATTGGCACACTCAAGGACTGGTTTCTGATTTTCATCAGATTTTTTTATTTTCGATCATTTTCGACCGATTTACATCGATAATCGGTGCACTTAAGAAAAATTAAAGAAATTATAAAACACCTTAGACAAATTACAATAATTTTTGAATTCATTTAGTGCTTTCGCGAAATCAAAAATAGCAATTAATGAAAAGGAAAAGAGACCGTAAGATTTTTATAAAAATTTACAAGCTTGATCATGATAATTTAATTGGTATCATCAAAAGTGCCCAATCATCATGTAGTAAAATTTCTAGAAATATTAGGCTTCATTTATTGCCCCTAGAAAATCAATAACAGAAGACAATAGCACTATCAGAATTTACAAAAATTCACAAGTCTTATCATCGTCTAAAAATTTTATAGGATCATTAGAACTGCCTCAGAACCTCACATAAATATTTTAAAAAATTATAACATAATTTGATAGCTCAATTAAATCATGAATTACTGACTGTTTTGCCCTATTTTTTATTATGTATATTCGGATTTGCTCAAAAAGTTTCCCAATTTTTTTTTTTAAAAATCACCCTAGATGTCAATAATTTATTAATATTAATTTTAGGGAACTTTTGAATAAATTTTTCTAAATTTTTTAAATTTAAATTTGAATTGGATCGGTTTAAGTCGTGGTTTTAAATCTCGAGCCGGCTCGATAAGCTCAAAATCATGATTTTCAAGGGATTTTCATAGATTTTTGGAACCCTGGATGTGCCTTCCTTAAGCAAACGTGGTTACTCCAAATTGACTATGGACCAACCTGCTGGAGTCCTCCCTTACTTCCTCTGTTTTTCTCTTTCAGGTGATCCGTCATGTTTGCCTCCCAATATTGATGGATGCTCCTAACTTTCCTATCGCTTTGATGTTCTGGCCATGGAAGTCCCGGGTAGGGGTGAAAACGGATCGGATACGGTCGGATATTGCTGTTCCCGTATCCTAACCTATATTTTTTTCCCGGATTCAGAATCAGATACGGTAAAACTGAATACGGATACGAATTTGGATATTTCGGAGTTTCGGATATGGTATTGTCGGGGCGGATACATACCGGATTCGGTTCGAAAATGGATAATACAAACGGATACATACTTGTTGAAACATTCGACTAGCAATAAATTCATATATATTACATAAGTTTGATAACTCACACAACACAAGTTTAACAAGGGTATCAAATTCATACACAAAATTCGACAATCACTAGCAAATTCATACACAAAATTCATACACAAAGTTCATACACAAATTCGACAATCGACAAGCCACAAGTTTAATATAATTAACATTTCATACTTCTACATAAATCCATACGACCATAATAAGTTCGACATGCCGTACCATCAGTCATCATCACTAGCAATTTCTTCTTCCTACAATATATGTATACATAATACGAATGCCACGTATTTTCGGCATTCGGATATCCGGTCGGATAGTATCCGGTTACCGTATACCGAAGCTATTCGGTCGGATTTCACGGCTCCCGTATCCGCTACCGTATCCGGTAGCAACTATCCGGTACCGTATCCGAATCCGGCCGGATACGGATTTTTTTTCCCGGATACGGTTTTAATCGGGTTCGATACCGGATCGGTCGGGATTAACCTGTACCATTTTCACCCCTAGTCCCAGGTGTAGAATAAACTTGTTCTTTTGCTGGATTTTTAAAGGTAATTTAGTGGTATCTTATGAATGATAAAAACTTTAATAATTAAAATTTTTAGTGGTTTCTCTTACTCTATTTTATAGGTTATAGTTACAAATTTAAAGAAGTATGTAAAGAATTTTATATATAAATAGAACCGAGATAGAGTAGAAAATAAATTCAATCACCGTTCTAACAGATTTGTTATTATTTCTCCAATCGTTAGTCACGATGTTAACATTCCAAAGCTTGACTTCTGAGTAGGGTTGAAAACGGTTCGGATATTTTCCGACCGGTCCGGATATTTTCGGATACGGATTCTGTCGGATCAAAAATTTCTCAAAGATTAAGCAAAAAGATCGAGTTCTTGCAAAGGATTACCTAGATAATGAGGATATGATTTGAAGAAGATTCATTCATCAATCATACATCCTCGGCACAAGAAGCACAAACAAGTAAGAGGAGGAGAGACAAATACAACTTGCGAGAATGTAAATTACAAGAAATTAAATTACGAAATTTAAATGTTGAATTTAAAACATTATATAAATGGTAAAATTAAATTCAGAAAAGTAAGGAAGTAAAATTTTTATTTCTTTGGAGGAAGATTTACAAGATTTCTATTTTGGAGTGGAAAAGAATCCGGCAGTGCACAATCGTCAGTTCGAATGCTGCAGTAGTCGACAAATATTGCTCTTTGGGACTCCTTTGTAGAGACGGCTATATATGCAGTTGGTGCGGCCTCTAGGAAACACTGACTAAGTATAACACTGATTACTCGGGAAATATATGGTAACACGGAGCATCCACGGCGCAGATGATTTTCTTTTCCTCTAAGAAGAAGAGAGAGAATGCACAGCATCGACATTACACGCTGTAGCATTGGGCGGTCAACGTGTCAAGCAAATTTTCTTGGTGGCGGCATGGCGCCTCTAGGCTTGGAGGCTAGCTGGCTGTCGATCTCTACCCAATAAAAATGGCGAATACTACCGTCCGGACGTCCGATTTTTTTGTTCTCTTTGGACGTCTCTTGAAACATTTTTTATCTACTCCTGCAATATTTGTTACCAACGCGTGTAACATTTTTTTTGAACGCTTGCAACATCCGTTTATTGTAGCATTTGTCGAAGGAAAATGTTGCACGCGTTGATAGAAAATGTTGCACGTGTAGAAAAAAAATGTTACGAAGTGTTAGGACGTCCGATGCCTAGCAAAACCGATTTGTATGGCCCCACCTGTCAGACGGCGTGAGATCGGGGAATGTGGAATCAGGGGATTAGGCATCGGCAAATTTTTTATTTATTTATTTTTTTTGCTAGGAGGTGGGACTCCTCCGGCTGGACGAGATCTGCGCGGCATTTTTTATCTAGGAACCGAGGGAGAGAGGCGGGACTCGGCGGCTCTGGATTTCTTTGCTACGTCATCTCACCCTCGGTTTTTTACCTCTTTCTTTCGTCCACCCAGGTACGGCATTTTTTTTTCTAGGAGATCTCCAGTCAAGATATAAATACCCTCTTTCTTTCGTCCACTCTCCAATAGAGCGAAATGGCGAACGAGGAATCCCGCGCCGCTCGCCGTGTTCGGATCCTGATCAGCTCCGGCATCCAGGCCGTCTCGACCGCCGAGCCCGTCCTAATCGGCATCGCGGCGAACCCCTCGGGTGTAGCTCCGGCGCGCGCCTTCGCGATGTCCCTGCTCTTCCTCATCGGCGTGTGCCTCTTGCTGCTGGCGTACTTCGCCGAGCAGTTCCCGAGAGCGGCAAGGGTCGGCGAGGCCATTGCGATGGCTCTCCGGTACTACCTGCTTGACGGTTACTGAGCTTCAGCTCGGCTGGTCGATTCTTTCTAAATCCACGTAGTTCTTGTTGTGCACTTTGTGCTCCGGTTTGTTTGGGTCCCTGCTTTTGGATCAGTTGGTCTCGGTTATTTTAAAAGGAGGCTCCGTCTGTGTTTTAGTTGTTGGTGTTCTATGTACTACATGTCTATAACGTTTGCATTTGTAATAAGAAGGGAGTGCACCGTCAAGAATGTCCCTATGAATTCTGCTTATGGTTGAACTCGCTGTTTTAGGGTGTGTTTGGTTGATGAGATGAGATTGAATAAGATGGAATGGTTCTGTACTATTTAGTTCTATTATTTTGGGTGAATGAAATAATTCAGCATCTATAGATAATATTTTTTAAATTTGTATCCCAACATCCAGAACAGGACGGTTCCATTCAAGCGACCAAACATATTAATAGCTTTTTTCTTAAACCATCTCATATATATATCACTTGATACAAACAACCAAACACACCCTTAATTCGTTACTAGTCATGTGCCTATGCGTTGTAACGAAAACTCAATTTACGATAAAAAGTTTATTTGCAAATAGCACTAATAGTGGCAAAGGTGGATAATTAAAGAGTAGTGATAAAAGTAGGTAATTAAAGAATAGTGATAAAGATAAATAATTTTGATGAAGTGATACAAAAAAAAACTCTCATTTTATATAGTAAAATTAGTTCACCCATGGCTGTTCCGTCGCGCTAGCCTAATCACGATGTTAACATTCCGTTACTTCATATAGTAAAATAGGAAAGGCAGTATGTGACTTAATTGCACTCCTTTGTTGAAACCGGCCGAGGCGGATGGTGACGCGGAATAGAAACTTCGCCGTAATCAGTCACATTGTGGATGCCGAGAAATAAAAATTTGCATGGCCCCACCTGTCAGATGTCGTGAGATTGGGCCGAGAAATGAAAGAATTTCCATCTGTCCGGGGAGAATTTTTTTTAAATAATATTATTTTAATTCAAAATTGCGACATTAATACACGCATTAAAAAAATTGCAGAAATATTACCCGGTCGCCAAACCGTTTGGCGATAATAGGGTCGTCGCCATACGGTTTGGCGATAATAGGGTAGTCGCCAAACCATTTGGCGACAACTGCCTAATCCCGCGTGTCGAACCGTTAACAGCCAGGTCAGGCTGTTATCGCCACACCGTTCGGCGACTACTATATAGTCGCCATACCGTTTGGCGACCACCAGTAGTCGCCGAACCGTTTGGCGACCACCAGTAGTCGCCGAACTGTTTGGCGATAATACTGTACATTTTTTTATTTTTTGGGTAAATATTGTTGTGAACTGTTTGTGCAATAATTGTTATATTAAACCGGAAAAAACTAAAAAAACTCTTGTCATGTAATAAACGGGAAGAATTATTTTAGTTCGTTAGTGATACGCATCTCACTTGCGTATTTTCATAGCCCATGATAGGCGAACACGGTCTAAAAAGACGGAATAAATGAAGGCGGCCTACGCAAAGGCGGGCTACCACTTACGTATGGGCGAGATAGCCGACGTTGTTCGCATTTTGTTGCTAAAATCGAAAAGGCACTTACTGCCACTGAAACCGTGGAAATCGTGGGCACTAAGGGTTTTCGTTGGCCCATGGACAGGCGAACACGGTCCAAAAATTACGGAAAAATTCAAGGGCGGCCTACGCAATGCGGGCTACCACTTACGTATGGGCGAGATAGGCAGACGTTGCTCCGCCATTTTGTTCCGAAAATCGGAAAAGACACTGACGGCTACGAAACCACGGAAATCGTGGGCAGTAAGGGGTTTTCGTTGCCCTGCGGGACAGGCCAAACACGGTCCAAAAAAAACAAAAAAAATCAAGGGCGGCCTACGCAAAGCGGGCTACCACTTACGTATGGGCGAGATAGCCAGACGTTGGCCCGGCCATTTGTTGCGAAAATCGGAAAAGGCACTCGCGGGTAGAATCAGCGAGCACGTATAAAAATTAAATTGGACAACCACGATGTCGAAAAATTTTGAAATTTTTTATGGAGGTTCCTGATAAATTAGTGATATTACCATAAAAATTTCAAATAATTTGAAGATCTAAACAATGTTTTTAAATTCAAACAATAAAATTTGGTTGTTATGAACATTTCAAAATTTCATTTTTATTGTTATGAACATCATAGACAGGAATTTTCAAGATTTTATGGTCGACAACAACTCATGTTATGAAAACTTAAATTATTTGTTGAACATATATAAGGGCACATACACCGAAAGTTCCGATGAGAAAATAAGCAATATATTAGATTATATTAGAAGGGCATTACAACGTTGATGAAATTGCTTGATTTAACTAACTAACGAAAGCACTGTTCGTCATGGTGGAACAAATGATCGTTCCGCCTATCAGGGTACAGCCAGAATGATGTAAGACATTTTCTGCATATTACCTGACCCGTTCTAATATTGCGACCTGTCCTCGGACACCGCTCGATCTCTACTATGAAAGAACTCCATGGGGATCCGGAGTGCTCCCAACTGTCGCCGATTGGGTGGCCTATGCCGTATGTCTCGGGTGTGTAACATTTAAATTTTTTTTCTTTTTTATGTGGATTTCTGCCCTCCCATATGGGCATGTCATCCCGATTCCCAGCGTCCCCTATGTTCATACCACGGGTTCCGGTTGGTCTGCAACGCGCGTCAGGATGTGTTGCGTCTTTGCGGACCTCGGCCATTGCTTCCCCTTGTCCCTTCGCCGAGAGGAGGAACCCTCTTGCACCTCACGGTGTGTTGTCCGTTGGCGGAGACATGCGGAGACGCTGCTCTGCTTTCGCTCGCACTCCACTATATGGTGCGGGGAGGTGTGTGTTGGGCTTATCCTTGGACAACCGAAGCGTGCCCTGCGCAGCCAATGCAGTATGCCGCTTTGGTCGTTGAAGAACACCGTAGGCGTGCTAAAGTCGGCTTTTACGGCGGTAGTGGCACCACGGAGATGGTTGCTCCCCAATTATCCCATGCAGAAGCATGAGATGTGGGTGGTGCGTCTCGGGTCCACCAGATTGAAGTACCAAAGACTGCTCATCCTCGCCAAGGGCACCGGTAGAATCTCCGGTCCGCTAGATCACCGTGGCAGGTATCAACCACTGCCTCCAGGCCATGTTCGCAAAGGTGGGGGCTTTGAGGTGGCCCTGGAGGAGGTTTCTCCTTTGACTTGGGCACATTCGCAAGTATCCTTTTGAACTCCTGTGTGCAATGAACTGTTTAGAACTACTAATTTGTGAGACTAACATGAGTATGACGCATGAAACTCACCGATTGGTTGGCCCCTCGCACACCGGCCCTGAGCTCTGGTTGATCTAGAAAAGGGACATATCCTGGCGGCCTCTCCCACCGGGTGAACTTCTTGGGCGAAGCGGGGTAGGCGTCGTGGTAGTTGTAGAGAAATTCGTAGTCACGCTGCTCCGGCCGCCGATCCATTGGAAGAAGCAACACCGGTCCTTGTCTTTGAGAAAAGAAAGAACGATGCATGAGATGGTAGTGTTACCTGTATTGTGTGGACACCAAAGATGGGTTTACCTCGAGGTGCGAACACATGATGAGTGGCGGGCGCCGTCTCTCCATGGGTAGATTGCATCATCTTCGCGGTGAGGTTGATCGCATTTGGGTCGGGCAACTCCGTGAGCGGGCGTCGGCGCTACTTTCATCCGGATATTCCGGGGATGACTTCGCTTCTTTCAAGAGGCGACGAGAAACGACATTGTGCCCTAATTTGTGTAGATTTAAGCGACGTTTATTCTTTGGTTTGGCGGTGTTGGATATCTACCCTCGGCCCTCTTTTATAGTGGTGGTGAGGGTCACTCGCACGACGTGTCACCCATCATCAAAGCCGCACGACGGTCACCCATCATCACGAAGCTGCGACGACTGTCACCCTCGACCGCGTGTTATCGTTTGATCTGGCGTGGTGCGGCGTGGTGTCGTTTCACTGGCGGGTGCGGCGTGTTGTCGTCTCGGCCGAGCGGCGTGGTGCGAGTGTTGTCGTTTGGTCGAAAGCGGGGTGCGGCGTGTTGTCATCTCTGCGGAGCGGCGTGGTGCAGAGTGTTGTCGTTCGATCAAAGCGGGTGCGTGCGTGTTGTCGTCTCTGCCGAGCGGCGTGGTGCGAGTGTTGTCGTTCGATCTGGCGGGGTGCGGCGTGTTGTCGTCTCTGCCGAGAAAAGCTGTTGTGTTCGCGTTGTCATGTCGCATTGATATCAGAAAGGTAAAAAAAGCGTGAACATCACTATTAACATTGTGAAATAGTACGAACAAAGTAACAAAGCGAGATCAACACTCTAAACAATGTAGAATAGTACAAAGTAAGAACAAAATTAGGACAGCAGCCTATCAACGAGTCCCTAGTCGGCCGCACCCTCCTCGACGACCCTCTTCTGGACGTCTTTGAGGCGGTGCATCGCCAAGAGGGCGAGGTGAAGCGCTGCGATGGCCCCGCCGCCGTAGTCCGGCGGGTCAGAACGCTGCATCGGTCGACGGTCGCGGGGAGGCAACGTGTACCCGAAGGTACCGAACTCCGGCTGCGTCAAGCGTCGGTGCGAGGGCTGCGTTACTGCGTCGGTGCGAGGCAAGCGTCTAATCGTGCACCGATGAAGAAGCGGTCCACGAAGAACTCCTGCTCGACGTGGCCCGAGGAGTGCGTCGACTGAGAGAACTGTCCTCCACCCTCAACGTAGCCTGCGCGTTCGGATAATACCTTTTAATTGTAGTTACGTGATGCTAATACTCAACGTAAGTAGCTCGACTTACCTGGTGTGGGGACCATGGTGTGAGCGCGTGGTGCCTGCCAGCCGGACCCTCCAGCCCACGCTGGCCCGAGCCAAAGAGTGTGGGCGCACTCTGCCTCCATTGTGTAACGAGGAGCCGGGTCGCTATTGTGGGGTGTGTAGGCACGCCGCGGCGGTCTCGAGGTGGCACGGTCGGTAGCGTCGACGTGGCGACAAGAACCAGCCCACGATCTCGCCGAGCCGGCCACCATGCGCCCCCAGCCTCTGCCATCTCGTCGGCGAGATGGCAACTCCGTCCGTGCTGGACAAGACCTTTGGACCCGTGCGTGTGCGGCTCCTAGCGTGGTCCACCTGCCACACACGATAAAGTGATATGCATATGGACATAGCGTTAGGAATAAAGAATGTAATTTACAAAATTAATACTTACCATAGCGTGCATGGCCGCTCCTGCCTGGCCTGGGTACAAGTCAACCACGCTAGGAGCGTAGGCGCGGGCCGGATCCTCCGCCACCAGTAGGAGACGGACACGCGTCCGGCACGCATCAAGCCTTGAGTATCGCTGGTGGGGCGAGTCGTCGAAGGTGTGGCCTCATCGACGACGCAGTCGCAAGCGCCCGCCCTTCAAGGCCACCCACGGCTCCATCTGTGTAGCAAGGTGGGCGAGCTCTTCGAGGGCCATGGGTGGCGACCACGAAAAGAAATCAAATTATTAGACATACGACGTAACTATTTCACATATTTTAGTTCGGATAACTCACGTGTATCTTGCCGCGACACGATCCCCCAGGAACGAGGACCGGCCGTCAGAGGTCGAACTGTCGAGGACTCGGTGCGGCGCGTAGTCCTCCACGAGACGCCGAGGATGATCTTTCGTCGTCGACCAAAACCTCGTCCCTACCGCAAAGCGCCGAGATCCCACCGGGCGGCTCGTCTCGACACGGCGCTTCGCTATAAGGGTCCCAGACCACCGCTCCGCGTGCGGTGGTCGAACGCCTGCGGAACGAGTGGTACGCCGAACGATACTGCACTCCGCCCTGTGGTACGCAAAAGGAAAAAATATGTTCAAGCACACGCGATCGCAAATAAAATTTGATAAATGCAAGTCAAGAAAGTAATTACCCGTCGCCGAGTCCAAAGCGAGCCCAGTCGGCCGGTCGATCTGCCGCGCCCAGACATCTCGGCGGTGTACACTCGCGGGAAGACCAAGGGTCGCCCCATCGGGAAGCGAACGACCAAAGCTGGAGGAGTAGAGGCATCGGTCCAGGTTGGCGGTCTTGTTCGACTTCACGCACGTGTCGCAAAGGGCGATGCGTGCCGGAAGAACCGCGAACCCTGTGACACCGGCGGACTGGTCAGGTCAAGGCGGCGTCTGCGATAGCCCGCGGCGTAGGCTATCCACCGTGCGTCGACGCTGTCTCCGTGCGTGGTCGTGAACATGACCATCCCAAACAACCAAAGCAGGTAGGCCTCCAAGTGTCGGTCCACCTGGTACGGCGTGGGGTCCGCCGCCATGTGCTGCACCTGTGACAATTAACATATAGTAATATGTTAATAATGTTACAAAAAATTAGAATAACATATACACGCATAAGCACTCACCTCGAATCGGGCCACCACCTCCTCAACGGCCCGTGCTTCTTCCTAGCGAGGGGTATCGCCGGGTTAGTGTGAGCCACTCCGGCGAACCTCTCCTGCAGGTCAGCCTGCCACTCCGCAGGAGCCACCGAGGGTCCGATCGGTGCCCCAGCGATCGGCAACCCTGTAAGCATGGCGACGTCCTGCAGGGTGACCGTCACCTCCTCGAACAGCAGTGGAAAGTGTGCGCTCCGGCGCCAATGGTCCACGAGACAAGACAAGAGGCTCGGCCGAACGGAAAACGCCGTGACGCTCTCGGACCGTCGTCGCCCTCCGCAGATCCTCGGCCTCGACCACGTGCTCGGTGAGGCCTCGATCATCTTGGCGAGGGAAGCAACCAAAGACGTGCCAACCTATCGACATGTAAATTCAATTGTTAGAAGAAATGCAATTGTGCGAGCAATGAAACATGTAAATGTAGTGCAACTCACCGGGCGTAGAAGGCTGGGTGGAGCCGCCATGCCCTGCGGGGCACACGGACCCGCAGCAGAGGCACGTGCTCAAGGCCCCGTGTGGTGTGGACGAACGCACGGTGCCGTCGGTCCAACGAAGAGTCAAGGAGTGACTCGGGCTCGGGGTGCTCCATCCCTGCAAGTAAACAGGAAAACAGTACGATTAGTAATGTAAATCAAAAGACTGAAGAGTTGGACATAAATAAACAAACGACAAACATATTACGCAATTCAATACAAAAACATGACAAAAGGTACAATCGTAGATAAAACGATACATATTACAGAATTCAATACAAATTACATAATTCACTACATAAACATGATGGAAGGTCCAACATACTCGTAAATACCTAACATAGGATAAAATGGTACATATTACACAATTGAATACACATTACATAATTCAATACATAACACTAAGGGCATTACGTTGCCTTGTGCCCGTACTCACCGCACTGAGAACACCTCCTAACAGGGCCACCCACTTCAGATTCATCCATGTCATTGCGAATGCGCCTAGACTGTGGATGGCCAGCCTGCCCCGGTGCACACCTCCGTAAATTTGCATCCGGTAGACATATGCGCACATCTGTGTTAATGGCAGTGAAATCACCATGTGCTCGAAAACCACGGAACTCACCGGACCAGGTGTTGACAGCATGACTCTTCAGGTAGAAAGGGGACACGTACTGCGCCGTGCTCATCCCAATTTGCCCACAAGCTGCGATCACATGCGAGCAGGGAATATGAAGAAGTCTTGGCTTGTTGCAGGTGCATTCACACCATCCAGTGGCCCCTTGGCCTAGGTTAACCTCGTGTAATAACCGCCGTGTCGGTTCCCAATCCCCTTTACACCGGAGAGTCACTGCGGTACTCGATGATCTGGTTACGCACCATATGCGGTGAGCTTTATTGGCGCGTTCCTCCATGTAGGCCATCATCCGCAAGACAAGACTGGCGTTTGCAATGTTGTGGCATGCAATCTGACCTCCGCATGCCTTTTCTCGAAGTACCCAACGATGCCCGCAAGATGCCTCCGGGATGGCCACAAGTGGTAGCGACGCAGCCTCGATGACCCAATTGTAAACCTCGGCTATATTCGTTGTCATGACACGAACTGTTCAAACATATCGATTAGCACGATAACTCTAATTGTTCAATCGTCACGCCTATGTTAATTTAGTATACTAACTGGCGCCTCCAGTGTCATGGAGCAATGCCCACTTCTCCAACGGCTCCGCCTCTATCCAGTGCGAGAAACACTTAAATTTCTTGACGATCGTCTCCTCAGATTTAGAGGATCGAGCGCTCCGAGGGGTGATAGCCTTTTGGGTGGGCAATTGTTGGCGTTGTTGGTTGCTTCTTGACTCTTCAATGCATGCGGTAGTGTGCTTGTCCAACTCGCCAATATCGCGTTGAACTTACGTGCCTAGTTCTGCTTGCATAACCTCTTAAATAGGTTCATCAGCTTCTTACTCTTGAACTGCCTGAAAAAATTTGCTCCCAAATGTCTCATGCACCACCTGTTCTGCATGTCACGCCATGGAAATGGCTCATCAAGGTCCTCCTGTAGAGTCTCAATTGCCGAAATGATACCTTTATGGCGGTCATGGATGATGCACACGTTGGGCCGATCACGAACTACCCCGAACTTCAAATGTCTGAAAAACCACAGCCAGCTATCCCGGTTCTCACCCTCAACAAATGCAAAGGCCAATGAAAGTATGTGGTTGTTCCCATCAATTGCAATTGCCGTTAGAATCTGGCCCTTGTATTTCCTACCAAGAATGTACCATCGACGATAGCAATGGACGAAGACGAATGACGCAATGCAAGGACCCAGTGAAAAGAAAGCTCGACGAAATATCGAGACCCCGTTACCATCCGCTTCACTTTCTTCAAAAGCGGTGTACGTGCTCGGGTTGGTTTCCTTCAAGACATCAAGCACACGAGGTAGGTTACAATACGAAGCCTCATATGTGCCAAACCTCTTCTCTAATGCCTTTTGCTTCGCACGCCAGGCCATCGAGTAACTTATCTGGTACTTAAATGTTCTCAAGATTGCTTTCTGAATATAAGAACACTCAATGTCCCGCTTCTCGATGATCTCATTGAACATCACGCTAGCGATTACAGCCGCATTCAAGTTGCGGTGTTTCACCAGAACATTTTCTAGTCTGCATGTGTGCCCATCTACTCGTGATGCAATCCAAAATGTCTCGCACTTCGGCTTGTAAGCATGTACTCGGAATTCACATCCTTCGGTTCTGCACTTCACTGTGTATCTATCTGGACTGGACAAAACAACTCGGAACTCTCTCTGCTGCGATAGTGCCCACAAATTTCACCGCCAACTTCAACTTAGAATTGTTTGCGAAAACTTGATTCAGCCGAATGGCATTGCTACCATACTCCCAACGCGACTCATGCCCCCACAAAACTTCCATACTAGCTTTGTTTTTCCTGTTCCACTCGTCAGGGATGGGTACATCCGTTGCCCCAGTAGTACCATGCATTTCATCATCATCTCCTCCCTTCCTCATCTTCGTCGATGTCATCATCACACTCCAACATTTCAACTTCATCTTGCATCGCCATATGGTCCACCTAACTCCAATTGATCAACAAGTTGCTCGATTTCTTCCCCTTCATCTGCCCGACCTTCCGTTCTTGTCGCATCCTGTTATCATCCTCCGCCGCTACCTCAACCGACACCACTACGAACTTGTTCATCAGAATGACGTCTTGCTTTCGCCCACGCCGCTAATATTCACCTCTTCTCTAGGGCACGCCGCACAAAGATTACACATTCAAGGCTAGATCCCTTGCACCACCTTAACCATTTATGCCACAAGTACGTCCGATCTATTTTCTTCAACTCCCACAGAGTCGGGTCACCCTTACTACGCGTGAATACGGCTTGAATGGTAACAGAGTAAACACTTGGATCCAGGACAAATATTTGGTCAACCAAACCTTTATATCACGGATGCTAACTCTATCGGGGCATAAGTGTTCGCCATTGTGATCGCAAAACTGCTCAAATCAACACCATTTTGCCCAATTTTTATTTCACCATCGCCATAATATACCCTAAATTTCCTTTGCATCCGACATTATCATGACGACATAAACAAAATTGATTTTAAGATCACCACTAACGTTTAATATCACTAACTAAACAAAATTAATTTTTATATTGCATCAATATCTAAATTACCGATTCCCTCCTAAATAAGAAAATTATCATGACGGCATTTCCTACGAACAATCTAAAATCGCTATATTGCATCAGTATCTAAACTCTCTAATATTGCATAAATATCTAAAATTTCTAATATCGACATTGCATTAATATCTAAAATTTCTAATAGTGCATACTTTTCATTTTAGAAGAAGACAGGTGCCTGCTCCTCATTTCCTATTACCAGAGATGGGTCGTGCCTGTTCCTCATTTCCTATTACTGTGACATGGGTCCTCAAATATGCAAACAATATTCTCTCGAGTCTTCTCTTTCGGACAAGGAACATAGGCGACTTCTTTGACCAGAGACAGAATAACTCATTGAGACGAGTCAGATAATAGCTACGCTACAACTTAGGTTAGGAATGATCGACACACCAAGCTATTTTCACATGTAATATACCTAATTCGCAAAAATATTAACTACAACTAATTAATTATATTACACATCTAATATTACTAACATTGAATATCTAAATCGCTAATATTCTCGCTAACATTAAATATCTAAATCGTTAATATTCTCGCTAACATTAAATATCTAAATCTAAATCGCTAACATTGAATAGCTAATTCACAAACTAATTATTCATAATAGCCACTACAAAATTAAAAAATAAAATTAAGCATCGATGATTTTACCTTCTTCTTTTTCTTCCTCTTCTTTCTTCTTCTTCCTCTTCTTTCTTTTCTTCTTCTTCCCTTCTTCCTTCTTCTTCCCCTTCTTCTCCCTCCCCCCCCTCTCTCTCTTCACTCTCCCTCCCGCTCTCCCTCTCTCTCTCTCTCTCTCTCCCCTCTCTCTCTACCGCGCCCTCTCTCCCTCCCTCCCTCTCTCTCCCTCTCCTCCGCTCCGCTCTCTCCTCTCCCTCTCTTTTTTCTCGCCGCTTCGCTCGCTCTCTCTCTTTTTCGAACGAACGACGCCGTCGATCGATCGTCATTGCCCGAGAAAGACACCGCAAGTTATCGCCAAACCGTTCGGCGACTACTAGTTGTTGCCAAACGGTTTGGCGACAATATAGTAGTCACGAACGGTGTGGCGACCACAATGGAGACCCGTTCAAACGCGCGATTAATGCGGATTAGCGATTGTCGCCAAATGGTTTGGCGACTACCCTATTATCGCTAAACAGTATGGCGACCACCCTATTATCGCCAAACGGTTTGGCTAATCGATAATATTTCGCAATTTTTTAATGCGTATTAATGTCGCAATTTGAATTAAAATAATATTATTTAAAAAATTTCGTCCGGGACGGGGCGGCCATTACCCTGTTGCCATCCTTGATTTGCACTCCGTCAAACTGGTGGAGGCGGTAGGATGGTGACGCGGAATAGAAGACTTCGCCGTAATCAATCACATTGTGGATGCCTCTCTGCTTTAATTCGTTACGAGTTCTTATGAAATTATGTGTTGAAAAATTGGTTGAGTAATGAAATTGATATTATAAAGTGATTTCGGTTATAGCATGTGTAGTGCTTGTACATATGCTGTTTGAGATGATTATTTGATATGCTTGTGATAGCATGATAATGGTTTTGCTTTATGCAACGCGCTCGTGTGAGTGGTTGCATGGATTGACTTTGATAATGGTTTTCCTTGATGCAATGCGCTCGTGTGAGTGGTTGCATGCATTAACCGTGAGTCAAGTCGTGGACTTGTGCTCGGAATTGTTTCTTATTTATTCATGTACAGGTGTTGTTCGAGGGCGAACGTGGTCAATGACGGGACCGGAAGTAGGTTCATGGAGGAACTGAGGTTCGAGACTAGGTTTAGGAAGGAATCGAAGTCTTAGTGGTCGAGGATATCATGCGGGATGTTTAGGCTAGAGAATATGCACATGGAGGCTAGTTAGTCACGTATTTACAGTATATAGGCTGTACATACGTGCAAGAGTTGTTTTTGACCTTGTTTAGGCCAGATTGAGATATATACGAACTCTTTTCATGTTGGAAGTGGAGTTGTATTCAATCTCTTTATGTTTGCTCTGTATAAATAAGGGGAGGTCCCTCCTGTTTATCTGGAGCCAGGAATTAGGGTTTGTATTCTTTTGTGTTTGAGTATTGTTAGACAAAAGGAAATAAAAAATCTTTTCTTGCGACCCGGGTGTTTTGCTTCCAGCGATCAGATTGTGCTTTCTTGCATCCAAGAGGTCCTCGCGGCTAGAAGTTCTTGTGCTTTTGTTCTCATGTATGCATGAAGCTTGCAACTAGAAAGTGAGTTGAATGTGCATGCATGCAATCTGGACTCCTGCAAGAGAAAAGGCTGATTAGAAGTTTAGTCCGTTGTAGATTGAAGATCGCTATTCGTTTGGTCTGTCACTACTTTGATTTTCGTTAGTCTTTGATTCAGTCATTTTGTGAAGGTAATATCTCTTGATCCATACACCCGATCGAGTTAATTCTTGTTGGGTTAGATTTATAATTGAATCTAGTTTCTTCAGTTAAAATTTCACATTAATCCAATAGTGGGATCTTCGGTTAATCTCATTGTTTGAGTTTGGTCCGTTATTAGTTTGAATTTGGTCCGTCGCTGTTAGATCGATATTTGTTTCAGCCGTCTTGCGAAGGACATAACTCTAGATCCATAGGTTCGATTGAGTTGATTCATTTTGTGTTAGCTTCAAAATTTAATCTAATTTCTACAATTAAAATTTCATATCAATCTAACGGTTAGATTTTCGAAAATCTTAGTTTTAGTGAACGTGTGTCAGTCTGTCTCGTTTGGTCCGGCGTGAATTGATTTGGTATTGCTATAGTAAAAATTTGGTCCGTCATACATGTAAAACTCTTTGTTCGAAGCGAAGTTTGGTCCGGCATATATGTGAAAATTTGGTTCGGCGTACAAGTAAAAATTTGGTCCGGCGGAATAAGTTTTTTATTGAATACAAATTAAGCGATCTGAGTTTGTTTGGGTGTTTCAAAAATCATGAAAATTTAATTTTAGCTTCCGCGTAATCATTTACCCCCCTCTGATTGCTAGATTAGTATATTTCGATCCTACAAGTGGTATTAGAGCCTCGTTTTTCTAATTAATCTTAACCGGTGATTAGAAACCGTAGCAATGGATAGGTATTTGACAAAATCTTGTGTTTTCGATAGTGTTGATTTTCAATTTTTGAAAGAAAAAATGGAAGCATACATTCAAGCTCAGGGCTTTGCAATCTGGGAAAAGGTATACAAGCCATATCAAGTTCCTGAGAATGATCAAGTCAATGAAACCAATCAAGCACATGTTGAAGCAAATAACAAAGCACGAAATTTGATCATCCAAGGTTTGGGAAGAAGTGACTTCGACTGCGTGATCCATCTCAAGTCTGCATATGAGGTATGGAAATCTCTTTGTGATTATCATGAGGGTTCTAACACTATCAAAGAGGTTTGTCAAGATATATATAAGAAAGAATATATGCGATTTGAGATGAAGCCTGGTGAGTCACTAGATAATTTCTTTGCATGTTTCGATAAAATTATTAGTAATTTACGTGTTGTTGGGGTTTTCTTTGATGAAGCAACTAATGCTAGATAATTGCTTGGTGCTTTACACATGTCTATTTGGGAGATGAAAGTTACACCATTAGAGAATCAACTGTCATGAGTTCACTCACTGTAGATGTTATTTTCTCTAAATTAAAAACTCATGAATTGGATGTTCTTGCCAGGAAGAATGATCATAAATCAATTGCATTGACCTCCCAATCTAGCATGTCTAAGAATAATACTTCTTCAAGTTTTGCTTTGTCTTCCTTGTCTTCACTAACCGATGAACAGATTGAGGAATTTCCAGAAGAAGACTTGGCATTACTCTCTTCTCGTTTTAATAAAACTTTGCAGAATGTGAGAATGAAGAAGAGAGTTAGTGGTGGCTCTCCAAGGTGCTATGAGTGTGGTGATCTCAACCACATTCGGTCAAATTGTCCTAAACTTGCAGGTAAAGCATCAAGGGAGGAGAAGGACAATGGCAAAAGAAAAGAGAAGAAAAAGTTCTTTCCAAGTGATAGAAAGAAAAAGAGCTTCATCAACCGTAAAGTTGTCCACCGGGTTCTTTCTGCTCTTGAACAAGTAAATTTGAGTGATGTGGATTCAGAGAGTAGTGAGGATGACACAACAATTCCAAACAAGCATGAATTGATAAGGTTGTGTCTCATGGCTAGAAGTGATGAAAGTTTCACTGAGGACGATCATGACAATGACTTCGATGAGGTAGAACCTTCTTACGATGAATTAGCTATTGCTGTTGCTCGTCTTGATAAATTGCTCGATAAACGCAACAAGAAAATTAAGAAACATGATGTTGTTGTTGAATCATTGAATGCTGAAATTGCCAGACTTAAATCTTTGATTCCTGATGATGATGCTTGTAAATCATGTGACTTAATTTACAATGAGCTTGTTTCACTTAGAAAAGAACATGCTTCTTTACTAGAGCAAGGTAAGAAAAATGAGAAACATGTTAAAAATGCTAGTTGTTCAACTACTGATTTGCATGATTCAACTCAATGTTCTAAATGCTACACACTAGAATTGAAGTTGCATGATGCAAATGCTAGGGTTTCTCAAATGACAGATGCTCTGCTCACTCATGAGGTTCTTTCATGCTCAACTTGTCGCAAGAAAAAAGGAAAAGTAGACGTTCTTTGTAATAATTGTTTAACTCTTTCACGAAAGGTTGATTATTTGGAAAAATCTTTGGAATGTTTCACTGAAGAAAAGAAAAACCTAAACATGATTTTGGATCAATCAAGAGTCAGCACTTATAACAAAGGTTTAGATTTTGATTCTTATGCTCATCATAAATCACATGCTCCCACTGTTGTTAAGGAACTTGAAAGTGAAAAATTTAAAATTGTCAATGAGCCTAAGAAAACTGTTTTTAAGTCTGCTGGTGTTTTATCTTCTACTGTGATGAATGCAAATGTTATTTCTACTGTTAAAGCTAAACATCATGTTAAGTACAATTGTACTCATTATGGTAGAGATGGACATTTAGTAGATTTTTGCTTTAGGCTAGCCAAACAGCAAAAGAAAGAAAAGGTTAAGGCTAGATCTAATTTCAGACAGGCACGTTTTACTACTTATTTTGTGCCTAGGGTGATGCAAACACCTTCTGTTGTAAGAAACACGGGAAAGGGCAAATCTGATTTTGTGAACAAGCATACTCGTGTTGTGTCTACTCGTCATGTGTCTCAGTACTGGATTCCTAAATATCTTATTTCTAACCCCAGTACTGAGGCCTCGATATTCTCTGTTTTATATAGGCTTCTCGCGCGAGGAAGGAGAACATTTGGCTAGTTGATTCCGGATGCTCACGCCACATGTCCGGTGATAACAATTGGTTCTCCTTCCTCACTCGTGCTGAAAGTGTTACCTTTGGAGATGCTTCTTTCACTTTTGTTGTGGCAAAAGGTACAGTAAAGGTAAATGACAAATTTATGATCAAGGATGTGGCTCTTGTTGAGAACTTGAAATATAACTTGCTCTGTCTCACAAATGATTGATGAAGATCTCGAAGTATGTTTCAAGAAAAATGAATGCAAAGTTTTAGATGCTTCAGGTGATCTTGTGTTCAGGATTTCACACTTTGGAAGAGTATTTAAAACTGATTTTGATGTATCACTTTCTTCTAAGTATAGTTGTCTAGTTGCTAATGTTTTTAAAGATTTATTCTTTTGGCACCGTAGACTTGGTCACGTTGGTTTTGATCATCTTACTCGAGTAAGTGGTTCAGATCTCATTCATGGATTGCCTAAGCTTAAGGATGATAGCGATTCAGTATGCTCTTCTTGTAGACATGGTAAGATGACTGCAGGTTCACATCTACCTCTTACCATGGTGATGACAAACGCTCCAGGACAGCTACTACATCTTGACACGGTTGGACCTTCTCGTCTTCAATCTTTTGGAGGCAAATGGTATGTACTGGTTATTGTTGATAATTATTCTAGATACTCTTGGGTTTATTTTATGGTATGTAAAGATGAGGTTTTTAGTCATTTTAGAAGTCTTGTTATTAGATTATCTGTTGATCACCCAGGAGCACTTAGAGCTATCAGAAGTGATAATGGAACTGAGTTTAAAAATTCTTTTTTTGATCACTTTTGTGTTGAGAGAGGAATTGATCATCAATTTTCTTCACCTAGAGTGCCTCAACAAAATAGTGTAGTTGAAAGAAAGAACAGAACTTTGGTTGAGATGGCTAGAACTATACTAGATTAACATCACACTCCTAGGAAGTTTTGGGCTGAAGCAATCTCAACTGCATGCTATGTTTCTAATAGAGTGTTTTTGAGATCGAAGTTAGGCAAAACTTCTTATGAGCTTCGTTTTGGTCATAGGCCTAGTGTATCTCATTTTAGAGTTTTTGGATGCAAATGTTTTGTCTTGAAATCTGAAAATCTTGATAAGTTTGAAGCTAGATCAACTGATGGTATTTTTCTTGGATATTATGCTCATACTCGTGGCTATCGTGTACTTGTCTTGGAGACTAACAAAATTGTAGAAACATGTGAAGTTACTTTTGATGAGGCTAGTCTTGACACTAGTCCAATTGATGCAGGTACAGATGCATATATTCAGAGGGAGAGTATATTTCTTGATGATGATGATGATGTTGAGGATGAAGTGTTGATTCCTGTTGCACAACCAACTGTAGCACCTTTGGCACCTACCACTACATCACTTACAGCTGAGCATCCTCAAGTCACAACATCATCTGTACATGCTGAAAATGAAGAAGGTGAAGAAGAAGTTTCTGAAGTTGCAGCTCCTTTGCACATTCAAAGGAGACATCCACCTGAACAGATGATTGGAGATTTAAATGAGAGAGTCACCCGATCCAGGTTTATTGCTCCTGATTCTAATGCTCACTCTGCTTTTGTTGCTTCTTTTGAACTCAAGGATATATCTCATGCATTAACTGACGAATCTTGGATCAATGCCATGCATGAGGAATTAGAGAATTTTGAGCGAAATAAAGTCTGGAAGCTTGTTCCACCTCCTCCTGATTTTAATATAATTGGAACTAGATGGGTTTTCAAAAATAAACAAAGTGAGGATGGTGTTGTTGTTAGAAATAAAGCTAGATTGGTTGTTCAAGGATTTACTCAAGTTGAAAGTTTAGATTTTGATGAAACCTTTGCTCCTATTGCTAGAATTGAAGCCATTAGAATTCTTTTAGCATTTGCTACATCTAAAGGTTTTAGATTGTATCAAATGGATGTGAAAAGTGCTTTTCTTAATGACTATATTAATGAGGAGGTATATGTTAAGCAACCACCTAGTTTTGAAAATCCCAAGTATCCAGATCATGTGTTCAAATTGTCAAAAGCTTTGTATGGATTAAAACAAGCCCCTAGAGCATAGTATGATAGGCTAAAAACCTTTTTACTTGAAAAGGGATTTACAATGGGAAAAGTTGACAAAACTCTCTTTTTACTCAAGCAAGGCACTAATCAACTATTTGTTCAGATTTATGTTGATGATATCATCTTTGGTGGTTCCTCTCATGCTTTAGTGTCTAAGTTTTCAGAAATCATGAGAAAGGAATTTGAGATGAGTATGATGGGTGAGTTAGGACTGCAAATCAAACAAACAAAGGAATGCACTTTTGTTCATCAAAGTAAGTATACAAAAGATTTGCTTCGCCACTTTGGGATGGAAAATTGCAAGTCGATCATAACACCCATGGGAGGCACTTGTACACTTGATCCGGATAAAGATGGTGAGATTGTTGATCAAAAGGAATATAGAAGCATGATAGATTCACTGTTATATCTCACTGCATCAAGGCCGGATATTCAATTTGATGTGTGCTTGTGTGCTCGCATTCAAGCTTCCCTACGTGTTTCACATCGACAAGCTGTCAAGCGCATTTTCAGGTATCTCCATGGTACTCAAGACTTTGGCATATCACTTTCTGCTTCCTCATGCATTAGTTTAAGAGTATTTTCTGATGCTGATTTTGGAGGTTGTAGAATTGATAGGAAAAGTACATCTGGTTCATGTCCCTTCTTGGGTAATTCTCTTATTACATGGTCATCTAGAAAACAATCTTCGCTTGTACAATCAACTACTGAATCTGAATATGTGGCTGCTGCTAGTTGTTGTTCTCAAATACTTTGGATAATAGCTACACTTAAAGATTATGGGGTTAATTTGGATAGTGTTCCTCTTTTGTGTGATAACACTAGTGCAATATGCATTGCTAAGGACCCTGTGCAACATTCTAGAACAAAACACATTGAGATCAGATTTCACTTTCTTAGAGATCATGTAGAAAAGGGAAATATTGTGCTTCATCATGTGGATACTGAACATCAATTGGCAGATATTTTCACAAAATCTTTGTCTTCTTCTCGTTTTGCTTTTATTCGGAGAGAACTTGGGTTGGTTCATCCGATGGGTTATTTTTTAGGGGGAGTTTTTGAAGTTTTTGTAATATTTTGTAACATGTTTTTTATTTTGTGTGTTTCTTCAATAAAACACAAAAAAAAAAAGAAAAACAATGAAAAAGTACTGAGCATTGTATTTTATACACATATGTCATTTAAAGCCATGTTTATGTTACAAGGTCTTTGCAACTTCTTGTTTATACATATATGGTGTAGTTTATGACATGACTATTTAAATGGAATGACAACTTGAATTAAATCTTGTCATGGTTGAACTTTTTTGGTTATCTTGATCCTGCTCAAAAAGTGTTAAATATGAAAGTTAAGTGCTAAAGCTTAAAAAGTGATTGTTGATAAATGCAAGATCAAAATTATGTACTGTCGCACTTCTTCTTTATGTGCACTACAAGAAAAGTGATTATCTGTGACGAAAACGTCGTGACGTTGTCAACTTTTGTCATGGAAAATCTATTTTCTGTGACGACTTGTTTATGTTCGTCATTAATTGTATCAGGCGCCGTCGCCCCATGTACTTTTGTGACGAAATATAAAATTTCGTCATGAAACGATAGTACAAATTGTCATAGAAAAATGATTATTTGTGAGCTGATTAGAGTTCAAATCTAGATTGGTTGGTAGATGCAAGTGATGTAGTGCAAGGCTTCATTGGAATCCTTCTATATGATTAGTGGCTTCCACATTCACTACTACAAAGCATCACATAGGTGACACTCCATTTTGGCAGTTTTCTGGAACCGTCACAAATAGCATTATCAGTGGCGGTTTTTCTTTAAATCCACCACAAATAGTATATCAGTGGTAGTTTTAGCCAAAAACTACCACTGATAATACGAGTATCTGTGTCGGTTTTAGCCACCACCACTGACAGATACTCACATTATCAGTGGCGGTTTCGGATCAAATTTGAATAGTCATGTCGGATAGTTGGTTTTAGATTTGGGAGATCACTATCTATTCGATCGGAATATTTTGATTACATTCATTACGGATAACTCTATTCGGATATTCGAATTTAGATATTTACAGCCTATATTCTAGCTGCTTTAATTGGGTTCAACCAAATAGCCCAAGCAAATAATATAATATTATTATTTTTACGCAGTATAAATTTTTAAATTCTGAAAGTTCATTTTAATATAAAAAGACTGGAATCTCCCTAGGTCAGCGGCGCAGATCCGAGTCTCCCTCGTCCCCGGCGGCCACAATCTCGCTAACTCCTCGCGGCGATCCCCACCACGACTCGATCGGTGCTCCCCCCCCCAAGATCTCCCCGAGCCGGGCGTCTCCCCGATCAGCTCTCCCCCTCGCGTGGCATCTCCCCCGGCCGGCGGCACAGATCTGAGTCTCCCTCATCCCCGGCGGCCACGATCTGGCTAACTCCCTCGGTCGGTGATGATGTGTAAGCATGTTACTGTGTCATGAAGCAAATATTGCTGTGGATTGTCAAAACGACAGTACTTGGTTTATTGGTGTTAGGGATGAGAGCTCAAGATTATATCTTAAATACATAAATTGGTGCTTGACTTTTGTTTCCCTTTGAACTATGAGCTCCACTGCCACATCTTTAACGATTTATGCTTGAATCTCTTGCAGATATTCCATTTTATGATTGGCCTATGCAACATAGGTGAGACATGTATTAGTACAATATATGTCTTTTGTTTACCATTTTTGTACCTGAGGTCTCTTTATTGTTGCCATTGTTGTTCACTGGAAATTTCTGCATAACATAGTTGTTAGTTAATGACTGTCACGGGTGTTCTAGATGGTTGCTAGTAACATCCAGGAAAATAAGCATATATAATACTGGAACTATGTATAACCTGTTTTTGAAACTTCGATTGAGAAATAGAAGTTGGTTCTTTTTTCTTTTTGCCATTCTCTTATTGCAGCTCTGTTGTGCCTGTCCTTATATAGGTTTAATACGCGCAGAGTAACTTGATAGCGGATGACTATTAATTAGTGCAGGATTAATTCTAAGCTGACTTGTAACTTCATAGACACAAACATGTTATGTTAATCACGGTATTACTTCCCTGTCTTCCAATGTGTCCATAAGTGGAGTCATCATAGTTCCTGCAAAATGCTTTTCAATATTATTGCAGACTTAATTATAAACTAACTATGTGGGTTATGAAATTCAGGTGTGCTGCTTATGGAATAAAATGTTTGGCGGATGAGCATAGTCAGCTCATTACAGAAGTTTCAACACTTCTATTGAAAACCCATGGCGCCTGCTCTCATCTCAAAACTTTTCATTTCCCCTTTCAAGCTACCCTCTGCTTGGAGCACTCAGTGACCTAGGTCAGAACACTGTCAACTCGCTTTCAAAGGTCCATCGGTAGCGAGTTAATGTTACAGGGATTGTTATGGTAGTATTTGGTGAACTTTGATTCTTATGTAATGACTGCATCTTGTTTCCTGAATTAGCGCTTGAACTGTGGTATATTGTGGCTTTTATTACTTGATCCAGATTTAGTTTGGACTACCAATATGAACTATGAAGTGTCTGGTGGCGACTGCTTTTTTTATATATAACTTGCTATTGAGGCTGGCTCTGCAGCTTATTGAAGCTGGAAGTGTCAAGCCTGCCAGGGACAAGGTCACTTCTTTGCTATATTAGAGGCTGCAACGTCTTCACCAGGAGCTTGTAATGAGCCTTCTATACGTGCAGATTACCAGGCATTGTTTAATGCTGCTCAGGGTGTAAGAGAGGTGAACTTCGTGCTGTATTATTCTAAGGATTTTCAAGTTGACGAGTCTTTCAAAATGACAGATAAGAACAATTAATCTTTTTTTGATTTAAGAATAAGGCATGATGGTATGATACACTCCCTTCATATAATGGTGCTGTATGTCCTTACTGGAATTTCAGTCTCTATGAACTGTTGCACTTGGTACATCATTTGGTTATTGTATAAGGCAATGTGTGGCTGTGTGTAACATTCTGTCATTCGAACTAAACCTTTTTTTTTATTTAACAGGATGCTTTTGTACTCTGCAAAATTTTCAAAAAGAGCGGCCTTGGTCCAAAAATAGGGGAACAATATGGGGCTCCATTTAATGAAGAAGAATGGGATGATGTAAATGATGAAGCTGTTATGTTCCCTTTGATGGCTGGGCAATGTGGTGGCAGGCATGCAGCCCCCCTGCTGCCATTTGGCTCTGAGGAGTGAGCAAGGCATGGGCAAAAGAAGTATGGCAGCTGGCTGGTAACTTGAGGGCTAAGGAAGAGTGTGAAGCAGTTCATTTTTTTTGTTAGTATTAAGAATAAGTTGAATGTTGGCTAAGAGCTGGACTTAAGGAATGTTCCTAAGTTGGTTTGGATGGTAGATTAGGAGTCTATTTCTTTTGCAAATTTTTGAGAATTTGTTTGTGTTGTATGAGATGTGAGGATAGAGATTTTTGAGAGGTTTGAGGTTATGCAGATCTTGATGTTTTGTCAGTTTGTATCAAAGTTTATGATTTGATTTCCACCTTTTATAAATATTAGATGTAATTGAATGGATTTGATTACTCTATAATTTAAATGGGTTGTTGATTTGTGCGAATGTGAAATCCGTTTTAATTGAGATGTACGAGTGTTCAATGACGAAAATGCATATCTACGTGGCAATAATCTGTGATGAACAATTTCGTCATAAATAAAACGGTCAACGCTCATTTTTGGCCGATCAGAGTGTTTTTATGACGAATTTAACATTTTTCATGACGTTTTTTATACAATTAATGACGGTCATATTCGTCATAGAAGTGATCTCTTTGCTGACGAAAATGTAATTCATCATAGAAAAGTTGATTTTTTATGACGAAAATATGCAATTCGTCATTGAAAACTTTCTATGACGCACTTTCTATGACAAGTTGAATTTCGTCATAAATTCGTCATAAAAAACCTACAATGACAATTTCGGGACTAATGATGACGAGTTTGGATCGTCATTAAAAATCATTTTTCTTGTAGTGGTGACTGCTTATCATTGCACTTTGATATGAACTTGGAAGAGGTTGTATATGATCGAAACCATGAAACCTTAAGCTTGTGACTGCTTGGCATGGTTGAAAAGTAAGGCTGATGGTGCATGTAATTCCTTGCAATTGTTATTGTTACAATCAATTAATGAATCAGTTTTTCAAGCACAAATAAAGTGTACAAAAATTCAAAGTTTTCAGGTTTTAAGATTGTTGAGAAAGGGAGATCATGCCATACAAAAATTCGTTAATAGTACTTGATTTCTAGTTATGCTTACTCTCATTGTTTATGTGTAGATTTGAGGGTGCAAGTACTTTTGATAGCATGACTTGGTGATGAATTTGTTACATTTGTGCATGACTCATAATGCTCAGTACATAAAAAAGGAAAACTAAAAATACACAAAAAGATTTTGTTCTCTATTTTGTATTCTTGATGAATCCATTGTCAAAGGGGGAGAATTTTGGAGATTTTTGGACATATATTGCACATTCACACACATTTTTCTTCCTTATTTTTCTTTCTTTATCTTTTCTTGTTTTTAGGGGGAGATTTTTCACTTTGCTTTTTTCTTAAAATTTTTCTTGTGAGGTAAATGCCAATGTTCAGTTCTAAATGGTGTTGCCAATGTTTTCATCAAGGGGGAGATTGTGAAATCATGTACTGAAAAATTGGGAGAGTAATAAAATTGGCATTGCAAAGTGATTTTGGTTATGGCATGTGTGGTGCTTGTGCATATGCTGTTTGAGATGATTATTTGATATGCTTGTGATAACATGATAATAGTTTTGCTTGATGCAACACGCTCGTGTGAGTGGTTGTATGGATTGACTTTGATAATGGTTTTGCTTGATGCAATGCGCTCGTGTGAGTGGTTGCATGCATTAACCATGAGTCAGACTTGTGCTCGGAATTGTTTCTTATTTATTCATGTACAGGTGTTGCTCGAGGGCGAACGTGGTCAATGACGGGACCGGAACTAGGTTTATGGAGGAACTGAGGTTCGAGACTAGGTTTAGGAAGGAATCGAGGTCTTGGTGGTCGAGGATGTCATGCGGGATGTTTAGGCTAGAGAACATGTACGTGGAGGCTGGTTAGTCACGTATGTACAATATATAGGTTGTACATACGTGCAAGAGTTGTTTTTAACCTTGTTTAGGCCAGGTTGAGATGTATACGAACTCTTTCTATGTTGGAAGTGGAGTTGTATTCAATCTCTTTATGTTTGCTCTGTATAAATAAGGAGAGGTCCCTCCTGTTTATCTGAAGCTAGGAATTAGGGTTTGTACTCTTTTGTGTTTGAGTACTGTTAGACAAAAGGAAATAAAAAATCTTTTCTTGCGACCCGGGTGTTTTGCTTCCAGCGATCAAATTGTGCTTTCTTGCGTTCAAGAGGTCCTCGCGGCTAGAAGTTCTTTCGCTTTTGTTCTCATGTATGCATGAAGTTTGCAACTAGAAAGTGAGTTGAATGTGCATGCATGCAATCTGGACTCCTGCAAGAGAAAGGGCTGATTAGAAGTTTAGTCCGTCGTAGATTGAAGATCGCTATTCGTTTGGTCCGTCACTGCTTTGATTTTCGTCAGTCTTTGATTCAGTCATTTTGCGAAGGTAATATCTCTTGATCCATAAACCCGATCAAGTTAATTCTTGTTGGGTTAGATTTATAATTGAATCTAGTTTCTTCAGTTAAAATTTCACATTAATCCAACAGTGGGATCTTCGGTTATTCTCGTTGTTTGAGTATGGTCCGTCAGTAGTTTGAATTTGGTCCGTCGCTGTTAGATCGGTATTTGTTTCAGCCGTCTTGCGAAGGACATAACTCTAGATCCATAAGTTCGATTGAGTTGATTCTTTTTTTGTTAGCTTCGAAATTGAATCTTATTTCTACAGTTTAAATTTCACGTCAATCTAATGGTTAGATCTTCGGGAATCTTAGTTTTAGTGAATATGTATCAGTCTGTCTCGTTTGGTCCGGCGTGAATTGATTTGGTATTGCTACAGTAGAAATTTGGTCCGTCATACATGCAAAACTCTCTGTCCGAAGCGAAGTTTGGTCCGGCGCATGTGAAAATTTGGTCCGGCATGAAGTTTGGTCCGGCGTACAAGTAAAAATTTGGTCTGGCGCAATAAGGTTTTTGTTGAATACAAATTAAGCGATCTAAGTTTGTTTGGGGTGTTTTAAAAATCATAAAAATTTAATTTTAGCTTCCGTGCAATCATTCACCCCCCTTTGATTGCTAGATTAGTATATTTCGATCCTACAGTTCTCCCATGGCTGTTCTGTCGCACGAGTCAGATGCGCTAGCCTAATCACAATGTTAACATTCCATTGGTTGACTCTGATGTTAATCCTGAATCTGTACTGTGGGAGACAAGTGCATGCACACGTGTACTACTTGTCCGTGAAAACGAAAGAACGATGATCAAATGGGGAACACTGCATTTCATTAATTTTGTATCAAACATACAAAATTACATGCTCGGGGTTTGTATTTTGTCTTTTGCGTCTATGCTTAAAAGCATATCTGATTGGAGACTGTGTAGTCCGCTAATTTCCGATGCCTTGCGTCTGATTAATTACATGTATTAATGTATATATAGTGTTGGTGTTGATAAAATAGTGATAGTGTGTATGGGATGTGGGCGATTTTGTTTCGTTAACACTCAATCGCAGTATACCATCGCTTTGTTGGTTAACATATATTATATGGTTAACAAATATTATATGTCTACAAAGATGGTGACTTTTGTCTCGCCGATGCCCAATCATGCATGCGCTTGATTTTATTGGACACATATATATTTACTGTCTTTGTTTCGCCAGTGTCAAGCAACAGAGTGTTCAATTCTGCCTATTTTGGGACGTGTTGATGCCTTGATGGTGAAGTGATCTTGGCTGTACGCGCGCGCTTCCGGCAAGAGCTGTTTCTTCCCTGGGATGCTGCACGTATCTATCTTTGCTCTGGGAGTTGTTGTGCATCTCTGTACTGTAGCGCGCGCGTGCGTCTTGCCTTGTCTTTCTCGTTAGCTTCCGTGATCTGCCCTCTGCGTCGGGTGTATCTGTGTCTGCCGGGAGATACTTCATCCCATCGGACGCCTCTTGTAATATTTTTTTTTATGTGTGTAATATTTTTTTTCCACGTGTGCAACATTATTTTTGAACACTTGCAACATCAGTTTACTGTAACGAATTTCACTGTTTGTCGAAAAAAAATGTTGCACGTGTTGATAAGAAATGTTACACGCGTATTAAAAAAAGTTGCAGTGTCTGCCTTGCTGAAGAGGCCGTACGGTCCTTTTACCAGGACCAATCAAGCGTTCTGTTGCAATCCCGGCAAGAACTCTTTATCTCTAGCATTGACTTTTATAGCACGGAACACACTGACATGCAGGCCAATGCCCAGCCGGCCATGCGCAGGCTGATTTGCATCGCACCACCACGTACGTGACAAACACAATCCGAAGCATTTCCGTGGTAGGTGATGGCTAGGAATGAAAATGGACGCGGGTGTTACGTGGACGCCCACGTAAAGCCCACATAAAATTGTTACGTGGACGCCCACTCGACCCAGCTCACGAGAAAATGGCCGCGCTTGCAAGCCCGCTTCGCGCCCGCATCATCCGCGTTTCCTCACGCTAGGGTTCCTCTCTCTCGGAGCTCCTCACGGCTCACGCTAGGGTTCCTCCGGATTGCCTCTCGCCGCCTCTCCCGAGTCCTCTCGGCTGTCGACGCCCTGCCACCACCGCCGTACCTCGCCTCTTATACCCACCGGCAGGAGCTTCCTTCCTCGACTGGTCCGGTGAGTGAGCCGCTTCTTCCATTCATGGTACTCCCCCCTTGCGCCTGTGTACTCAGTAGTTCTTGATTGCTTGTTCTTGGAGGAGTCGATTGTATGTCTGAATTGGGTGGGAGCTGTTAGGAAGTGGTGTGGGGATGATAGATTTGAGCTGGGAGCAGTTTATGTCTATGTCTGGCCATCATGGACCATTTCTTGTTATTAACGACAAATTTGCACGAATTTTACCTTAAGAATGTGCTTCCTCGTGGGGGTTCATATGAAGCAGTACATACGATTGCTTATTTTATCAAAAGAAAACTATCTTATCTTGTTTAGGCGTACCTGTTGGATGGTGAGTGAGGCTTCACCAAAGTCGGGGTTCAAGGAAAAAGAGGTTATCATGTTGTCATAGCCCTTTGTTTTGCTTGCAGGATGCATTTTATAATTCGGATTATTCTCATTTTGATTTGTGCATTACATTTTTAAAAAAAATGTCATCTCATTCATTGTGATAATTATGGGTGGTGATTGGCTAAAGTGTCCTAGTTTATATATGCTAGCATAGGGGTTAAGCCAGTTCTGTTGTGTGCAGGTATAACTGGGGATTTGCGGTCGTCTCTTGTGGCTGCTGAAGTAGCGTACAATGATTGATTTTTTTTATATATAAAGGGCTTGAAATATGCTAATGATAAGGGGAGTTGGAAGCCTATATATTCTTCTGTGTCTTAGGCTCCTAGATGGTATTAGATGGCACTTATCTGGTTCTATTTGGTTCTTGTTTCTGCTATCTTCATCCTGTTACTTCTGCATTGGTACTTTGCATAGCTGTTAAGTAGTAATTTGGGTGGTTTCACTCTTGATCGTTTGGTTTATGGACACCAACTCTGTTGTTTCTTTGCTATTTGTGATTCCTTGTACTAGGCTTCTTTTGGGTTTCTGTTTGATAATGAATCTTGTCATCTTGATTTATGTTTCAGGAACTTTCGTCGAAGCTTGAGATTTAGATGCATTAGATTGCTGTTAAGAAGGTTCGGGGCTACTTGATATAACTCTGGTATCCATACGCCAGAGATATATCTTTCTCTTTTGACGAGTGTGGATATCTATTTTTATATGTTCTAATTTACTTTTAAAAGAGAATTAGAAGATTTTGCGGGTTTTGTGGATATTTGCATTGCCAAGATAAGTTTTTTTGCGGACTACCGCAATATCCCACGTAATTGTTTGCAGTCAATGCGGGCAATGTGAAACTAACCCATAATGCATCCCACTTGCAATCCTAGTGATGGCGTTAATTTTATAAAAATTTACGTAAAGAAGCTAGATTTATTAAAAAAAATATACACAGAGTTAAATATACATAATATTCGTTTCCGGTTTAGTTGCATCCTACTTTTGGATCAGTTTGGTTTCAGTTCTTGCAAACTTGTTCCCTGCTTGATTTACCATTTGTCCATCAATATTTCCACTGCAGTTGTTATTTACGGTTTGGAGATTTTGAAGCCACATTAGAGGCTTATTTGGATGAGCCAAATCAGCTAAAAGTTACGTCTAAAGTATAGAATGATACATTTATTCAGGATAAAATTTGAAACCTAGAACGATGTGTATTCAGAATTAGAGGGAGGGGTGACTATCATGACCAAGCAATCTATGCTAGTATATTGTCCTAACGGCTAACCGGTCTTTGGGCCCTGGGTTGGGCTGAGCCCATGTAACTTTGAATATTGACTACAACGGACTTAGCGTTATAAGCTAAGGGAGACTCGTGGTAAGGCGACAAAAATGAAATCACTTTCTTGATCCCGAATCTTTCTCTTCTTCCTTAGTTCTTCCCTTCCTGACTTGATCGTCTCTACTGCTACTTTCGAATCTGGAGAAACCAGTAGAATCGTTACAATTTGGTATCAGAGCCCACCGCTGCCCACTCTAGCGCTGAGGAGGAGGCCAAATCAGTTTGAGGAGAAGATGGCACAGACACTGGCTACGATGAAGACCCAAGGTGAAGCAACAACGAAGATGCTCAAGGAACTTTGCGACCAGTTCAAATCCTTCCAAGGATCGCTGGATGAGGTCAAGGAAAACCAAGGGCACCTCCAAGATCGCATGGAGATGTTGGAGGCGAAGGCCATTGCATCGGGACCACAGGGCCTACCCATGGGTTTGAACCGGCATCATCCTGCCGCTGAGATAGCGCCGACAACTACGAGGTGTCATTGTCCTCAGTATCTGGTGACCCTAATATTAGGCTTAATGGTCGCTGCGAGGAATTGCATCACCGAGGAAATGTTGGAGGAATCCTTGGGGTTCCTCAACTTACCCCGGTCAAGGGTACGTCCCTTCCCCAAAATCTCGTTGCGCAAGGGGGCGATGAAGGGTGGGTAGAAAATCAGTACCAAACTAATACATTCAGTCACATCGGGCATAATCCAACACCCGAAATGGAGTTTCCCAAATTTGATGGTGACAATCCGAGACTGTGGCAAGAGAGATGTAAAACATATTTTACAGGGTACACTGTTCAGTGAACTTGTTCCCTGCTTGAATTACTATTTGTCCATCAATATTTCCATTGCAGTTATTATTATTTACTGTTTGGAGATTTTGAAGCTACATTAGAGGCTTATTTGGATGAGCCAAATCAGTTAAAAGTTACATCAAAAATATAGAATGATACATTTATTTAGGATAAAATTTGAAACCTAGAACGATGCGTATTCAGAATTAGAGGGAGGGGTGACTATCACGACCAAGCAATCTAGGCTAGTATATTGTCGTAACGGCTAACCGGTCTTTGGGCCATGGGTTGGGTTGAGCCCATGTAACTTTGAATGTTGACTGCAACGGACTTAGCCTTATAAGCTAAGGGAGAGACTCTTGGTAAGGCAACAAAAATGAAATCACTTTCTTTCTCTTCTTCCTTAGTTCTTCCCTTCCTGACTTGATCCTCTCTGCTGCTACTTCCTTATATGGAGAAACCAGTAGAATCGTGTAACATCTAAAAAATGCTTCTTCATTAATTTATTTAATCTGGAATTGATTTGGAACCATGTTTTTTTAAGTCATCTTTTTGGGTAATTACAATTTCATTAAAAAGAATTTCTGCAAAAAAATATAAGCTAAAAAATTCTAAAAATAATTTTATTGAGTTTTAAATATTCCAATGTATTTTTGAGAATTTTTCCAGAATTTTTAGAACTTTTTTACTATTTTTACCGTCGTGCTTTTTCTCCTAGCAAAAAAATAAATTCGAAAAAAAAGAAACTGATAGTGGGACTGGACCCCACTGTCAGGACCATCTCCTACCTCCAGCCAAATTTCCAGATCACGTTTCTCTCTCTCTCCTCCATGGAAATGAGTCTTAGAGTTTCAAATACTCGTGATTTCCGCATCATTTCTTTCCAAAAACATGGGGAAAATCAATCCCCGTTGTAGGGTCGAGGATGCGCCTAGAGGGGGGTGAATAGGCGATTTACGAAATTCGATCGCTCACTAATTTTTCGCTCTAATTCAACCCTATGTCAAAACCTAATCAATTAATATGCGGAAGCGATAAACTAGGTTTTGACAATTAAGGCCTAAATCAACTAGGCTCACTAGTGCACTAACTAAATTAAGTCTCTACACTAGAATTGCTAAATTGAACAATCAATTAATACTAAGCAATTCTAATACAATCAAGCAATTGATAAATATGCAAAAGGTAAATACTTGAATGTAAAGAGACAAGAGACAACCGATGATTTTTCCGTGGTGTTGGGAGACTTGCCGGTCTCCCCTAGTCCACGTTGAGGCAAGCCCACACTTGGACCGGCTCCCGCTCGAGCACCCGCCTCTTTTCACTAGTCGTGGTTTTTCACGCTTGCGCGTAGGCTCAACCCGAACCTTCACAAACTTCGCGGGCTTCTCACAACCTTGAGAGCTCCAAGATGACGCCACGCCGTCTAGAGTCGGCAACCTCCAAGAGAAACAAGCCGCTCCTTCGCTTGAACTTCACCGAGCACAACGAATGCGCTCCCGGTGATCACCAAGTGCAACACATGCACAAGGACCTCCCTCAAGTGCAGCACATGCACAAGAGATCACTCAATCACTTCCTAATTGCAACACATGCAATTAGGGCTCACTCTTAAGCTCAAGATGCAAATGGAGAGGGGCAACACATGCACACTACTCCCACACACAGCCAGCCCCTGCCCAAGCCCCCAAAGGGGTGTATTTATACCCCACCAAAGAAAACTAGCCGTTGGGGGCAAGAATCCAGAAAGTCTGCGAAAACGCGGTACTACCGCTCACCAAGCAGATACTCTTAACATCAGAGTAACGGCTATAAAACTAGCCGTTGCGCAGAGGGCCGGTGCTACCGCAGGCATGCCCGGTGCTACCGCTCGCCGGTAGTACCGCATGACCCACCGGTACAACCGCACCACAGCAACCAAAAACAACACTTCTGGAAAAAAGCAACCGCGAGGGCGCCGGTACTACGCCGGCAGTATGATCAAGACGGGTGCGGTCATACCGCCCATCGACTCAGACTCGGTTTTCGCGATCTCTTTTCCGTCAAACTAAAAACCATTCCTTGAGCCAATAAATGATCAACACATGATCATACACACGTGCAAAACACATTTGCACCAATTTAGCTTACGCTCAAAGAATTGCAACCAAATTTCAAAACGATTCGCAACCAACTCAAGAACTATTTGCAAAACGATAAGCAAATCAAACTCGAGTTTATGAGATTAATCCCCTAGCCATGTGAAGGTCAACACAAGACCGGTCAACTTGCCAACACCGTTGTAAGCCCCACTCACATGCTCTCGGATTCCGGACTCATGAACCTCAATTTATTCGCACAACGAACTTGCAAATAACTTAATAAACGCATTTCATGCTTGAGCACTACTCTTTGCAACACATGCAAAAGTCTAGCTCCAAGCAACACCAAATCAAAGTGCATGAACTCTCTAATTGCAACACATGCAATTCTCTAGTTCCATTGCAACCACAAAACAAACTCCAAACTTACCACCAAAATCAATTCAACCGTACGAGCTCTCTACTTGCAACACATGCAAGCTTCTAGCTCCATACGAACACACAAACACAAATTCGAGCTTGAGCTCTCTCCTTTTGCAACACATGCAAAACTTAGCTCCAAGCAACCACACGGTTTTAGAAGATTGTTTTGAACAAACCAAAGCATGAAGCTTCAACATTTGCAACACATACAAAAGTGAACTTCACGCAAAAGCCAACGCATATTGCTTATCCTATTTGCAACACATGCAAATCAAAGTATTATGCGAAAACCAAATGCATACGCTCTTCCTCTTTGCAACACATGCAAATTGGAGCATAAACCAATAACAACCAAGTATAAGCTTAACCCATTCGCAACACATGCCAAATGGTTAACTTTATGCAAAAACCTAAATCCAACTAAGATTTGAGCTTTGAGTGAACGCGGATTGAGATCACCAACACATGATAAAGCTCAAGCTAGGAAACAACCCCTCTTAATAGTACGGCGATAAAAACCTTAGACACAAAGACTACAAAAGTCCTTAGCTTATCTAGTTATACCTTCGCCGCCCGCAAGCAATCCCCTTTGGGGGTCTTTATGATCTTCGCATATTTGCTCCCCCGGGATATCACTCGACTCCTCTTCGGGATCCACTCTTGACGCCCATCAACTCATGATGTCGTCCTTGTCCCGTTTTCATCATCTCATTTATCTTTGGACCTAACTCAAACATAACTCATGAAACTTGTTAGTCCAAGATGCATGGTTGTCTCAATTATCTCTTGCACTCCATTAACACATAATGGATGCCTTTAGATCAATTGAGCACAACCTAAATCAATTAAAATGATTTAATGATGTCTTGAGTACTTTGATGCAACTGATGCTTCATTATACTCAAGAATTATTCATTTGTCCTTAATTAATCAAGGAACACTATCAACACATGATGAAGTGTTCTTTAATGATTAATAAGACAAATGAACTCAATTTAAATTATTCATTTAAATTGACTCTTCAAGTTAAAGTGTGAATTCCCCCTAAATATGTGCATCCATGTAATATATGGATTGGGAAACTTGATGCACATTTTGTGGTTAATATAATGGGGACATTCATACTTTAACTTGATTCCAAAGTATGCAAATAATACTATTATGAATACGCATACATACCTCGGGTTTTCCATTTTTCAGTGCAATGAGACTAATCAAGGATATTCTAAATAAACAAGTTAGTCTCGATATAAGATTTGTCATTAACAATAAAATCGCATTAGGGGATTAACTCAATATTAGATTTGTCATTAACACCAAAACCATAACTAATGAAGGTTGAACTTACAATCTCCCCCTTTTTGGTGATTAATGACAAATCCAAGCTTAATAAACACATTTGGATTAAAACTAACATATTGAGAGAATTTAAGCTATTTGAATGCATATGCACATTTTAAACAATATAATCCTTGACAATTTTTGAATGCATATGAGAATCAATTCTCCCCCTTAATCATGTTTAGCTCCCTTTTTTAAACCAAATGATATTAAGCTTCCTAATTCTCCCCCTTTTGGCATTAAACACCAAAAATGGAATTCTAAGATGATTTCTCTATTTAAATATTCTCCCCTTTGGCAAACATTTTTCCTTTTAAATATTCTCCCCTTTTTAATTATCTCTTTTTAAGCTCCTAATTCTCCCCTATTTAATTATCTCCTTTTAATGAAGGTCATACAAGAAATAGAATGAACACTTATGACCTTGACAATGAATTTGAAGAACTTTAAGCCAAATAAAAACTTGAAGGGTTATTCAAGAAGTAAAACAGGTTGTTATTTGAAATATGGTCTAAAATAGGGAAAACTCGAAAAGAGACCATATTTGGGTTTGTTGATACCACTAGCAAAGATACCACTTGTAAAAATAAGCGCTTGCAATTATGGATACCACTTGTAAAGATAAGCACAAAAGGCGAAGTTTTTCTGAAGTTTTCTCACATAAAGGTTTTTAATGAGGCAACTAGTGCAACATAACATGCGAGTGCGATGTGCTCTTTTCTCCATCTCCTTTTTCCCACTGGGTTTTTTAGTGGAGTTTTTAACGAGACATATGCATTACGCGGTATTCGACCAAGGAGGAGTGTTGTGAGATAAGGAAACCTAAACCAAATATGGTTAGGGCTCTATCTCTTCCTAATGTGGTCGAATCCGAACTCTCTCTCACACCGCTATATATATATATATATCGGGTGCCCCCTCATTGTAAACCATCGAATCAATAAAACGAGAGAGAATTCCACCCCTATATTGTGTGTCTATTGTTCTTGCTCGTGTGATTGCATCTACTATTGGTGATTGTTCATTGGCGTTCTTCGATGTTTTACAACAGAGGGAAAAATTTAGAAAAATTTTAAATTTTGAAATCTGAATTTTGAATCCAAAATTTTGAAAATTTTATTTGGAAAAGAAATTTTAAATATTCAAAATCATTTCTTTATTATCTCTTGCGATTATATATCTTCTCGGTGCCCGTTTGAACTCAGTTTTGCTCCTTTTTTCTTTCTAAAATCATATAAAATCTCAAATTATTTATTTATGCTAGTTTTTTTATTTAATTTATTTGTATTTTATTTGAAATTGGTTGTTTTTCGCGTATAGATTTCGGAGAGTCGAAACGGTTCGCTGTCGACGATCTCGAGCTTCAACCCTTCGACCAAGGCAAGTCACACCCATGAACAAGTTGATCCCATAATTTAAAATTATATTTTGATTTAAATTATTGCATGCATAATTTTATCAATGTAATTTAAATCCCAGTTTTAAATGATTAGTTACTCCTAATTGTTATGATCTCAATTGACTTTGAAATATTCATACCTTGTCACCTTAGAGCAAAATATCACTGGTTGATATATTATTCCAATATTAACTAGTGCTATATAGTAAATGGCTTAGACATGAATTTATGAATTTTTGGGGATTTATGCTAAAACAAGATTTGTGTTGAAAATAAAATTATTCCTTGGAGTCGGTGCACCATGGGATGTTATGAAAGATGATGCTATTCAAAAGAAAGTGAAAATGTCATTTAGACCGGGCGAGAATGGTTGACTAGTGGATGCGTGGGGCACAAGGGTTTTGAAAGCTCGTCTAGTCAATTAAGGACCGGTCTGTGTTACGCTGAATGTAAAGTCTTATCGTACTACCACAAGTCTGGAATGGGACGGACCTAGCTATCCGTATTGTGACATACCATGGACAGTCGTGCCAGTAGGTTGAAAGTGACAGTGGGTGTAAGGCTGTCACTCAGTGCAAGAGGGGGCTTCTGGACTTGGCGGTTTTAATTCTACCAGCGGTGGAACCTTAGCGGGCATGACTACGTGGATGGAGCTTTTATAGGGGCCTTGTCGTGTTTTTCTTTGCCGACACACCAACGAAAGTGTGTATTTGGGCAAAAGGAGATTATCATGTCTTGTGGGTAAAGTTGTACAACCTCTGCAGAGTGTAAAACTAATTGATTAGCCGCGTCCGCGGTTATGGGCATGCCGAGCAAGCCTTTTATGGACTAGACTTTGGATTTCTAAATGTTTTCAGAAAAGTGGTTTATATGTGGAGAGAGTCCACATGGGAAAAGTTTGGATGAACTCCGGGTTGGAGCCTGTGCTGAAAATTTGATTAAAACTCAGTTTTTACTATATCAATTATGCATTGAAAATTAACTATTGTATTTGAAATATTGCTTTTTGCTCAAATGAACCATATTATACCTTCCTTTGTGACCCTTCATTGATACTGCATTTACTGTGTGACTTGCGGAGTACTTTTGTACTCACCCTTGCCTATTCTATCTTTTTAGAGGAGTATCTCTACGATGGTGAGGATCAAGATAACTAGGCCGCTGTCCCAGTTGATTGCCTGTGGCGAATCTATTGGGTTCTACTACTGGTTTTATTCTGCTTCTGCTGTAATCTTTTATTTGGCCTGCATGCCTTAATTATTGTAAACTCTGATTATTAATAAAATACGTTGGATATGTTGTGATAACATCTCTGCTGTGTGTACTAGCTTTTCCTGAACTAGTACAGGATACACAGAGGATTTCGGAATTGTTTTTCCGGGGTCCGACAAATTGTTACAATTTGGTATCAGAGCCCACCGTTGCCCACTCTGGCACCGAGGAGGAGGCCAAATCAGTTTGAGGAGAAGATGGCACAGACACTGGCTACGATGGAGACCCAAGGTGAAGTAACAACGAAGATGCTCAAGGAACTTTGCGACCAGTTCAAATCCTTCCAAGGATCGCTGGACGAGGTCAAGGAAAACCAAGGGCACCTCCAAGATCGCATGGAGATGTTGGAGGCGAAGGCCATTGCATCGGGACCACAGGGCCTACCCATGGGTTTGAACCGGTATCATCCTGCCGCTGAGATAGCGCCGACAACTACGAGGTCGTCATTGTCCTCAGCATCTGGTGACCCTAATCTTAGGCTTAATGGTTGCTGCGAGGAATTGCATCACCGGGGAAATGTTGGAGGAATCCTTGGGGTTCCTCAACTTACCCCGGTCAAGGGTACGTGCCTTCCCCAAAATCTCGTTGTGCAAGGGGGCGATGAAGGGCGGGTAGAAAATCAATACCAAACTAACACATTCAGTCACATCGGGCATAATCCAACACCCGAAATGGAGTTTCCCAAATTTGATGGTGACAATCCAAGACTGTGGCAAGAGAGATGTGAAACATATTTTGAAGTATTTGGAGTATAGGGTTATCTGAAAACCCGTTTTGCTGCTTTGAACTTTCATGGTTCGGTAGCTTTGTGACTTCAGAAGATTGAGGCTAGGGGTAGAATTGAGGATTGGGGGGAGCTATGTCATTTTGTTAATGATAAATTCACCCGAGATAAATACTAGTATTATAGAAGGCAATTAATAACCCTAAGGCAGATTACATCGGTGGCTGAGTACATTGGTAGATTTGAGTAGATTAGGCATCAACTTTGGTTATATAATCCTACATTAGATGAAACCTTTTTTTTCATGAATATTTAGAAGGGTTGTTGTCGACGTTTGTTGTCGGCAATAATGATTATAGGGCTAGGCGCTGGATCCAAACTCAATGGTAACACAAGACAAGGGTTTATACAGGTTCAGGCCCTCACGGAAGAGGTAATACCCTAGTTCTGTGCTCTGGAATTCGATATTGTGGATGCTGTGATTTGATGTTGATGATATGAACTAGGATCCCCCACCCCCTTTATATAGTAGAGGGGCGCGGTTACAAGGAAGTGCCCTGGTCGGTTGCAAGTTGGAGATTCTATCTCTAGCCGAATATGATAGTATCCAGGATTACAATCATATCTTACTTATTCAAGGTTGGTTATTATATTCAAGCCTTCCTTGTTGGATACGGTGGTTGCAGTCCGTGCGACGCCCGCCTCTGAGAAGCCGGCTTGGCCCATCCCCTCCTGGGTGGTCCTCGCGGCCTGCCATGCAGATATCCGGGGTCCATGTACTCCACAGTAGCCCCGAGTGCTTTGGATCTAGTTGCCGCCTTCCTAGTTGCATCTCAACTGAGTCATGCTTCATGCTGAGTGCTTCCAGTTCTTTACGCAGCCTCTCGACTGGTTTTTTTCCATGTCGAGTGCTCTGCTGTAGGTAAGGAGATCGTGAAGGACTCAATAGAGCTCCACGCGTTGAATATTCCTAGTGGTACCCAGCCCAATCATTGGGATACTGGCAGTCGACCCATCTTGGGGCATACCATTGTCTAAATAGGCTTTAGCCAAGTGGTATTTGCACCCGACTGTCGCGGTGTACAGCTGGTGGCCCATCATAGGGCGTACCAAGGATAGCCCGAGTGGTATCGGCACCCGACTGTTGCGGTGTACAGCTGGAGGCCCATCATGAGGCACACCCTCGAAATCCTTATTCAGAATCAACTCGTGATATCGATTCTGACTTGTGCGGTAACCGGCAATCGACCCAACATGGGGCATATTACGAGAAGACATTTTAATTTGGTTCAAAAGATACCCAAATCCCGCTTGACACGATGACTGGCGATTGGCCCATCATGGGGTGTACCATATCCCAAACTAGATTTAGCGGGAGTTAGAACACTTTTCCCGCTCAAGGGCGAAAACCTAGCGCCACTTCCTTTAAATACGAGACTTAACTCGAGCAAAGAGTTTTTTCTCTCCACTGCGCGCCCTTGCCCCTTCATCTTCTAAATCCCGCAGCATGTTCCGCCACTAGGGTTAGCCGCCGCCGCGCCCCAAATCCTGCGCCGCCGCTGACCCCTTTGCCGAAGATGTCTTTTTCCCCCTCTAAGAACGCCTCCGTGCCATCCTCATCAAAGGATTGGGCTACCTCAGTGACGACAGAGGAGCACCTAGAGGAGATGATCGCTGCCGGAGTTCTCCCGGCGTTGGAGTTGATTTCCGCGCATCCAGCTGCAGGTGAGTCCTCTCCTACTCCTCGATCTGAGGAAATCGTGGTTTTCGAGCCCGTCTTCTAGCGCGGCTTTAGCCTTCTCGCCTGCGCTTTCTTTTGCGGTCTTCTCAACTTTTATAAGATTGAGTTGATCAATTTGAACCTCAATTCCATTCTACAAATTTCCATCTTTGTCCATCTCTACAAGGCATTCCTTGGCATTCGCTCCCATTTTATATCTTTCGCCACCCTTTTCTTCTCAAACCTTATCCGAGCAAGAGTGCCCCAAGGTAATTGGGGGTGCCGACTTTCAATTGTGCGATGGACTGAAGAAGTCCTATTTCTCTATACCATTCAAAACCTCCAATAAGGGTTGGCACCAGGAATGGTTTGATTGCGCCAATCTCGATCCTTTTCTTCCTTCTTTCGCGGGGCTCCCACCCAAAATTTTCTTCTTGAGTTTCGGTTCCCTCGGATAATGAAATTGATCAAGTTGAGGAACTCTTTGGACTAATCAATAAGCTGAAGGAGGAGGACCTGACCGGAGTTGGGATCGCCGTCAGTTTTGCCACCCGCCGAGTGCAGCCCCTTATGGAGTGAGTCCACCTGGGATTCGAATATAGTTGGGATCGCCGTCAATTTTGCCTGCTGGGTGACTTCTTCGCCCCAGGCACCCAAATCCACAACGACGGGTGTCCGAAACCGTTCAACGTGACGCGTCTTCCTCCTCAGGTAAATATTTTTTCCCCGCTAGTATCTGATCATTGATCTCTGAATGGTTGTTGACTGACTCCGCACTTGTTGCCGTCTACAGGAGCGATGCGCTTTCTTTTCTGACGCTCCACGCCCCGACTTCCCTCGGCACAAGAGCGCTGGACAGAAGCGACCTGCTTAGTGCATAGTGCTACATCTTTTCAGTCTGTGAGCCAGAGCCCACCAGAGGGCGGCGGAAGACACTGCGATGACGCACGGCCTCACCTTATCACCTGCGACGTCCGATCGCCTCCGGCCACAAAGTGACGGCCATATGGCGGCCGCCGTCGTGCCACGGTGGCGGGGCCGTGACTTCTGCCCTGACCGAGGAGGCGGCCCGACCATTGTCATAAAATAGGTGTCCTTCTTTGCTATGGAAAACGAGAGATTTGATTATTTGCCACTTCAAATATGTGGCTTCGCAAATTTGCCACTGGACCCACATTTCATTGACTCAGATGGTCCCATATGTCATTGGCTCAAGTGGCATTATAATCAAAGAGTCAATCTTTGAAGTGGCAAATGTCACGGACATGGGCCTTGGAGCTGGGCTCGTTCGCGCGGCCCACTCGGCTGGAAGCAAGGGCAGTACAAAAGGCTAATGAGCAGAAGCGAAGGAGGCATCGAAGAACAGTTTGGCAATAGCCACGACCCTCCTCTTCCCATCGCTCATCTTCCCCGTGCTCTCGTTCTCGATTTCCGTCCCGCTTCTTCCTCGTCGATTGCTTCTTCTTAGTTCTGTCTCCACTTCTCCCGGTGTATCCCTAATACTTGTGAACATATTGTGTTGAATTGGAGATGTCTCTACTGGCTTGTTGTTGATCCGTGATAATTTGGTGAGTTCGTGACATTTGGTATCGAGCAAGGGAAATCGAGCCACGCACTGGGTTCCGCCGCCGTTAAATCATCGCGCCGTCGCCGATTGGTCTCGATCGGGCTCTGTCGCTCCATCGCCGGCCGCGATGCTCGAGCACCGCTCAGCCTCCCCAAGACGGCCACCACCACGCGTGCTCTGTGGTTCCACGGCTCCGGCCCTCCGAATCTCCGACCTCCACTTGACCAGCGCCCGATCCGGCTTGCCCGGACGTTCTTGGCGAGCTCGCCGGCGATCGCCGACCGATGAACCGAGGAAGTCGGTCCATTGTTTTGCTTCAGCCGATCGCCTTCCCGGTCGCTCAATTTCGTGAAGTTTGCCCGTGAAGAAGAATGGTATCAGAGATGTGCTTTCAGCAGGACCTGCATCCAATCCAGAGGGGGATTTCGTTTTTGGGTTCCGCTCAGAGCGGTATTGCCCGCCACATGTTCGACGAAATGGCAACTCAGAAGATGCAGTGCGAGACATCTTCTAGATTCCTCCGCATCTCCATTCACCATCTGTTCTACCCTGGGCTAGTGACTGAGGAGACGCTTCGTCAAGTCTTTGGTTGATGGGGACCAGTGACTGAGGTGCATGTACAGGAAGGTATGGATGGCGTTGTGGCTCTCGTCGGGTTTCCATCTTGGCTCGAGGCGATTCATGCTCATGGCTGGCTCGCCATGGTCGGTGCATATGGGACAAGCTTTGTTGGCTGGATATTAGTTATCATTTGAGGCGTCAAAAGTTGTTGAATCCAAGCAAACACTTTGCCTTTAAACCTTTGATGGTGGATCAACCGACAAGATCCAATCAAATTAGCATTCTTTGAAGGGCAACACCTTGTCTTATCTCGGATGATCGCATACTAGGCGTGTCAAGTACCAAGTGAAAATGGCCCTGAAGTTGGTGCGAAGGCATGTCTCATCAAGAGTTGTATTGACCTTGTGAAGAACGTTTCCTTTCACGATGCCTCGATGAACAATAGCATGCAGCACGGCATAGAAAATACAAATGGTATCGTATCTGTGCCATCTCAAGTATTTCCAGCAGAGTTCAGCATAATGCCTACTTCTCAGGAGAGCAACACACTCAGCATGGATGCTGAAGAAAAGATGCGGACTGAGGACACAAGTGCAGAGAAGAATACTGTACAACACACAGATGGCATTAATAGAAAGAAGCATGCTGAAGACACTGGTGCAAACGAAGTGTCTGCAGTATGAAGCATGGAAAATGTCGAGGAAAAGAATCAGGCTGAAGATGATGACAAAGTTTTGTGTGAGGCTGCTAGTTGCGTTCTTAATAAGGTTAACACTGCCAATTTTGCTCGGTGTCTTTGTGGCGTAGGAAAGTTTGACAAGGCATTTCAGATCATTAAGGAGATGATGAGGAAAGGCTTTGTTCCTGATACAAGCACATGCTCTAAGGCAGGTCTAATTGAACAAGCCCAGAGCTGGTTTGAGGAGATGAGGAGTGTGGGCTGCTTCCCGAATGTAGTAACATATACTGCATTGCTTCATGCTTACCTGAAAGCTAAGCAGCTTCTTCGGGCTAATGGCATTTTCCCCACAATGGTTGATGCTGGTTGTCGTCCAAATGGCATTACCTACAGTGCATTAATTGATGGCAATGGCATTACCTACAGTGCACTAATTGATGGCCTATGTAAGGCAGGTAAAATCCAAAAGGCTTGTGATGTTTATGCCAAGTTAACAGGAGCTTCTGACAATGTAGAATCAGATTTTTACTTTGAGGGCGAGGATACAGACACCATTGCTCCTAATGTTGTCACCTATGGTGCACTCATAGATGGTTTGTGCAAAGCTCACATGGTGGCTGATGCTCATGAATTGCTTGATGCTATGTTATCAACTGGCTGTGAGCCCAATCACATTGTATATGATGCTCTGATAGATGGCTTTTGCAAAGTTGGAACAATTGGTAATGCTCAGGAGGTATTTCTGCGGATGACTAAGTGTGAAGATGAAAATACCCTAAAACTGCTGTCATTGAAGGAAGAGAAGGACTACTACGCCAAGGTCGATAATGTTGTTTACTTGGTGGATGCTGTTGACAAGGAAGGGTTTGTAGAGTCGAAAAAGGAGTTCGATGCTCTTCTTGCAGACGACTCTCTTGCGCATGTGCTTTTCCTCATATTGGATAACAAGATTGACATACCATATGCTGCATCAGAGGAGGAGATGCGCTACTACCTTGGACTGAGCAATCTCACCATCGGTAAGGACAATGTGAACTTCACTGATTCCAATGAGCGGCCCCCGGAGATCTTCATGTGCAGCGTCATCCGCAAGATGGGCCATGGCGGAAGCTTCCGATGGATGTCTCAGTACATCAAGGTCAGTCGTAAGAACATTGTCAAAACGTGCATTGAGCTTTTCTTGGGTGTGACAAGGATGAAGGAGGGCCAGAGCTTCATCTACATGGCTGACCAAGGTGTTGAACAAGTGGGAAGCAGACGTCGGTACTTACAGTTGCCATGGGATCCCGGTGGTGACTACATGTACATTCCCTGGTTTGCTATCATCGGCTTGGGGACAAGCCGAAATTCAAGGAGGGAGGAATGTCACGGACATGGGCCTTGGAGCTGGGCTCGTTCGCGCGGCCCACTCGGCTGGAAGCAAGGGCAGTACAAAAGGCTAATGAGCAGAAGCGAAGGAGGCATCGAAGAACAGTTTGGCAATAGCCACAGCCCTCCTCTTCCCACTGCTCATCTTCCCCAGGCTCTCGTTCTCTGATTTCCCAGTCCCCTGCTTCTTCCTCGTCGATTGCTTCTTCTTAGTTCTGTCTCCACTTCTCCCCAGTGTATCCCTAATACTTGTGAACATCTTGTGTTGAATTGGAGATGTCTCTACTGGCTTGTTGTTGATCCGTGATAATTTGGTGAGTTCGTGACAGCAAATAACCAAATCTTTCTATGGGGAACATGGCTTAATTAGTGACTAATCCTAGCGACTAATAGTTTTGTTTATTTAACGCTAGCTTGGAGTCTAGCGGAGGGCGAGGAACAGGCGGGGAGGACAGCCTGCTCTGCTGAGTGTGCTGCGAATGCTAATTTTAATCCCAAGCTGGTGCTGTGTATTTTCTTCTTAGAATAACGGTGGCTAGAGATTGGGAAGTTATTCGGTTGGTTTAGTTTAGTTTCAGCTAAAACGGGACAGAGGCACCGTTGATTACTGCTATAGAAGATTAGGTTGTACACAAACATACAATTCGTATAGGGGAAGGAGTCCCACTTTATAATTGCAGATCCTCTCTGTCGTAATGGCAGTGCGCCCTTGGCAGCCGCCGCGTCCCCACTTTATAAGCCATGGCAATACAGCACTACACGTTGTTTATGTCAAGGAGTATGTGAGCACATACCGCTCCAAGAACACGTTGAAGTTTTCTTAGATAAAGCGCGGCTGCTATTAATTCAACTAGTCATTAATCCATGCATCCGCACGGCATACAATTTTTTTTACAATGCACATGATATACATCTTGTGCTTTTGATGTTAACCACTACATGAGATCAGACCATATCTTGCCGGCACCGAAGGTGGAAGCCTTGAGCTTGTTCAGATCGACGGCTTTGTTGTCAAAATTCGAATCAGTGGACCAGCAGCAGGGGTACTGACAGTACGTGTAGCAGTGAATCAAATGGCTGTTCAGTTGAAACTTGGGTTCTATCATGCATCAATCAGGAAAACACAAAATTTGGCTTTCTAATGACTTTTGACTCTTTTCAGTCTTACAATTCTGAATCGGAATACTTAGCTGATCAATACAATTGTTATGTACAAGAATTCTGCGATTTGGACAAAACAAACCTCCCAGCAATAGCCTAAAAGATAAAATTCAATAAAACTTTCAACTATTGTTATTTCAGTAAATAATCATGACATTTTACAGTGAATCACACCAATACATTTTACCAGTTTCTGACTTTCAGTGCCTTGCAACGCTTTTCTGCAAAACTGAAAGCATCAGCTTCTTCAGTAGAACCTGTCACAACAAAAATTCCTTAACCGAGTCTCAAACCCTTATCATATTTGAATGTCATCCATCTCTGTTCCTCTCAATTCGACAGCTTCAGGCTACCTCTTCACTACCTCATTTTTCCCAGTTGGGAAATTTTGGTCATTGCAATACTTCACCATTGACATCACAGGCCATCAAACAACTGTGATGGTCTTGTTGAACCATGGATGCTTGCAATCTTTACACAGTCCAATTTCACAATACACATAATTTCCTCTCAAAAGTAATCACGAGAGGATTCACGGCTTGACGCAGCCTCTTCTTCAATTGGATACTCATCCAATTGGGTTGCCTTCATCATTTGCCTAATCCTCTCAACCTTCCCAAACTCCCGCTTCTTCTACAAAAACCCGTCCAAAACCCTAAATGCCTTCTCTGTAGGTGCCATCCCCATCTTGATTATCTCCTTAAAGCACCTCTATGCTTCGACAACCACTTCTCTGCAGCACAAAGCAGTTACCAGAACATCCAATGCATGACGGCGCGGTACACATCCCTTTCCAATCAGATAATCCCATAGCTCCCAGCTCCATATATCAGCGTGGTGAACACATGCAGCGTTGGCTTGCAGTTCTCCCTCCTGCGCATTTGGTCGACCAGCTCGAGGTCGGTCGTCCAAGAACCTCCCTTTCTTGCAGTAGGCATCATCCTCACTCAGTAGGACACGGCACGAAGCCGCGCAGAACGGCTTCATGGCAGAACAGGTTCAGCGCTTGGAAGTGACCGGCCTCCTTGGATCCGAGCAGCAGCGTGTTGAACGTGCGGGCGTCCGGCGGGCACACTTCACAGTAGGCGGCCGCGGGCGCAGAAGGAGCGGCGGAGAAGCGTGGCGCTTTGTTTATTTTTCTTTCCTTTTTCGTTTGAGAGAGAATGGTTGGTTTCTTGGCGGCGAGGTATGCACTTGCGGACTGGTATCGGAATCGGATTGAGTAGAAGGCGAATGATATGAGTAGAGGAATGGCCCATCGTCTCATTACGTCCCATTCGTCTCTCCACTCCTCTCTATGGCGACTTCTTCCTCTCCGCTCCGTTCTATGGAGACTTCTTCCTCTCCGGCAGCCTCTATCTCCTCCGTGTCCGCCCCGCTGCAGTGCCGTGCAGCCTGTCCTCAGGTGCGCTTCTCCCGGACATCTCCGCCTTCTCCTCGCGTCTTCTTGGTGCGATGGACGCCACCACGTCGTGGGTGGGTCAAGCTGAACTTCGACGGGTCCGTTCACCACGACGGTTCTGGGCGGGCGAGCATTGGCGGCGCAATCCGCGACGACAGAGGACGCATCCTTCTCGCCTTCGCCGAGCGGACGGCTTACGCCCCGATCGGCCTCGTCGAGGCGCGCGCGCTGATCCGAGGCCTTCAGCTCGCGTTGGACTACGGCTGGGACAGGTTGCTCGTGGAAGGCGACGACTTGACGCTGGTTCGGCTGCTGCGCTGCGAGTCCACGAAGTCGCGCATACCGCCGGCGATGCTCGACGAGATCATCTGGTTGCTTGGCATGTTTCGGGTGTGCGAGGTGCAGCACGCCTACCGGGAGGGGAACCAGGTGGCGGACACGCTCTGCCACGAGGCGTACAAGACTACATACCCGAGGGTCTGGACGGAAGAGATGGTTCCGTTCGCCGTCTGGGAGAAGCTCGAAGACGACCGCCGCGGCGTCCTCCACGAGCGAGTCCGCGGGTGAAACGGATTGCATGGCGCCAACCAAGAACTCTCGATCACGACGGCCCCAAAGTAGCCCATCCGACCAGCTCTATGCAAGTGCTCAAGGATTTGACGAGAACACATCACGAGACGCGACATGACGTCCGGCTGCAAATCACACCAAGACTCAAGAATCAAGATCAAGCAAGACTCGAGCAAAGCTCGGGAACCAGTGATAGCTCGGTCTTGTAGTTTGTAGAAACAAGGTTCCGGTTGGGCTAGCTGATGCTAAACAATTGATCAGCTGGTGAAAGATTATTTTTTTCTACTGTATTACTTCAAGGTTGTAGTACATTCATGAACAAACGAAATAAAAATTTCTAGTATTCAAAGATATTTGTGCTGTAATTCTCTCTAGAATTAAACAGCATATATACTCGATCGCATAACGGCTTAAGTTTATATGCTAATCGGGCACGTCGTTGTTGTCATGTAGTCAGTGGTGAAAAGTGTGCCTAATAGAGGTGGGACTTGGGCCGTGCTTGCGGCCGTGACGCCCGAGCCCGTCGTGCCGAACTGCATGAAACGGGCCAGCACGGCCGGTCATTTCTTCGTGCGGGCCGGGTCAGCACGAACGGCAAAAATCAAGGCCCGCACGGCAAAAAGGCACGCCGGGCTGCTGTCGGGCGGGCCGCCCGAACACGGCATCGAGAGAATGCAGCACACTAAATATTTTTATAAATTCATACGTTACTCAAATGAAAAAGTTATCTACATGAAAAAGATGCGTCTCGAAATTCTCTACAACTTTCATGTAGAGTATAAATTCATATGAGCAAAGGAAGACCGTAAAAAATGCAGATTACCGAGAGATGTCGTGTCGGTCCGAAACTATACAGTGCACTAAATATTTTTTTATAAATTCATACGTTGCTCAAATGGAAAAATTGTCTACATGAAAAAGATGCGTCTCGAAATTCTCTACAACTTTCATGTAGAATATAAATTCATATGAGCAAAGGAAGATACTGAAAAATACAGATTACCGAGAGATGTGGCGTCGGTCCGAAACTATACAGCGCACTAAATATTTTTTTATAAATTCATACGTTGCTCAAATGGAAAAGTTGTCTACATAAAAAAGATGCGTCTTGAAATTCTCTACAACTTTCATGTAGAGTATAAATTCATATGAGCAAAAAAAGACCCTAAAAAATACAAATTACAGATTCGGACCGTGATTCGGGCCGTGCTGGCCCGAGCACGGCCCATACAGTCGGGCCGTGCCGGGTGGCCCATCGTGCCAGGTTTTTAGGTCCGGCCCGGCACGCCATTCGGGCCGTGCCAGCCCGGCCCATTTTTTTTCGTGCCGGGTCGTGCTTCGGCCCATTTTTTTTCGTGCCGGGTCGTGCTAGCCCACTAAGGCCCGGCCCAATTCCCAGGTCTAGTGTCTAAGCAATACTTAAACCCTGTAAGGTTATAATAAATGTTGTATCTCAAATTAATCCTTCCGGTTACGCCATGCAAATATATGGATTCATTTCACAAAGGTGAAAAAACCTCGGGGAAATATACAGATCATTGCGTGCTAGCATTACCGGTCAATAGGGTCTGATGCAACGACTAACGAGCAAGTGCAGAAACTTCGTGTAAATACTTATTTTTTAGATTAACTTCGTGTAAACACTAAATAAGCGAATTTTCAAAAAAAAAAATGATGTGCGTGCATATCAGATGTGAGTTGGTCCCTGAAATTAATATGCATCAAAAGTACTTCAAGACAAGTCAGCAAAACTAGACCGAGCGCAAAATCAAAGATGGTATCCACGAAATTCGACATGGTAGTTTTAAACAGTGTAACAAAGGCCAGATGTGATCTGTTCTGAGGCTCTAGTCAATGATTACAAACTCTTCAAAGTAGCATGATAATGCAAATGACCAAAACTAGAACGGTGTTATGAACAACCAAGAATTTTAGCAGATGAGAGCCGCCCAGTCTTATCTGTTTAGATAAAAGTCGGGACAGGGTTGAATCAATAAACAATGCGATTACAGGTCAAACTTACGAGAATGAATGTTACCATTTCATTTTCAGAAAATATGGTTTTCCATAGAGATGATAGCTACCTGGCAGAACCAGCAATTTACAAAATTCAAGTTTTCTTAGTCTTTGAACTGCCGAATATTGAAATTCTGGCTTAGCCTAAAATTGTTTAATAAGCTTGAAAAATCAGGCCCATATTAAATCAACCTTTAGTGTATACAAACCTAAAAGAACATCAATCTGGGTTGTGCATGGATAAGGCTAAAACCATGGCAGTCAACCAATTTTAGCTTTACATGGTTCTATATATATATATATATATATATATAAAGTTCTTAAGTTCACTTATAGCTTATGAAATTGTATTTCGGCTAAGGAGCTTGAGCATAAGCTATAACATATTTTAATGACTTTGTTGTATGGTATAATATGTTTTATCTAGCTAGGATCTAGTTTTTCCTCAATCAAGACTTTACTTTTCATTATCTATAGATGTATACATTCGTTTACATAGATAGGGTTTATATTCTTGATATACATTAAATTAGTACATATGTGATATTTCATTCAAACATTTCAATAGTGATAAATTACTCATTTAGATACATATTTATATCTTTATACAGCTATAAGATACTTTACATATGCATATATATACTGCTACTGATTTTTATATGCATATACACACACATCTTTTCCATTTGGACCATTTACTATTCATAAAACAAGTCTAAATCAAGTTCATACCTTAATCATTTCAACATAATAAGGTAGCCTACTGTCATACTAGTGTTTAGAAATCAATTTTATTTATTTTAGATTTCTTTTGTACAAGTTATGCATTTCTGAGTTTTAGTGCATTGAATGCAATGGAAAGTGATTCAACCATAAATGAAATTTAAATATTTTTATATATTTGAATTGCTGGAAGCATAAGGATTCCATTAAAATTGGTTTCATTCAATTCCGAGTTTATTTGGAAAAATTTTATGTATAGCATGCATATATTTAGGCACTTTCTTTAAATTTAAATTTCAAAATTTCACAGAGCTCATTTTTAAATTATTTTTGTATATTATGAAATTAATTTATTTTTAATGATTTTAGAAATTTGTTCATTTCGTTTAGAGCTTTAAAACAGAAGTTATGGTATTTTAAATCGGCTCGGTTTTGAAAACCCAGAGAAAATACAAAACACGCCTTCACTATAGTAAAGATGTCTTTACATTTTTCGCGGTATTTTCTTTGAACTGGCCAACTGCCGCGTGGGGTCCGAGTGCAGTAACACAAGAGATCGTGTGTGGCTGCCAACAGGGGCCCGCTTGGCGGTGAGGGAGAACAGAGGTGCTCGAACTGGCACAGGAATTTATGATTCGGTAGCACGGAGAGCTTCTACGCATCACGGTGGTCCTAGGGGACTAGATTTTGTGGCTCGGGATTGGCCGGAGATATGGTGCCACCAGGGCTATGCGGCGGCGCCATGGCCGAACAGGTGTGAGCTCGCCAGAGACTACATTTTCATCGGGAAACCCTTATTTGAGTAACAGTGAGTCACAAGAGCTCCATTTTACCTGAGAGTGCGGTTGGAAATTGATCGGGTTGCTTTGCCACCAGTCGCCGGTTATGAGGAAGAAAGGTGAAGTGGCGGCGGGGCTATGGACGAGGTACCAAGGAAGTTGTTAACGGCTTTTAGTGGTTGATGGTCCAGAAAACTTCTGCCTTGATTAATTTGGATTCGGTTGATTGGATAGCTCGATTTGGCTTTTCGTTTCTCTGTGGCGCTCGCCGTTTCTGGAGGAATTCCGTTGCTTGTGAGGTTTTTCGGCTGTGAACTAGAGTGTGCCAAGGTTTCAGAGGCAGCAATGAAGCTCTGGATGGCTTTATAGTCCGTTAAGGCGGTTCGACATGGTGTGAACCCAGATTGAAAATGGCGGCTGGTTTCTATTCTTCGGCGCTAGCACAACCGCCAAAACAGAAGAAGCACATGGTGCGGGATAAACGAGGTTCAACATGGCTGAGAATGATCAAGGGCAACACTGATGCGTTTAACTGAATTGAGAATCGGTTAGGGACAGAGAGATCAGGAGGGAGAGGAGAGAGGCAGAGAGCGCAGAGAAGCGCTTCGGTTCGGGGAGGAATGAAGAAGAAGGAAGGAAGTGGCTGACGCGTGGGTCCAGGGACCACTGGGTAGAGACAAGAAGATAAACAAAGCTTAGTTCACCGGGGCGAATGGGGTCTGCACAGAGAAATGAGCCCACATGTAAGAGAGAGAATGAGATAAGAAGATAAGGCTGTTAGGACAGATAGATTTTGGCATTAAAAGAGTTGTCATATCATAATTATTATTTTTCAATTTTTTCAATAATATAGAGATAATCTTCATCATACTGTAAAACTTTTAGGTCAAAATAATATATACAGAATTTATAAAAATTCTGACAATCTCTGTTGCACAAATTCCTATTTCTCTATTTTTCATTTGTATTGGATACTAATTTAGCTTTAATTTATTTGAAAATTTTATGCATAATCCTAATGATTATTTGTAATTAACATAAAATTTCCATCTGATGATAAATTATATTTATTTTATAAAATTCTAACATTGCCAGTATTGCTTTTAAGTTTATTTTGGTTTTGATTTTATAATTCCAATAAGTTCGGTTATTGATTTTAAAAAATTTTGCAGATTATATATGACTATAATATTTCTATATAAAATTTCAAATCAATATACTTCATATTTTTATAAAAATTCTGATATTGATAATTTAGTATTGAATTTAATTCTATCTTTAACCTTTTTTGGTTCCAATTGAGTTATCCTTGCTTTGAAAGTTTTTGGGGATGATTTGAAAATGATTTGGGATTTATATATTTTATTTCTTATGGGATTTGAGTTTTGTTTTGGAGAGAAAAAGAAATCAATAAGGATTAAAGATTTTCTTAAGAACCAAATTCAATAAAAATCAAGAAAAGATGGAAATTGAAAATAAGATTATATTTTGAACTCATTTTTATCATTTGCTTATTTTGAAAGAAAATTTTGCTATTGAAATTTTATTCCAAGTCTGAAATTCAAGATTCTCGTCACTTCAAATTAAAAAACTTGATTTCAAATGAAATTTTTATTTAATCCCATTTCAAATTTCAAAATTTATATTTTTTATTATTTTTGAAATTTCTGGGATGTTACGTGCATATACAATACTGGACTTGGTGTTTTTACAATTGATTACTACCTGAATTCACCCACTATACTGCTTGGAGAGTAGGTTTTGTTAATCTTGTTGTTTTAGAATAGAAAACTATCCAGTTAGCTTTTGCTTCGAGAGTAGGTTTTGCACTTTTGTGGGGACTGTTGACAGCATCAACAAGGGTAAAAGTATTCAATGTATATAAAAAATGCAACTACATTATCTTTGTACAGAGTTTATTAGTGCAGTACAATGTCCAATGTGTGCTGCAGCATTAACATGTCTTTGACATTCCTGGTGATTTAGTTCTACATGAAATTTCTTCTTTCAACTATATTCAATTCAGATGAACTATTGAGTTCTGGCAGCATGGGTTTTGTGTTTGGCATATCAAATACTAAGTAAGATCTCCGTAACTAATGATTATCAAGTTGACATTTAAGATCTCCGTAACTAATGATTATCAAGCTGACATTTAATTGGGAAAAACTGTGATCTTGTCTAATGTGGTAGGATATCTAATTATCTATTTAGCTTCTTGTCACCATCTTGCATGAGAATTGTTTAACAATACACTAATTCACCATATGTTATATTTGTATGTATTAGCAAATGGGCACTAGAAAGGAGCTCATTAGGAAATTTATGCTTGAGGAAGAAGAGTACGATGATGAGTTATTTCTTGTGTTGGTTCCTATATTTCTTTTATGCCTTTCTGATGAAAAAGACCAGTCCACACATCATCACTTATTGACGCTAAAAAAGTTAAGGAGATCTTAGAAGACTATGAGAGTTGGTGTAGGATTGAGTTCCAGATGGAGCCAAAGATATTTAGGACTACATCAAATTTTCTTAAAAGGGAAGGTTTGTTACATGACATAAGGGGAGTTACTATTGAGAAGCAACTAGGGACGTTTATGTAGTTGATCTCTGTAATATCCCATTTTTATTTAATTTATTGTGTTATTGGTGCATTTTATGATTTTTCTAAATTTATTATATTTTTTGCATTTTATTTGAATTTATTTAAAATTAAGTATATTGGCCTTTTATGAAAATTAATTAATTATGGATAAAATTAATATAAAGTTTGGATAAAAATATTTTATTTAAGTCCAAAATATCTCAAAATATTTTTGAGATTTTTGTTGGAATTTGTTTGATATTTTTATTGCCTTAAACTAAATAGTTTAATTATTGGAATTATTTTTATTACTAAAACCTTAGAAAAATCATCAACAATAATGGGTCGAGCCCATCACTATGTGCACCAGGCCACTCGACCTGATTATGAAAGCTGAGGCGTCACCGTTGGATCTTCATTGCGCGGTCTGTATCTAGCCACGCATAGAGTTTCTTGTTGGCCGTTGGATCGAAATCAGATGACTATTGTTTGTTATTACATTTGGAACCCTAGTGTTTGAGGACCATTGGATTAGAATTGATTGGTGTAGATTAGATTGTGTCAGTTCATATCTTATTCGATCTAAGCCTTTAATCCGTTGCAAGTGGATAGGATTGTGACGCGTTGTGTTGGATCGTGACCATTCATCCGTGATCGAACGACGTGGAGTCGTTGTCTCTGACCATGACTCGGAGTCTGTCGTCAACACGATTCCAACGCCGTGACTGTTGGTTTCCCAGTGTCGTATGCGATCATCGAGGCCGCTATTTAAGGAGCTGCCTGCATCCCAAGATTCATCGTTCCAAGAAGCGTCCGTAGCCCTAGCTAACGTCGCCTGTGCCGCCACCATTCATGTGCAAAAACTTGCCGTACTTCAAAGTCGCACCGCCGCTCATCTTCATGTTGTTGCACCGCCGTCGAGCCGTTCTCCGTTGCACTGGTTCCAGATTCGAGTTCGCTGAAGTGTGCCACACCAGATCCATGGAGTCTCGTTGCCAGAACACCGCCGCTAGGGTCATCTTCTTCAGCAACGGTGGAGTCTCGCCACCGTGCTGCCCTTCGTTAGCATCCGTAGACCGTTGGATCAAATTTAATAGTTTAGATCTAATCTCTCAGTCGTTCGATTGCTCAGGAACGAACCATATTATGCCGGCTGCAGTGCCTATTGGACCATGATGTGTGGCGCCATGTGTTGCGCTGGCGTCGAGCTGCCGTCATTCCATGACATCGGCGATGACATCATCAGGCTCACAGCATAGTGCCGTGAGTCCATGGTGGACCGTCGATCCGATGGACCGAGTCCACAGTACAATGCCAAGCCACATGGCATGCACTGGTTGGTTCAGTTCGGTTCGGTGTTGATGTCAACATGACGCAAGAAAGCGAATTTCCAATAGAAAAATAATTCGATTAAATATTGTTTTTCTATTTTTTCTGATTTTTAGATTTTTGAATCTTCCGAGAGCCCGTTCTTCCTCATACGAGCTCCGATTGAGGTAATTTAAATTTCTAAAAATTTATACAATTGAGATATATTCAATAGTGAATTTTATTTGATTTTTAGAGTTTGTTTTCTCTCTATTTTTGTGTTTATTTAATTTTTTTTCTCTCGATTCGCGTAGACGTTGAGTTGCTCGAAGCAGCCGAGGAGGATCCGTCGACTCAAGAGCAAATTCCGGAGTAATATCAGTATCTTTTTCAGGGCAAGTTGTGCTTTGATCATGTTGAACCCCGTTTATAAAATTGCTATGTTGTTTTACTTTATGCATGTTATTTTATGTGTACAACTATTTCAAAATAGTTTGGGATCTAGTTAATTTGCCTATTTGATCTATACCCTAACTTGTCACTTGTATGCCATGATCAATTATCACCCTAGATTGGTTCACTACTAGTTGGTTGATATTAAAATCAACATGGGTGTGTTAGACTGTGTTAGTGTGCTTAGCCATGCCACGTACATCACATGTCTTTCGAGCATCAAAACTTAATCTTGACTAATAGAATATGGAATATGTTTATGGAATTGGTATGTCAGGTGTTGTCATACGATGATATTGAGTTATTGTGGTGAGGGATGTCACATAACGATGTTGATTTGTTGATAGCACGTGGTACTTGGTAATCAACTAGGGTGGTATAATGATTTAGATTGGGGCATGGGGCAGTGTGTCAAGGTGGACCGGAAGGGTAGAGGGTATGTGGAAGTCTTGCCCTAGTCATCTTATGGACTTAACCTTGCAAATTTTTTATCTGAGTCAAACATGCAACCACACGTCTGGAATGGGACAGCCTAGCTGACTAATTTGCACTATCTTAGCTTTAGTACTGCAGTGGTGATGTGAGTCATGGGTTTACGGATCAACTCACATAGCGCAAGAGGGGGCCCTACTGTGGTGGTTTAGCCCTTCAGTGTTGAAACCTCAATAGGTAGTACTATGTTAAGTCAGAGTATTGCAAAGGCTTTGTTATGATCACTCGCCTTTGTAGTGTTTGGTTGTATCGTGTTGGTAAAGTACATATATAACCTCTGGAGAGTGTAAAATCTATTCAAATAGCCATGCTGACGGTAATGAGCATCGCTTGGGAGTTACAGTCAAGGGTTATATTTTGCAAAATGAAAACTTGGTTGGGATGGCAGGTTGACATGAAAGTTGAAACCTGACTTAGGATTGGGAAAACTTGGTTCTTGGAAAAATGTTGAAATTTCCTATTATTGTCATTTGTTTTTCTGTCTTTCAATCTACTTACTGTATTCATTTACAAATGCTGCTTATTGCAAAATAGCTATGTTAGCTAATCCTTTGGAATAAGCCTTGCATATAGTATGATAGAATTGCATTTTGTGCACAACTTGTTTAGTGCTTTAAGCATTCTCCTTTGCCAACAACAACATCAACAGTTGAAGAGTGTACACATGTGTTAGAGGAGGAATACTAGGAGGACACGATTTTTAGGGTTCAAGCCTTGTTAGTTGCTTGTGGTAAACTGATGGGTGGTCTACGTCTTTCTTTTCCGCTGCATTGTCTTAGTTTATTAATCAAGTCTAGCCCTGCTTGGCTTATAAATGTAAGTTGGTCATAAGATCATACAATTAGTTATATTCAATAAATGAAGTCTTTATATTATTATCGTTGTGTATAGTGTAATATTTACTAATGTTGAGATTGTGTATACTAGCGTGATCCTAGACTAGAGTAGTATACATAGAGGGTCCAAGTTGGTGAATTTGGGTCGTGACAATCTCTCACAATGATAACAACCAAAAGAATTAAAACACATTCCAACATAGTGCCAAAATAGTTCATAGGAAAATAAAGGAAATATTTGAGATAATTCTTGCTCTAACTCATAGATTTGTCAAGCACTCGAGCTCCCAAGTTCGTATTAAACTCACGTGAAGATTATATCGGATCCACGGTTTTGGTCTTATTTTTAGGTAAACTCATACACAGTAGACACCTAACTTTTTCCAAGATTTTCCTATATCAATTTCCTATATTTATGTGCAGAACTGCATTGGTGCTATTGATGGCACACATATCCCCATCATTATTACTAAAGAGAAAGCAGCTCCTTATAGGAATAGGAAAGGAACATTGTCACAAAATGTGATGATAGCTTGTGACTTTGAGTTGAACTTCATATTTATTTCATATGGATGGGAAGAGTCAACATCAAATGCAAGAGTCCTTCGATCTGCTCGTAGCAAAGGGTTTCGTGTTTCGAAGGGTAAATTCTATGTTGTGGATAGTGGGTACGCAAACATGCCTTCTTTTCTTGCCCTATATCGAGGAATCAGATACCATATTAGTGAATTTAGGAGGTGCCGCTCAGCTCGAAGACATGATTATGCAAACTAAAAAGAATTGTTCAACCATCGTCATGCTCTCCTTCGCAACCATATTGAAAGGGCTATTGGTGTTTTGAAGAAGCAATTCTCAATCTTGAAAGTTGGCACATTTCATCCCATTAAAACTCAGATTAAGATCCCAGCTGCAGTTGTTGCATTTCACAATATCAGTAGAGGTCAGAATGGTCAAGAGGGGTGGTTGGATCACCAACCTGCCTATATTCAATCAGATGATTTTGTTGATGTACTTGAGGGTGACAATAATTACCAAAATGACATTGAGTCAAACGATAGAAGTACTCTTAGAGATCAAATTACAATACAAATGTGGGATGGCTATAATCGTTAATCGGACACAGCTTGTCATAAAGTAGTATAGATATTTTGTGTCATAAAGTAAATCATCTATTTCTCTTAAACTTGTGGTTACAAGATATGACATTGTTTGAAGTTGATAAATGTAATTTATTTTCTGATCTATGACTTGTTTTCATATTGAGTCATTTTTTTATGCGAGTTATTTACTTTATTATGCGATTGCTTCTCTGAAATCTATTGCTACATTCTTGTAATATTTCAATATGTTGTAGTTAGTGTAGTCATGTATAAAGAAAGATCAAGGGCCTCTTGAAACTTCTCATATGAAAAAGCTCTTTCCAATATACTGCATGACCATAACAACCCGAAATTCAAAGGTCAAAATGGATGGTATCTAAAGGCTAGAGAAGCATAGTTAGTAAGTTCAATAAAAAGTTTCAAACTGTCCACTTCACAAAGTAATAGATCTAAGAGAAGGAGAAGGAACTGAAAGGGAATTACAAGGCAATATGAGATGCACGAAAACAAAGTGGTGCAGATTGGAATGATTCTTTATGCATGATTGTTGTTAAACCAAGTATTTAGGATAAATTTTTTTGTGTAAGACCCTTTTCTCCCTTTAACTAGTAGTATTTTTTGTGCTGCATTTTGATACTAACTATATTCTTTTCTTGCATTCAATAGGATCATCCAAAGGTGAAAAAGTTTCGCAATAACCCATTCCTTCTCTTCAATTACTTGGCAGCATTACATGAAGGTGATTCCGTAATTGATTCTTCAAATGTATATTCATATCAGGCCTTTAGACTGCCACAACACCGAAAGAATCTTCAGATGCTCTATTGACGAGGTGTCGTTGTATTTCTAGGCATAAATACACCCAGGATGTTGTTGTTTCTTTGTCTGTAGTGTCACCATGTAAAGACGTACATGATGAGTTGGAAGGGCAATATATGCATGTTCTGAATATTGTGATGCTAGGCTTAGCAATGCTTCTTTCTTCCTGAGAGTTGTCGGAACTTATGGCATGTGCATCTTATGAATAGGACACCAGATGTTTTGGATTTGAGAGCATGAACTAGATAAGACATCAAATGTTTCAGACTAGATCATGAACTAGATTGATTTAATTTTGGTCATGGGCAGACATAAGCTGAGGTAATCCAACACTGAAACAAGTACTGCATGCTCACTATGATTAGGGATGGCAACGGGGAACATCCCCATCCCAACTGAGAAAGAAGTTGGCAGAGATGGCAACGGGGATTGGACAGGGATGGCAATAGGGGATGTCTCCGTCCCAACTAAGAAAAGAGTTGGCAGGGATGGCAACAAGGAACATCAAATTCTTCCGTTTGTCGGCCACGGTCTCGGTATTAGGGCCATTTCGTCTTGTTTCCCTATTCTCGTCGGGGTATTGGATCCCTGTGGGAAGCTATACCCGATACTGACGCTGAAACCCTACCCCTAAGGCGCCATCGATGATCGAAACCACCTCCATCTCCAAATCGACAACTAAAGAGAAAGCTCACCTGAGGACGGGGAATGGAGCTCTATTGCCATCCCTAAGTAGTACCTTTCTTCGCAAGAGCAAAAATCAAGCAAAAAGAACTTGATAAAAGGCCGGGTGACCCAACCTGGTTTATAGCCTAACATAATTCTCTGTAGTGTATGGAGATTGAATCTAAGGGCTTGTTTGGATGTTAGGGGGGCAAATCCCAGGGAATAAAATTCCAAGGGGGATTTTGATGGGCACATGGAATCCCTCTCATTCCCTTGGGAAAATAATCCTGGCCAAAAAAATTCCCTGCCACCATTTGGAAGACACGAGATAAAAATCCCGAGCATTAAAACAATATCCAAAAAATTAGAAAAAAATCATAAAATTCAAGAGAAAGCATTTGACAAGATACTTACATCTGCACATTCATTTCACCTCGAGTAGTATGCAAGAGAATGCTTTACTAGAAAAGTGGAACTGGTTCTTCACCTCTACAAACTAGATACTTGGAATTATTACATTTCAAAATGGTTTTAGAAGAAAATAGAAATGGATGATAATAGCCAAGTAGACATTGCATTGTACTCTAAAACAATTTAGTACTTAGCACACATTCTCATCTTACTTGCAGTAGCCAAAGAATCAATCTCCAGTCCAGCAAAAGGTAAGCACACCAAGAAGCTGAAATGGTCACAACAAAGAAAAACATATCAAGAAATTTGTATGGACAGATGCATGAATAAATTGTGACTTAAAATTATATTTTCATGACACTATGTATGGTGCCTATAGGTTCTAGCATTGAGAATAGAGGTATGTAATATGTTGAAAAAGCTTTCATATGATGGACCAAAAGCTGGTTGATGTAAGATAAATTTGAACAAGATCAAAAGGCAACAGCAAGGTGAGATACCTAGTTACCTACCCTCAAAACATGGCTGATCTGAAAGTCCAGCTGCCAGAGAAGCTCTTCAAAGAGCTCTAGTGATTAGTTTCACCAGATTTCAAATCCCATTAACAATCAAGGCCTTAATACAATGATTCCTGATTCTAATAAAACAATATGTGGGACGCCTTAACTTGCACTTATGTTGATGGATGTAGCATATATAAGTAATTGGATAGCAATTTCTTTTGCTGAGGAAAAACTTAAGAATGTGACATGATCAAATCAAATTTAAAAGCTAGTAAATGTTCGTTTTTTGGAATCCAAATTTGATTTTTTAAAGGAATCCAAAGTAGAATTGAGCAAGGACAAGGGTAGAACAGAATTAGCATTAAAGGTATCAATGAGTTTAATTACCAGTTCCAAGTCCAAATTCTGGTAGGACTAGTATATAATTCAGCCCAACAACATAAAAAAGAAAGCCAAACGAAAGCTTTCTCCGAGTCTTCACCTCTCACCCCTTGTATCCATGATTACATAACACATACTCTCCCGAAAGAAAACTCAAGACACCATGCATGAAGCTAGCTAGTACCTGTGGCTTCTAACTAACAGTGTTGTGCATTCCATCCTCTGGACTCCCTAACTTCATGATTTGTTCAGTTTTCCGAAATGCAACTAGCATTGCAACATTTACTTCTGTTCAAGATGTATGCGAATATATTTGTTAACTGCAATACATTATAGTAACCATATCTAAAATAAATCATGAATCTCATCACCTATCCTACTTGAATGACCTCATAACTTACTAACCATCAGGATGACAGAAAGAAGAGGACCTCGCCTTAGCAAATAAATAACCATCAGGATGACAGGAACCAACTCAACCCAATCTATAAAAGGAAACAATCAAGTGAAGGACTGAAGGGAATTAGGCAATTAACAGCATTTGAATTGAATATAGTTGAAATAAGAAATTTCAAGAATTAAATTCATAACTTACTTATGGAGAGATTTCACTCTTAATCCAAAGCAATAGAACACTTGAGTTTTTAGTGTTGATAAAAATTTCTCTATTCAGCTCACATTTGAAGAGTCGTAGTGCCTTTGCCTTCTCCATATCCATTAAGTCTTCAATTGATTCTAGAGCAGCAACACACTTCCCAATAGAAAACTCGTCACTCTGACTATGTTTTGTTTCATTTAGATCTTCAAAAAAAAATTTGTTTGCTACTTCTTGAATTCTAGGTAGCTTTAAAGAACCCCATCAATCTGACTTTGCTTGCGCTTTTTCCCATTACTATTTCCTTTTCATATAGATGAAGCAGAAGCAGCATGCTCCATTTCATCGGCTTCTATGTGAGCACTAGATGTCTCTTGCCTCTCCATATTAGTAGCAAAAGGATTTAATCCAACATTATAGACATCATTGTCATCGGGGATAACCTCATCAGTTGGAGGCCCCATTTGCTCAATTGATACAAAATTCAAATCCCCTGTGAGCGTACTTCTTATCATTAAAAGGTATATTCATAGCAGAGAGTGTATTCAATAGTTGTTAAAAGGCATTGTATTTTGTTTAGAGCAAACTAAATCTACCAATTTATAGCTTTCGAATCTCGAGGAGCTTTGTTAACATGAACATGCAGAAACCACATCTGCCCTTGATAGTTCAATCTGACCCCAAGTCCACAATGTACTGAAAAATACATGTACTACACAAAAAGGATACTAACATACTTCCTTGTGGTAAAAAAGAAAAAAGAAAAAATGTTAGAAATTGGCTCATTGGGTGGCCCATATCCTTTAATTCCAAAGCATGCATGGTTTAGTACCATACTGCATAGCCAAGTGGAGATTAGACAACTTAAAAGGTGGAATTCTTTCCACCTCTTGAATAATGACACTTGGTATGAGTATGGCATAATGTGGATATTGACTAAACACACACACGCACGCACGCGCGCATTCGCGTATTTTCGCGTGATAATTCGCGTGACTTGTGACTTGCGACGAGCAACCGCGCCGCGTCGTAGTGTCTCCTGGCACTTTGAATTCACCTTTTGTTTTGCTGAACCTTGCAATTATCTCTCCATTCAATCTATTTAAATGAGATTTAAAGATCTGTTTTAATTCAGTGTCATTATGCAGTCAGTTACTAGTGAGTTAATTGACATTATGCAATCAATTACTAGTAACTGCCGTATTCAAATTGTCAGTTACTAGTAACTATCATATTTAACTGACATAATGTGGTCAGTTACTAGTGCGTGTCTATATAAACTCTTGGAGACATCCAGGACGAGGACACTGAATTCTCCTCCATTCTACCTCCTCTCCGAATTGCTGTACTATTGAGTTGAGTTGTTGAACCTCGCCGGCCTTCCTCTTCGGCGTGCACCGTGAAGGAGGGTGAGTGGTACCTCCGAGCCATTGCCGCAGAGTTCACCTGCACGGGGTGGCAATAAGGTTTCTGGGCAGTGCATCAGCGCGACCGCTTTGCTTCTTTCACAACATCAACTACTTCCACGACCGCGTCTACATCTGCGTTGCCTCCTTTTCTTCATCAAGCTCGATTGTAAGTCAATCGACTCCATTAAAATACAATTCTTGAGTATATTCTGAAGTACAATGAGTTACCTGCTGTTTTATGCATCTCTAGTTTTTTGTTATCTTTGCCTCAACATAAAATCTGGAATACAAACATCGCGCCTATTTCTAATAATCCAGAAACCTTATTGTGAACATTTTTTGTCATTCAGCAATGGCTAGTGCTTTCAGATGCTATGAAACCTGAGAAGTTTTCTGGTGTAAACTTCCGTAGATGGCAGACAAGGGCCAAGTTTTGGCTCATATCATTGGGGCTGTGGTGGGTGATCCATCCACAGTATCTATTTACAGTTGACTAGAATATGCAGTTTGATAGTGCGAACAACAATGCACTAGACTGTCTTCTGACTATTTTGGCAGATCAGCTATATGATGTGTATATGAATTACACATCTACCACTGAGTTGTGGGATGCACTTGCCCAAAAGTACGTCGAAGCAGAAGCTGGTCGCTGGTTATACGTGTGTGAGCAATTTTTTTATTATAGCATGGATGATGCTAAGTCGATTGTTGCACAAGCACACGATCTCCAGCTACTAATTGGCGAGATTGCGCATTTGGGTTGTGCATTGCCTCCTAAGTTTGTGGCTGCGGGCATTGTTGCCAAACTTCCGTCATCTTGACGGGATTTTGCCACTAGCTTAAAGCACAAGAGGGAAGAGATTTCTGTTGAGGATCTCATTGTAGCCCTTGATGTGGAAGAAAAGGCAAGAGCAAAAGATGCACCAAGCACCACTAATCAGAATAATGCCAATATCATCGAGAAGAAATCATATGGCAAGAACTTCAATGGCCATAAAACAAACAAGACAACTAGCTTTAAAAAGAAGAAAATTGAGAAAAGGGACATGAAGAACATCACCTGTTTCGTGTGCGGAAAGGATGGTCATATGGCAAAAGACTGTCGCTATCGCAAAAACAGGACAAATGAACCGGGCAAGAAAAATGCCAACGTGACCATAGGCGAGGCCTCGACTTCAGGAGGGTATGGTAATTCTCCTGTTGTTTTTGCAGCATGTCAATCCACTGATTGGTGGGTTGATACTGGTGCTAATGTTCACGTGTGTTCTGATGTTTCCTTGTTTTCTTCTTACCAGGCAGCCGGGGCTTCCTCCGTCCTAATGGGGAACGGGTCGCATGCTTCTGTTCTTGGTGTTGGCACGGTGGATCTGAGGCTTACTTCAGGGAAGATTGTCCACTTAAAGAATGTGCAGCATGCGCCAACAATAAAAAAGAATCTTGTTAGTGGTTCTCTCCTATGCAGGGATGGTTATAAGCTAGTATTTGAGTCAAATACAGTTATAATATCTAAGTGTGGAAACTTTGTTAGTAAAGGCTATGAGAGCGGAGGTTTGTTTCGCTTCAGTATTCTAGAGTCTTGTTATAATATGAATATTGCAACTGGTTTGAATAAATGTGAGGCCAATATTTGGCATTCTCATTTCTGTCATATTGGTTTTGATAGCATTGCTCGAATGTCCAAATTACAATTAATTCCAAAATGTGATATTGTCAAAGGATCAAAGTGCCATTCTTGTGTGCAAGCAAAGCAACCTAGAAAACCCTTTAAGGGATTAGAGGAAGAAAAGAATTTGGCACCACTAGATCTTGTCCATTCTAATCTGTGTGAAATGAATGGATTGTTGACAAAAGGAGCAAAAGATATTTTCTAACTTTTATAGATGATGCAACACGTTATTGTTATGTGTATCTGCTGAAAACGAAGGATGAAGTTTTAAACTATTTTAAAATTTACAAGGTCGAGGTTGAGAACCAATTAGAAAAGAAAATTAAAAGACTAAGGTCTGAACGTGGAGGAGAGTATATCTCTCATGAATTCTCCCAGTTCTGTTCTGAGCATGGTATAATCCATGAAGTTACACCACCATATTCTCCCCAATCAAATGGGGTAGCTGAGAGAAAAAACCGAACACTAATAGACTTGGTAAATGCCATGTTAGAGAGTGTCGGTATGCCTAAAATGTGGTGGGGGAAGCTATATTAACAGCAACTTTTGTCCTAAATAGAGTAATCACTAAAAAGCATGGGATTACTCCGTATGAGGGATGGAAGGGGAGAAAGCTTAATGCCAATTTTCTGCGAACTTGGGGGTGTTTGGCAAAAGTCAATATACCATTGTAGAAAAAGAGAAAGCTTGGACCTAAAATAGTCGATTGTATTTTTCTAGGATATGCATATAACAGCACGGGCTATAGATTTTTAGTAGTAAAATCAGAAACTCCTGAAATTGTTGCTAACACAATAGTAGAGTCCAGAGATGCTTCATTCTTTGAGGATATTTATCCTATGAGACCAGCAGGCAGTACTTCACAAACAGATAATACTCAAACTGAAAATAATAATAATAGTAATGCTGAACCTACCACTGGTTTTGAACCAATAAGTAATACACTACCAGTAGAAAATAGAGGAGGATAACAATTTAGTCGCAGAGGCTCCTCGTAGGAGTAAGAGACAAAGGGTTGAGAAAACCTTTGGCGACGACTTTATTGTATACCTTGTGGATGATATGACAAAATCTCTTTCAGAGGCTTATGCACTACCTAATGCTGAGTATTGGAAAGAGGCGGTCCATAACGAGATGGATTCCATCATGGCTAACGAGACTTGGAAGATCACTGATCTTCCTAGTGGGTGCAAACCTGTTGGATGCAAGTGGATCTTCAAAAAGAAGTTGAGGTCTGATGGTACTGTTGATAAGTACAAGGCAAGACTTGTGGCCAAAGGTTATACTTAGAAAAAAGGAGAAGATTATTTTGATACTTATTCTCCTATATCCAGATTAACTACCATTAGAGTGCTCATTGCATTAGCTACTTCCCATGGTCTACACATCTAGCAAATGGATATAAAGACAGCTTTCCTTAATGGAGAGTTGGAGGAAGAAATCTATATGGAGCAACCAGATGGTTATGTGATTACTGGACAGGAAAATAAAGTGTGCAAATTATTAAAATCCTTGTATGGTCTAAAGCAAACACCTAAGCAATGGCACGAAAAGTTTGATAAAACTTTGACATCTGCTGGTTTCACTGTTAATGAGGCAGATAAGTATGTATACTATCGTTATGGTGGGGGTCAGAGTGTTATTTTGTGTTTGTATGTTGATGACATACTTATATTTGGGACAAACACTGTTGTAATTGACGAGGTCAAAACTTTCTTATCTCAGTGCTTTGATATGAAAGACTTAGGAGAGACAAATATTATTCTGAATATTAAATTGATAAAGAATGTGGATGGGATCATTTTGCACCAATCCCATTATACTGAGAAAATATTGAGTGAATTCGGCTTTGAGAATTGCAAAATTTCCCCAACACCTTATGATCCGAGTGTTAAGTTTCGGAAAAATCAAGGGTTAGGGAAGATCAATTGAGATATTCACAAATTATTGGGTCTCTTATGTATCTAACTGGTGCCACAAGACCTGATATCTCATTTGCTGTGAGCAAATTAAGTCGGTTTACATCTAACCCAGGAGATGATCATTGGGAGGCACTTGAAAGAGTTTGCGCTACTTGAGAGGCACAACATCTTATGGAATTCACTATATTGGGTATCCTTCTATTTTAGAATGATATAGTGATTCAAATTGGATCTCTGATGCGGATGAGATCAAAGCTACAAGTGGTTATGTTTTTACTTTTGCTGGTGCTGCAGTTTCATGGAGGTCTTGAAAACACCATATTGACGAGGTCAACCATGGAAGCTGAACTTGTAGCACTAGATACAACCACTATTGAGGCTGAATGGCTTAGAGAGCTACTTGTTGGACTTGCCATTGGTTGAGAAGCTAATACCGCCGATCCTAATGTACTGTGATAACCAAACAGTGTTGACTAAGATTATGAGTACTACGGATAACATGAAGTCCTCCAGACATGTGAAGCGTAGGCTCAAAACTGTCAGAAAATTGAGAAACACTGGAGTTATTGTTGTGAATTATATTTGTACTGAGAAAATTTTGGCAGATCTTTTTACAAAAGGATTTGTAAGGAAGACGATTTTCATTGTGTCTATGGACATGGGCATGTGGCCCACTTGAGTTACACCACAATAGTAACCCATTTCTTCATGATCGGAGACCCCATGAATTAGAAAATGGGAAACAAGTTGCTGTTGTAACATGAGAGTACATATTATTAAATTGTACCCATGTCCTAATAGACAAAGTACTCTCGACTGTATGGAAGGTTGGCTTAAAGCCTTAATGTATTCTAAAGTCAGAGGAAATAAAAAAGGTATTGGCCTACAGGATACCTATAATGAATACACCTACTTGAACATAACTGTGAGGTCGCAGTTCACAAGGATTGGGCATTCTCTAGAAAGCTCATGAGCAGATAAGGGAGCATGACCATATAACGCTCCGTTTAGGCGTTGTTTATTGGCAGCCTAGTATCAATTGTGATTTTCAGGTGAAGTCTGATCACGAAAAGCTGTGAATTCAAGGCATAGTCCATTCATCAGCTGTGAGAGCATGAACCTTGCTAATCTAGGTGCAAGTTCAACCCATACGGGACTTACACCAAAAGACTGGTATATTAACAACACTTCAGTACAGTGATCTTTATTATCTTTTCTGTTGTTTGCTTTGGAATTAGTGGGGGATTGTTAGAAATTGGCTCATTGGGTGGCCCATTTCCTTTAATTCCAAAGCATGCATGGTTTAGTACCATATTGCCTAGCCAAGTAGAGATTAGACAACTTAAAAGGTGAAATTCTTTCCACCTCTTGAATAATGACACTTGGCATGAGTATGGCATAAGGTGGATAGTTACTAAACACACACGCGCGCGCGCATTCGCGTATTTTCACGTGAAAATTCGCGTGACTTGTGACTTGCGACAAGCGATCGCGCCGCGTCGTAGTGTGTCTCCTGGCACTTTGAATTCACCTTTTGTTTTGCTGAACCTTGCAATTATCTCTCCATTCAATCTGTTTAAATGAGATTTAAATATCTATTTTAATTTAGTGTCATTATGCAGTCAGTTACTAGTGAGTTAATTGATATTATGCAGTCAGTTACTAGTAACTACCGCATTCAAATTGTCGGTTACTAGTAACTATCATATTTAACTGACATAATGTGGTTAGTTACTAGTGCGCGTCTATATAAACTCCTAGAGACGTTCAGGACGAGGACACTGAATTCTCCTCTATTCTACCTCCTCTCTGAATTGCTGTACTATTGAGTTGAGCTGTTGAACCTCGCCGGCATTCCTCTTCGGTGTGCACCGTGAAGGAGGGTGAGCAGTATCTCCGAGCTATTGCCACAGAGTTTACCTGCACGGGCGGCAATAAGGTTTCTAGGCAGCGCATCAGCGCGACCACTTTGCTTCTTCGGCGACATCGACTACTTCCATGACTACGTCTACATCTGCGCTGCCTTCTTTTCTTCATCAAGCTCGATTGTAAGTCAATCAACTCCATTAAAATACAATTCTTGAATATATTCTGAAGTACAATGAGTTACTTGCTATTTTATGCATCTCTAGTCTTTTGTTATCTTTGCCTCAATATAAAATATGGAATAAAAACATTGCACCTATTTGGCTATTTCCAACAAAAAAGAGGAACAACACAAAGTTCATCATTTGGTCAAAAAGTTTCCACGCATTTTTTTAAATCAATTATTTGCAAGTATGGAAATGCAGAGACATACAAAATGTCCCCCAAGAAAACACTAAAAAAAATCATATACGGTTGTTCTTGGAATTACAGTTACAAAGAATGTGATGTAAAAGTATAATCCGTAGTTATGCACACGACTCATCAAAGCCCCTGAAGTATAATCCGTAGTTAATCCGTAGTTTCACTGAAGACCGTAGCAATGTCAGCGATTCAGTATATGGCATCGAGTACACGTCCATCTCTGAATGTGAGTGGGGCCAACGCAACGATATCCTGAACCACTGGTGTTGAATAGGCCACACAAACACAATCATATAATCAAGCAAACGTGTAGCATAGTAGAATGCATGCTGGGACACCATAGTCAGAGATGGCAACAGGGTAGTTCTCTTTGGCGTGAACATCCCTATCCGTGGATAGAGACGTTAGGGACGTTCACACAAAATAGAATCGGAAAGTTCCGTGGATAGAGACGTTAGGGACGTTCACACTGTGTACCCACAAAATAGAATCCGAACAAAATAGAACTACCCTGTTGCCATCCACAAAATAGAATCGAAAAGTACCCACAAAATAGAATCCGAACAAAATAGAATCAGAAAGTTCCCACAAATTTGTGTGAACGTCCCTAACGTCCCTGTCACGGATAGGGACGTAAATCTAGTTCGTTCCACTAGTTTTGATAAACTCTCCTTTGTCAAACTGGTGGAGGGCGCCAGCCGCTAGGACGGTGCCGCGGAATAGAAGACTTGGTAATCGTGTACCACATCGTGTCCCTGCCTGAACACAAGAAGTCACGGTAACCTTTAACTTTCACGGTAACCGTTAACTTTCGCGGTAACCTTTATGTTAACTCTCTATGCTCACAAGTTTTTTTACGATTAATGCTACCTTTTAGGGAAATTATGATTGTTGGTGCTATTCTTAAATTGTTGTTGCACTAATATTATGCTCACGGCCTCAACAACACATGTTCTTGTAAAAGAATAATGCATGTACGATGGTGGTCTCCCCAATTTTCTTGGGTTTCAGATATCCTAAATAAGAGTTATCGTTGGGGGAAAATAAAATTCTGACACAACTTAAACAAAGACCGGTGAGTGCTCAAAAAAAGGGGGGGAAAAAGAAGTTGTATGGTGACGTTCTACTTCTAAACAACTTTTTTTTAAAGCTGCATAAATATTTAAATATAAAAGAAAGGTAGAGTGATTACTTATCTCTTAATTTGATTTAAGATTTGTAACTTGTATTGGGTAGAAATACATAGAAGAACCTCTTATTATGTTGTGGAACGTAATAAGGTACTAACGCAGGTAGATTTGTTCAATTGTCTAGGCCTCTCGGGCCTATAAATATTGCGCGTTTAGAATGCTTCACATCTCATATCTCCCGTTAAAGCTTTTACCATTCCTCTGTTCTATTGTTCCACCTTCGTACGCCCCAATACCTTTCTGAGCGAGTGAAATGGCGAACCAGGAAGCTGTCGAGCGGTACATCGCCGGCTTGCTCGAGGAGGCGAACGACGTCGGCCGCGCCGACCGGGAGCGCGCCGCTCGCCGTGTTCGGGTCCTGATCAGCTCCGGCATCCTGGCCGTCTCGACCGCCGCGTCCGTCGTAATCTACATCGCGGCGAACCCCTCCGGTGTAGCTCCCGCGCACGCCCTCGCCGGGTTCCTGCTCTTCCTCATCGGCGTGTGGCTGGCGCTGCTAGCGCTTGTAGCCGAGCAGTTCCCGAGAGCTACGAGGATTGGCATGGCCATTTCGAGGGCTCTACGGGACTACTTGCTTGGCGGTAACTGAGCTTCAGCTCGGCTGGTCGATTCCTTCCAAATCCAATGTTTGCTTAAGTAGTTCTTGTTGTTCTCCGGTTTGGTTGCGTCCTGCTTTTGGATCAGTTGGTCTCGGTTATTTTAAAAGAAGGCTCCGTCTGTGTTAAAATAAAGTGAATTAAGTTTATATTTTTAGTCTAAAATGTAAATAAGATGATCTATCTAAATACTCTTAATATACCCACAACTCCATCTCCACAAATTTCTGAGCTAGAAATCCTTCTTTCCACCAACTCCATGATTTTTGTGGGCTGAAATGTCCCAAACACCCCTTAGTAGTTGGTGTTCTATGGACTAGACTCGTATGTACTACTACATGTCTACAACGTTGGATTTGTAACAAGAGGCTTAAGTGTACTGTCAACTAGAATGTCTCTATGGACTCTGCTTATGGTTGACCTCTCTGCTTTAATACGTTATGACTTGTCCCATGGCTGATTGGCTGTTCCGTCGCGCGAGTCATATGCGCTAGCCTAATCATGAAGTTAACATTCCATTGGTTGGCTCTGATGTTAATCCTGAATCTGTACTGTGGGAGACAAGTGCGTGCACACGTGTACTACTTGTCCATGAAAAGAAAAGAACGATGGAACAAACGGAGAACATTTTATTTCATTAATTCTGTATCAAATATACAAAATTACTTGCTCAGGGTTCATATTTTGTCTTCTGCTTGCTCTCTCCGTCGGGCGTCGGGTGTATCTGTGTCTGGCTCGCTAAGAGGCCTACGGTCCATTTATACCCAGGAGCAGGGTTTACAAAACCGTTTCGAATACGAATTTTGCTCACCGGTGGTTTCGGTTTTCGAAAAACCGCTGAAAATCATGAAAAACCGAGCGGTATGCAATTTTGAACAAATTTGAATTCGGGCGAACTCAAGAGAGAAAACCGCGGTTTTTGGCGAAAAACCGCTCGGTTTTTGCGGTAAACCGAGCAAACCGAAACCGCTCGGTTTTGGTGAAAAACCGAGCGGTTTCGACGAAAAACCGCGAAAAATATAGAGAAAAACCGCAAAAAACCGGGAAAATGGAGGAAAATCACCAAAAATAGAGGAAAATAAAGAAAAAAATGCAGAAAAATCTTGTGAAATTTTTAAAAATACTGGAAAAGCTAAATTTTAATAAAAATGTAATAAATATATAAATAAGGTATGTGAAGACATGAAAAAACTCCAAAATGATCTCTCCTAAATTTGGAAAAAATTCGACATGATCTTTGCTATATTTTAGACATTTGGAAGTTGTAAATTAGATATTTCACAATAATATGTCAAAAAATAATATTTCATTGCAATATTACAATCACACAAGTGCAAAAATAGACATTTACAAAACAAAAATATCAATACCATTTACATTTAGATACCTTCCAATCCACGCAAGATTTTTGGGGATATTTTTGTCATCGTTCCCATACAAATCCATGTTGGACCTATATGGACGTTATGTTAGTATAAAATCAAGTTGTAATGAAATGAAATATGCAAATGAAACATTACCTTCGGGGCTACGGGCTACGGCTAGTAGTATTGTTGCGGGAACACTTGGTTGGCCGCGTTGTATTCCTCGGTGGACATCAAGGCCAATCCTCGTGCGGCTAGCAACTCCGCCTTGTATTCGTGCCAGCTTTGCCTCGTCTATATGCTTGTTGTTTGCCATTGTTGGTACAACATGGCATAAAAGTTAGGGTCCTGCCACTCATAGACCCATTGTGTGGGAGGTTGTGCCTGAGCATTGGGGATGGCGTAGTCATAGCTACTATATGAGCTATAGCTCCCTTACGTCTCAGCGACGCCATAGGAACTATGGCTGTCCTGTGGTCCGCAGCTATCCTGTGGTGCTTGTGCGGCCTTTCCCTTTCCCTTTCCCTTAACGGTTGTCCTTTGTGATCGAGGAGCGCCATGATCTCTATCTTGTGTCGCATGAGTGAAGTGCGACTCCTCTGTAAATTGGATGGGCTGAGGTTCTTCTGATTGCTGCATGGTAGGTCTGGGGGTATTTTCATCGCCACCGCCATCGATGTCTGTCTTGGAGCTGCTATCATTGGACTCTTGGTATGTTGGGCTCGACGATCCCCTCCTCGAAGAGAGTCATCACTCCTTACATAATGAGTTTCACCTACGGAGGAAGCTCTTCTTTTTGTTGTATCCCTTCTCGGGACTGATTGGTGCTTCCTCTTCCCCGTATGAGTGTCTCCGACTATCTTTTCTGCCCATTCAGAGATGGTTGTAGCTCCCGTGTCCTTTCTTAGATCAATTGGATGAACCGGATCTGTGATAAGCTGTGATGGAAGAGTAGTGTCACTCTCTGTATCCTCCTCATCAAGTAGTGGTTCACCGTTGGATCTTCCTTTTTCCATCCATTGGCGGATCGGGTTTGTGTCATCGGATAATGTTAGCTCCATAAGCCGCTGGAATGGATCGTCTTCATCTGAACGCTTTTGAGTTTCTGCAGCTTGAATTCGAAGACGAAGGTTGTAGTTGACGTACACCAGCTTATGTAGCTTCTTGTATGACAAGCGATTGCGGAGTTTTGTGTGGATGAAGGCAAATGTACTCCAGTTGCGCTCGCAACCGCTAGATGACCCGCATTGCGACACGAGGCGTCTGACATACGCTGAAGGGTTGGTGTGTCCGATCCGAACACATCCCACCAATGTGCTGCAAATTAACGAACAAAACAGTTAGTACTAACGAGATTACCATTACATTTGAGACGGTGCAAGAAGGTGTACCAGGGGATGTTTTGCCATCTAGTGCCATCCTCGCAGCTAGAGGTGTTGAGAACGATCCAAACTTCCTTCTGAACATATCGGCATCATAAAGAGCATGCGCGGCAGTTTCAGTATCATCAGCAAGTGCTTCGAATGCATCTCGGAGATTTGGCAGAAAGGTGTTGGTCGTTCCGTAAGCGAAGACAGTCCGCGGGTTTAAGGCGGCAGCTGTATGATGTGAAACGAAGCATGTCAGTGCAAGTACATTATATATGTATGTATATGTACAACTATAATGTAATATGTTGCAGGGAAGAATTTATTACTAGCATTCATATAAGTTTCGCGCGTTAAGTCGTCCATTCATCGGTTCACCATATCTATGTACATCTCTCTTATTGATGGTGACGCATGGAACAAACTGTCATACTCCTGCCGCACTATGGTGTACCTCAGGATCGTCTCGCTCAATGTGGGCACTCTATCCTGATCGGCGAATCGCAAGAAGGCGTATAATGGTTCCACCGACTTTACCACAGATTGAAGATTTTCCCACCATTCCAAACTTGAGAGGCAGCTATGCACGTACCTCCCCCCAGTGGTATCAAGAAAGCGAGAGTGTAGAAATTCTTCGGCACCCATCCATTGCATGAATTTCTCCTTGCATTTAAAGAAAGCGTCCAAAAACATATAGTTTGTGCCGAACCGAGTTGCATTCTACTTGACCAACTCGCCTCCAATATACTTTTTCATCATAGTATGTATCTTGGAACGGTTGTATATCCATCGAGAGATTTTCCTTGCACTCTCGATGACCGCAGTGTGATCTGAGAAATCTCTGATCTCCTTCAGCATCAAATTGATGGTGTAGGCCACACAAGGCTGCCACACTATGTTGCGGTGCTGCCGTGCGATGAGTTTGCACACTTTCTTGTAGTTCGCACCATTATCCGTCACAATTTGCACCACATTACTCGGACCCACCTCGTTCACTACGGAATCTATTTCTTGCGTGACCAAACAAAACATAGTGACTACATGAATTCAACTTCAGAAGAGTACAAATAAAATCAGTTACCTTTCTCAAGTATGAGGAATCCTGGGAGACACCGGTGGCATCGACAGATTTATGGAAAAACATTGTGCCATTACAATAAATCATGAAGTTTATTATGCTCATGCGTGTTGGTCCTGTCCAAGAATCACACATGATTGTTACTCCGTATGTAGGCCATTCCTTCATGAACTTCGCGAAGCTTTTCTTAATTTCTGCTTCGTTGGCATCTAAATATTTTCCATCTATATCTCGTCCACTCGGGGAGGGGATACCCTCGCCTGCAAATGAAACATAAATGTTAGCTATGAATCGCCGTACAACTGGGCGAGTATTTGAAATCTCACTTACCGTATTTTTGTGTTTCCCGTATGGCGCTAACAAAATATGGACTATCTGCTTTCCGCCCTGGGATACCAGCAGACAGAAACCATCTGGCCCACCCGCCATGGACTGCATCCTTCCCACTCTTCCCCTTCTGTGTCCACGGATGTGTGTCAATCCTTGGTTGTACCGGGGCACGGGCTGAACTAATGTTGTAATCTCCCACCGCCGATTGTCTTTCTCGACGCGATGAACTGCGATGTAACAACCTGGCCAACAGACCGCGATCATCTCTAGCTCCAACTCCCCTGGAGGCGCCATTGCCACCACCATGCTCATACCTCTCACCTGCCCGGCTTCTAAATTCGCCTCATACAGAGGCAGCCATGGCATCTTCTGATTGGGCCTCCTCATCAAGCATCACCCGTGTAATCAAAGTATGCACTATGCCTCGGTGGGGATTCTCCAGCTGCTGCTGCTTCTTTTCTCATCATCTCATCTCTCCTTTCCCTCCTCTTATGCTTCGTCCTGTCCAGCTCACGCTTAAAGTACTCGCGAATGTCTACTGGAACTTTATTACAATGGACGACACATTACGCCCCGCCAAGTGATGCTTGAATCGGGTCGCACCGCCTCCTTTCTTCTCTTGGAGACAGTACTTGCATCGAAATCCAGCACCCACCTTATCGCCGTGCTCCCACACTACGTCGGCATCTGCCATCTGTTAAAACAACAACACAAAACTAAGCATACATCATATATACACAAAACTAAGCATACATCATATATACTACTTGAGTCATTCATACAAATCAACATATATACTCATCCATTCATTGCAATTATAGACCAACCATGCATATCTACCTCAACAATTCAACATACTACAAAGTACAAACTGAAGTACTGAACAAATCTCAACAAATATGAACAGAACAACATATTGTGAACTATCAACATATAAACTGTGAAGTGTGAACAATATACTGTGAGCATATATACTGTGAACGATCTTAGACAAGAAATATGGCTATCTATCGATCTTAGACAACAAATCAACTTGTCTACTACTACCAATCGGTTTGCGCATAAAATCAAACGAAAACCGAGCCTCAAACCGCGAAAACCGAACCATAATCCGCGAATTTCGAGTTTACCGCGAATTTCGAGCTTACCGCGAGAAACAGAGTTTACCGCGCGGCTTACCACAGAAATCGAGAGAAAAAAGGCTTTTCACCGGAGGTTCGTCGGCTCGAGGCGGCCGGAGTTGATCGGCGGCGACGTAGGGAGGCTGTGCGAGTGGAGTTTCTTGGGTGGGGAAAGTTTGGTCTCAATAATTCAGTCTGGAGCAGGGTTCAATAATTGCACTCATTTTAAGCAAAGCAAATGTGGGCCTTGCTGGGTTGGTGGGCTGGCCGCCACGCGCCGAGGCGGCCCATAGGCCATAGCACGTTTGGCCTAGCCCACTGGCCACCTTTTCTTTTTTTTTTATTTTTCTATTTTCAACATTTGTAATGCCTCCAAAACATCTCCAAACATCATTTTTTTTGAAAATTTTTTGCACCATAAGTAATATAGGAATTAATACTAATTTTAGAAATTTTTTGAATAAATTTTATCGAATTTTTTGAAATTTTTGAATTTGGATTTGAGTTTGGGCGGTAAACCGCTCGGTTTGTATTACCGAGCCGGCTCGGTAAGCTCAGTTTTCGCGGTAACCGAGCGGTTTACCGCGAGAAGTTGAACCCTACCCAGGAGACCAATCAAGCGTTCAGTTGCAGTCCCAGCGAGAACTCTTTTATCACTAGCACAGTAGGGTAGGTACAATAACAAAGCTGAGTAGATACAATAATAAAGCGAGTTATTTACTCTATCTTCTATCTATATTATCTAAAATAAGTACCAAAGTTAATGTGTATAATGGCAACGTATCTTGTGCACACAGGTCTTCCCGTATACACACCGTGCACACCAACTAAAAAAATCGTGAAAAATTCTGAAAAAAATTGTATATGTATTTTATAGATTACTCTACCTATGTATGAAGTTTCAAGATCAAATTCATTATATATCAAGAGTTATAAAGTTTAAAATTTGAATGTTTGAAACTTCATACATAGGTAGAGCAATCTATAAAGTACATCTACAATTTTTTTTAGAATTTTTTATGATTTTTTTTAGTTTGTGTGCACGACGTGTACACGGGAGGGCCTGTGTGCATAGGATACGTTGCCTTTTGTACAATAGCTATCTTTTAAGATTGGCTCTAGATGTTGTGTAACTATCTATTTTCTTTTGTACATAACTAATCTACCTGTACTCCTATGCAATGCTTACTAGTTACTACTAAATAAGAGTCAGCTCTTTTCTCTCTCTTCTTTGCTCACTCTTTCACATAAAACAAAACTGACGTGGACATACTAAAAGTAAATTGAGATGATCTTATTGTACATGCCTTTTATAGCACGGAACCCACTGACATGCAGGCCAATGCCCAGCCGGCCATGTGCAGGCTGATTTGCATGGCACAACGACATACGTGACAAACAATCCGGGGCGCTTCCGTGGTAGAGTTGAAGCTATTTTTTTTATAAAATTTTATGTTGAGAAGCTAGATTTATATATATGCATAGTATTCGGCTCCGGTTTAGTTGCATCCTACTTGTGGATTAGTTTGGTTTTAGTTCTTGCTGGGTACACCGTTCAGTGGACTCGTTCCCTGCATGAATTACCATTTGTCCATCAATATTTCCACTGTAATTATTTAAGGTTAATTTAGAGATTTTGAAGCCACCTCAGAGGCTATAACTGATCACCCTTTTCAGGAGTGCGTATAAATACCTTCACTGCTATCCAGAATTTTAGCTGTAAGTAACCAAGTGTACATTGCCATATATAAAAGCAAATGCGAATATTTTTATAGTAAGTTAAGGGCGAGTGCGATTTGCACTAAATACATTACAAAGCCCACAGGAAAGATTTGAGTATATAGATCAAGACCTTCAAAACCAAACTTTGTCACCATCTACGAGCTCCTGGAGTTCTCCGGCTTCATTGAAATCTAAGAGGGGGGTAGGAGGCAAGGGTGAGTACACAACAGTACTCAACAAATCACACGAAATATTCTGAATATTACATGCAGGGGATAAACAAAGGAAGTTACGGGTTTAAGTGTTGTGGATACAAGATGTTAAACACCGGTTGTATTTTACATTTGAAACACGAACCATAAATAGGATCATACCATGGGAGGTTTATTTGCAAAGTTTAAATTTACGGTAAGTTCTATTTACGAAAACTACAAGAGCGCAGTTACAGGAATCACCCTAGATTAACTCAGCTTCATTAACCGGAAGCACGGCGTATTCGAATACCATTGATATCACTCTACAGAGGTGCTCAGCTTTACCCACAAGATATCTTCGGTTGTTAATGCCACCGGATCAACATGCAACTTTTATGCATGCAGCCGGACCGAGATTATCATAGCCTTTTATCAAACTTCCCTTCTTTAGCTCCTATCCAGTAGGTTACGAGGATCCACAGTCTCCAGGACCCACTGGCCAAAGCGGGAGACGCGATCTGGTCATACTGTAGATACCTACTGTTGTGAGAACCGGTGAATGGCCACTCCATTTCCGTTCCACCTCTCCTCCCAAAATGGTAGCTACTTCCTATAGGTATTCCAAAGGAAGTACAATGTCTTGAAGCTATATTGGAACAGTCCTTGAGGTTGACCGGCCTAACTTGTGGTTGAGTGAGGACTGAAGTTATTTACTTTGCCTAAGACATCGGTCCTTAAATACCAAAAACTCAGCCAATGACATACCACAAACCATTGGTACCCACCGTACCACCACCACACCACATCCTGGCTTTGTCATCGGTTAGGGGTTGGGCCAGCATCCACACCTCCCATTGTCCGCCCAACTAATCGTAGCAATTTTTGAAAATCACTCGAGCCAACTCTCGGAGATTTTAAGTAGTTTTATCTAAAGATGAATTATATTAACTGCTAAACTACGATGATTCATTATTTTATAGCCTAAGGTTAAAAAGGGAATTAAGGCATAACAACAGGTTTAACGTTAGGGTATATCAATCCATGTTATTCGAAACTATCTGCTTTTCTAGTTTTTGAAAGTACTAGAAATAATGCAATACAGAAAATATATACATTATTATAATGGAACTGGGTTCAATATGTTCAAAGGGTATGGCTTGCCTAACGGGGTTGAAGGTTCACCTAGAAAGTAGTGGTCGAAGTCGTGTCCGGGTCCGTCGTCTCTGCTCCGGCTCCAAGAATTGCTCCTACTCCATGTACTCCTCCAATCCACGTTGAGGTAAGCCCAAACCACTTTGGATCAGCTCCATGAATTGAGCACCCACCTCAATTCTACTAGTGGTAGCTCTTTCTCCCACCGGATAGGCAAGGTCCGACCTTCACAACTTTGCCGGGAGTTCTCACATTCTCCTTGAGAATGTCATCGCGCACAATGCCTCCACAAGTCATCTAGGTGTCGGCAAACACTAAGAGTAACAAGTCAAGCCCTCTAACTTGAACTCCACCAGGTACAACACATGTATAATGGTAATCACTGAGTGCAACATATGCACAAGACTCTTCTCAAGTGTAACACATGCACAAGAGACTCTCAATCCTCTCTTAATTGCAACATATACAATTAGAGCTCACTCTTAGCTCAAGAACCAAATGTGGGAGTGCAACACATGCACAATGCCATGCAAATGCTCAATAAGGCCAACAACAACCAAATACCAACCCCCAAGGCTCCAGTCTCTCCAAAGAAAACTAGTTGTTGGGGGCAAAATAGGCAAAAACCTAGCAAACCCGGTGCTACCGCCTTACTAGGGTTGGTGGCACCGACCTCCAGGCTCGGCTAGAAAAACTAGCTATTATAGGAAATTTGATGCTACTAACCATATAGGAGCGGTAGCACCGATGGTGCTACCGCTCACACCCCCGTAGCACCAGCTTTAAGCTTGTTACAAAAACACCTCCTCTGGAAAAAACACACCGGTCCTAAGTGGGGTAGTGGGACTTCAGTACTCTTGGCCAATCTGAGAGCGATAGCACCAGGCCCCTAGTGCTACTAGTCTCTAGGCGATATGACTGACTTTCTAGAACAAGTTTGATTTCACACAGAAATCGAACCAACTCAAATCAAAAACTACTTTAGATCAATTCTTTGAGCCATGTGATGATCAACACATGATCACACCAATTTGCAAAATACATTTGCAAATACTCAACACATCTCCAACAATTGCATTTAAATTTCAACTTATTTGCAAAACACATTTACAAATAAACTAAGAACCTATGAAATCAATCATCTTTGCCATGTGATGATCAACACATGATCAATTCAATTCAAAAACACATTTGCAAACCTTACTCATATGCTCTAGGATCGAAATCCATAACCTCCAACTTATTTGCAAATAACAAATCTATTAAATTTAAAGTCAAATCTTGAGCCATGGATGATCAACATATAATCCCAACACTTTACAAAACACATTTGTATATACTTATCTCATGCTCCAAGATAAGAACCAATAAAAATCACATTTTGCAATCACAAAGTATAATCCTTTCTTAGCCTTGTGATGATCAACATATGATTAAGTTATAAGCTAAGATTCTAATGCATGAACTCTCCCCTTTTGCAACACATGCAAAATTTAGCTCCTTGCAAAAACCACTTAAACCAAATTGCATGAGCTATCTCCCTTTTGCAACACATGCAAATCCATAGCTCCACGCAAAATCCAAATCAATTAAGGTTCAATAACAAGCAAGCATGAGCTCCTTTATTTGCAACATATGCAAATATTTAACTCATGCAAAATCCAAATAAGAGATTGAGATAGAGTGAACTAGATTGAGTTTATCAACACATGATGAAATTCAAGCTAAATAACTCAACCCTTCTTAATAGTATGATACCTAATTAGCAACCCGGTCTCTCATCCAAACACCGAGACCGGTAAAAGACTAGAAACATATTCTTAGCCCTAGTTAGTTATACCTTTGCCTCTAGCAATCCCATTTGGAGCTTTTGTGATTTTCATCATCTTCTCTCTAAACCGGGTACTCTCTTCTTATTCATCAACACATGATGAATTTCCTCTTCTCTTCTTCACTTTGGGATAACCTCTTGAAACTCATCAACACATGATGACTTTTTCTTTCCGATTTTTCATTTTCTTGGACTCAACCTACTTCATAACTCATGGAAGATTGTTAGTCCAATAAACACGATTGTCTCAATCATCACTTGTACTCTATCAACACATAATGGAAGCCCCTAAGATCAATTGAGTACAACCTACATCAATTTGAATGATTAACTGTATCCTGAGTACTTTGATGCAACTAATGTTTCATTATACTTAAGAACTTTTCATTTATACTTAATCAATCAAAAGAAAACCATCAACACATGATAAAGCATTCTTTGATAATTAAAAGAACAACCGAACTCGATTTAAATTCCATTTAAATTGACACGAGTATATATTAACTACACAAGTTTCATATACTCATTTTGATGGTTACCAAGTAATGATCCAAATTATGTTAGAGGGGTGGAAAGGGATCAATACTCTTAATACCATCAACAACAGGATAAACTTCATAAAAACTTGTGAATATAAATAATTTGTTTTGAATCAATATACACAATTTCTATGTGAGAATGCATTTGAGTTTATCATGAGATACCATGAATATACTACAACTACACAAGTTTTATATACTCAATGATTTGTTTCAAAGTAAAGATCTTTGAAATATGTGGCAAGATGAAAAGGATCGATACTATCGAAACTTCAAGATAAAGCGTGAACTCCCCCTAAACATGTGCATTCATGTATATATGAAATTGTAAATATTATTCACATCTTAAGATTGAAACTATGGTGGAGTTCATTTTTTATCTTGAATCCAAGAAATGCATCTAGAAATAATAGAGTTGTATTGGATGCATACCTTTGGGATTTCCATTTTTCAAGGAGATGAGACTAAACAAAAGTATACTCAATAAAAGAATTAGCCTCATATTTGGATTTATCAGTATGATCATAAATATTATATCCAACGAATGTAATAAGATATGATAATATGAATTCGAATGCATACTTTTGATATTTTCATCTTTTTCATCCAAAAAAGACTAATAAGAGTTAAGCTCAATAAAAGAGTTAGTCTCATAAAAAGATTTATTATTAATTAACAATTGAGACTAATCAATACTATAATTATCAAAATAGTTAGTCTCAATATTAGATTTGTCATTAACACCAAAACCAAATTCCTAGATCTTGAACTTTCAGTGACGCAGGGTGTTGGCTGGCGGCCGTCTCTTGGTGGCGCATCATGTGGTGTATCGCGATGGGTGGTGCATATGGTGCGTTGTTGCGGGACTTATGGGAAGGGAGCTGATCGGCGTCAAACCCTTAGAATCGGGCTGGGGTGGTGGAGGTAATGGAAGTGGGGTGCTTATGGGCAGCGCAATAGTGTGTAGGTGCTTGGAAGTTTCGCGTCGGCAACCTCCACACCCTCTATGGGTTGCTATATATGTTGGGTAGGGTATGTCAGCGGTGCCTTTGGCTCACAGCATTGTTATTGTTGAGCTCGAGTGCACATGGGGCATGGTAGCGGCGGATGAGGATCATGTTTTGTCATTGCTCTACAAGGTATTGGCCTAACTGGTGTATATGGCGTTATGGGGGAGCTTTCAAGTTTAGGGCTCATTCCCTAATGTTGGTCTCTCCTGTTATGGTTGGGGATCAATGTCTATGTAATTGCCTCTCTAGTGGCCATTGTTATATTTTTTTCTTCTAAAATGAATGGTAGAACCCCGCCTTAGTTTAAAAAAAAAATCTGCATTCCAAACCTCGCCTAAGTAGAAGAAAAAAAAAAGTAGTGACAAACCGGCGCAATTGGGCTACGGCGCGGATTGTTCCTCGTTGGTCTTCTTGAATTATATTTTGGATAGTAGTACGTTGGCTGTTGGGCTTCTTACGTGCATCGTTTACAATCATCTCGCTACGTTTAGCTCAGATCGCGACTACAACAGCGAGTGCCATCTGCAGTATTACCATCAGCAGACTAATCTAACTTTGTCTCGAGAAGAAATCAGCGGCATAAATATTAAATTATAAATAAAAATATTCATTTACTTTAAAATTTATATAAATTATATCGAAAGATAATACATAGAACCACTTTGCTCTTCCATCGTGTTCGAACATTTAATAGTCACTAGTCTTTGTACAACAGGAGGATGGAGCAGGAGTAAGAATACCTAAAGAGATGCTTCTATGTTTTTTTTTCAACAGTTATATAAATATTAAATAAAACATGAATAAAGAGTAAATGGTGATTACTTACCCTTCATTTATTTTAAGATTTTTGTAACTTATATTAAGTGGAAAAAGATTGAAGCATGCTCATAATGAATATTATTATTCCGAAGCATCCATCTGCACGCACAAAGACTGATCGCACCAAAAGCAAAATATTTATTTCTTTTTGGACTTCATGACGTGCTCGTGCTTTATTGATCCGTCCGGTTTCGCTTCTCAAATCTGGGCGTTTGTGCCTTCATCATTGAACTGAAATCGGACGGTCCAGAATCGCAATGACGAGAAATCGAAGAAATTGAAGTCTCCTAATATAATATGATAAATTCACAATTTATTATCCACCTCAATCCGAATCATTTATATCTTTCTCGACGGTCGGGTGGGCAAAAGTAACGATGCCTCCATCTTGGAAAAAATTCTATGATGTCGTCTTGTTTCCGAACCCCCGCTACTGACCGCGGATCGTCGCCACTGAACCCGCGCTAATCGCAAAGTTGCTCCACTCAGCTCGTTCGATCTTGTGAAGGCTTTCGCTTCGCTTCGCCGGCGCAATCGCGAAGGCTTGCTTTGGCCCACGAGCCGATCGCCAGCATCATCGGAAGTCAGCGCTATCAAAAGCCGCACCTCTTCCGTCTTCCGGATTAATCGCGATCAAAACAGTGCCGCACCTCTTCGCCCACGATGCAGCAGCCCTAGTTCGCAACAGCGACTCGCCGCCATGGATGCCTCCGAGCGCGAGAAAGCAGAGGTCACCGGAGAGATGACGCTCCATGTCCTGGACCGAGCAATGTCCATGGCCATCCATGGTCGCGAGGAAGAGGGAGACGCTGGTGAGGACGCGCTTCATATCCTGCAGGGATCGTCGGCTTCTTTCTCCGTGGGCATGCAAATGGACGACGGAAAGGAGATGGATGCCGCAGTTTGTGAGTTAGGGCTATCGCCACGGCAAACGACCTCGATGGAGCGACACCGCGATGGTCGCGGCCGATGAAGAGGAGGCGCGATCACGCCTTCAAAGATCACCGTGTCGGGTTGCCTCCGGACCCTCGGTGGGCGTCACAAATAACATGTTACGCCAACCAAGAAAGGTAATAATTTTGATATTATATAGTTGCAGCGTTTTAATTTAATCTTGTTTGTACCGTAGGAGCATGATACACAACTAGGCATACGAAATAATGTCATATTGTTGAACACCATTTTCTTTATCCCATTGCAATGTAGGTGGATGATAGATATGACCAACCTTTAGTTGTTCCTAAAGTGGGAATGACTTTTGAATCGAGAGAATGATGCGTATGAGATGTACAACTTCGTATGCGAGGAAGATTGGGTTGATATTAGAAAGAGCTACACAAGGCGAAGAGTAGATAAAACTATATATCGAAGCATATTGTTTGCGATATGAAGGAGAACGAGGTCGTTGCTCATCACACGACACTTTGAAAAAATGCCATTACTAGGGCGTCTTGCAATGCTCGTGTTCGATTCGATTTGTCGAAAGGAATTTGGGCGATGCAAAAGGTTGTACTCGAGCACAATCACTATCTTGCAAGTCCAAACAAGGCGCACAAGTTGAGGTCCCAACGACGTGTTATAGAGGCTGATAAACTTCTAATCGGTCAAATAAGAGAAGCCGGAATGAAGCCAGCACAAGTGTATGACTTTTTCAAAAAGTGGTACGGAGGAGCTGAGAATGTACCCTTCTCACGAGTGGATTGCAATAACCAGATTGGCCGTGAATGCAAGAAGTTTTTGGCATGTAATGATGCGCAAACTCTGTTGGAATACTTGAAGAATAAGCAGCTGGAGGATCCTACTTTCTTTTATGCTATAGAATTAGATGAAGAGGATGGTCGGATAGCTAATTTCTTTTGGGCAGATGGTCAGGCAATCATGGATTATGCATGCTTTGGTGATGCTGTGTCATTTGACACCACATTTCAAACTAACAAGTTTGAAATGCCTTTTGCTCCAATCCTTGGAACTAACCATCATAAGCAGACGATTATTTTTGGGGCTGCACTGCTATATAATGAGACCATTGAATCATTTGTATGGCTTTTTAGGACATTTCTAGCAGCAATGTCTGGCAAGCATCCTAGCACAATTTTCACGGATCGATTGTGCCGCCATGGTTGCTGACAATTAGTATTGTATTCCTAACACACGCCATCGTCTTTGCTTGTGGCACATTTTCCAAAATCTTTGGTAAACATCTTAGTCATGTCATTGCTCGGGATAAAAAGTTCCTTGTTGAATTTAAGAGATGTGTCTCACGAGGAAAGGTCATGACATACTTCAACAAAATATGGGATGAACTGTTGATTCGTTATAAGCTTGAAGATAACTCTTGGTGAAAAACCTATATGGCTTGCGAGAGCATTGAAACTGCTTGTCTTTCGTGACTCTTTTATGGCGATATGACCTCAACTCAGAGGTGAAGGTATGAATAATGTTTTCAAGAAAAGGTTCAAGAAAACTCGGCATTTCGAACTCTTAGAAGAATATGACAAGTGTGCCACGGTCTTGGAAAATGAGTTGAAGCCGACTACAATTCGCGCCACTCAAACCCGATTACTTATATTGAGATTTGCCCATGTTGAAGGACTCATTGAATCATATACAAGGAGGCTATATTTACAATTTGAAGAGCAATTTAAAGAGCAATTTTCTATTTCATGCAAACTGTTAAAAACTGAGGGGACAATCATGAATTACAAGGTTATGCCTATGGAATTTCAGGATGAAGCAATAGTCGTCTTTAATTCCGAGGATACGACAATAACATGTTCTTGCAGAAAGTATGAATGCATTGGTAAGTATACATATTTTATAATTACACTACTTCATAATATATTTTTCTAAAAATTAATTTTCTTACAGGTCTATTGTGCAAGCATGCTCTCCGAGTATTCAATATCAACGAAGTTTTCTTCTTGCCAGACAGGTACATACTAAATAGATGGACAAAGTATGCAAAAAGAGGATTTTATTATGAGAAACAAAGATTTGACAAAGAAACTCTAACAACACATCTTTGCGCGAATCTCTCGAAAGGCCACCTTCATTGCATTGAAGTGTGCAAATTGAAGGAACTTCTCAAGATTTGGAGAAAGCTATTGATAAGTTGGACCTAGAGGCAGATAGTTTACTAAGTGAAATACCCAAAAAAACTTGTGAGGTAACTCAAAGTTGCAATGAATATGATGGGGAGGTATTGAAAGGTAAAGTATCAATCAGAGTTCCTCAGGTGATCAAAGGTCCAAAGACTAAGAGATTAAGAAATGTACTTGAAAAGAAGAAAGGCAGCAATACGAGGGTTGGTAAGAAAAAAGTAGTGGACAACATCAAGAGGAAACAGTTGTAAGCACAAGAACCTGCGTTGTTATTGTGTTTTAATATCTAATTTACTTTAGCTATTATATTCTCAACAATTCGATATTTTGCACAGGGATCTTTTGATGTAAGCATTGGTGACGATTCGCAATACCAAATGCTTCAGCGGATATGCATGGGGATTTTCCGACCATGGTTCCGCCTTTGATCCATGGAGGGTACACTAGTCTTTTACTTGGACTTCATCAAGATGCCCCGGCTGCTAGGAAATTATATTTTAATGATGTATCAAGTCAAGGAACATCTAAGGAGTAGACAGTTCATCATAGGTTAAATAGTTTTTTTTAAATGATACAGCTCTCAAACTGTTCAACATTTTCATGTTCTTCGCATGCTTATTATTTGTCTTTGTACCTCAAAGATAGACACATATTATATAGACACATATTATAAACACTGCAGATGTCATTTAACTGTGCGCAACTTCTTTATTCTCAATATGTTATACAAAGGTACAAAACAGTATAGTGCATTCTCTGAACTACAACAATTGCCATTCACCGGCAATGCATTATCAATCATCTTGCTTTTTATTGTACAACAGGAAAATGAACAACAAAAATGTACTAGACAGAAATCCTTAAATATCATCTTGTGTCAGCTTCTGATTCAATTGCACTTGTGTGAGCCGGCAATATCATCTTCTGATTCAGTAGCACTTGTGTCAGTCGAGCTGTATGTTGTTGTCGGTCCAAATGCCCAGCAGTGTTGAATGCAAGTTTTCTGAAGCAACAACTGAGAGACCAGAAAAGTAAACTGTACTTGGCCATAAACCCCTGTGAAATTTGCTGCTTCTGGTTGATGAAGACTATGGCCTTCAACTTTTCCAACTGAACTATCCAGGTATGACCCGCAGTTGTTATTAAAATTACTGGGTGATAGTGAAGCATCTCTACCTTTGGTTCATACATCTAGATTCTTTTCTTCAAATGCATGTTCATCGGATTTCAAGTGAGGCAGCAACTCTTGGGCATCACAGTGAATGGCAGGGCTATTCTTTTCATTTGATGTTTCTGTCAAAGTGCATTCAGCACTTTTAAGATCAATGGTTCTACAGCATTCAATGCCTGTACCATACTCAGGTTCCTTATCCTGGAGTGGTACAGTGACAACGCCATCTTGAATGCTGATTGATTTCATTTCATGTAATCCATTCAGCTTGGATGCTTCCACAACTTCAGAAAAAGGAATCGCGTGCCCCTTTGTCACCTTATCTGATGCAATTCCAGCATTTATGTAACCCTGGAAATTGATAAAATATGGAGTGTTAGCATTCAGGCACTTTTGGCATCTAACATGACATATTAGCAAAAACAACAATTTGTAACAAGATGAAAAAGGTTGGTAGAAACTGGAGATCTACAAGCTGCGTGAAGGTAAAAGGAAAGAATAAAATGCTCGATAAATTCAGAAGCTTATCCAGCAAGTCTTCAAGAATAAAATGCTCGATAAATTCAGTAGCTGCAACTAATTCCCAGCAAAAGTTCACCACTGAATTGAATTAAGTTTAACTTGGGAAATAATAAAATACATGTGATGAAGCCTGACCAAGACTACAGGCAATGCAACTCACATTTTGATCTAAGAATAAATACACGTCACGAATAAGTGTATTATACGCTTCAGTGTATAATTTGAAGTGTAGGATGGAAAACAAGTACATTCTAGTGTGGTCAGATCAGTAGGTAACAGAACTTGATTTTTACCACTGTAACGGTGAATGCAGTACAGAGCTTCTCCTCATTTTCCTTTGTTGTAACCATCGACGGAAGGTTCAATCTTTCAAGGTCTTCTTCTTTCATGCTGACACACACAATTTCTCGTGCAACAATGGAATCCGCTGGGAGAACAGGATCAGCAATTGGATGGTCCTAGCCACGAACAGAAGTGCTCTTTGGCAACAACCTGTCATCATTCCCCGTGTAACCATCAGCTGGGAAACCACCATCCCTACTTTTCAAGGATGCCGCTAACTTCAAGCCCGCAGATTTCACATTGGCATTATTTGAATTTGAGACGCAAGAATAGGAAATTGATCTCTTTGTCTCCTTGGAGACAGCACACCCTTTCAAAAACTGCACCCTGCATTTGTACAAACAGGGCAAATAGAAACGAAGAAATCAGTCTCAGCCATTCCATTGTACATGTTAGTTTGGGCCAAAAATATCAGCATGAGTAAACATTAACATTTTTACAGTCATTCTTCTCTAGTTCAGTTCTACAGCTGCCAAGGCTGCTCTTTCGTGTTGGTGTCTTAAAATGTTTTTTTTGTCATCTCACGACAGAATTGCAACGGTATTATCTAGTTCCTTCATCAGCATACTCATTACTGTTCGTTCAGCAGCTTAATCACTCCACACAGACACTTGATATAAAATCAGTATACCATTCATCGTCTCTATGAAACGCACAACAGCGTGGCCTTGCGCGTCGATTCTGATTCGCACGGCGCCAACGCAGCAATCAAGAGGTTTAATCAGCGCAAAAATGAGCGGGCAAGCACTAGCGCGCGGAGAGAGGGGACCGGTACAGGCGAAGAACTTACGGGTGGCGGCGGAGGGCGGCGACAGACGAAGACGGCTGCGCAATCGAAGCCATCGCGAAACCTTCTTGGCTGCGTAGGGTTTTGGTCGCGGACCTCGCTGTTCGCGGGGTGATTAGGGATGGGGTTGGTGTGGGTGGAGCATCTCGCCGGCGGTGGTTTGGGGAGTGCGGCGTGCAGCCGTGTACTAGTGCGCGAGGGATTTGGAAATTTCTGGGAGGAGACGAAGAGCGCCCGCGCGGTGGGAAAATGCTGGCGATCGGCTCGTGGGCCAAAGCAAGCCTTCGCGATTGCGCCCGGGCGGAAGCGAGCCGAAGCCTTCGCGCATCGAACGAGCCTGAGCGGAGCAGCTTTGCGATTGGCGCGGGTTCCAGGTGGCGACGATCCGCGCGGTGCTGCAGGGGGTTCCGGAAACAGCACGACATCATAGAATTTTTTTCCCCATCTTCCCCGTCTCTACATATGCAGTGGGCGTCTTCCGTACACCATCTAGTCATTTATCTTAGGTCAGTTCCGTACACCATCTAGTCATTTATCTTAGGTCAGTTCCGTACATCATCTAGTCTTGCTGCGGCTGTGCTTGACCAGCGGAACGACGGGATGAAAGCTCCCTGCGGCTGTGCTTGACCGATGGGGTGAAAGCTCCCTGCGTCTGTGCATGCAAGAAAAGAAACCCAGGAGCTCTGTTTGAACCAGCGGAAAAGCTTCTTGGAGCGATGGGAGGAAAGCTCCCTGCGGCTGTGCAAGCAAGAAAAGAAAACCACGTACGTCGTTTCCTCCTTATTTGCTTTCAGTTTTCAAATTTAGACGTGTGTTTCAATCAGGGTGTTCCTAATTTCTTCAGCTTTTTTTAGACCAAAAGTTCCGCTATTTTACGGCTTTTTTCTATGCACGTATAGCCTATGAGATTTATAAGATGTATTTCTTTTCATATATAGATCGAGAAGATATTGAACAATAACTGTACTATTCAATGAATAAAAATATAAACTAAAGATGAATATTTATTGGGATATATAGAGAAATATCTTATATTTATAAAGAAGACCATTTAAAAAATAAAACTTGTAAATTTAGCCGGAGTGAGCAGACGCTGCGGTTCATTTTCATTTCACATTGATGCTGCTGACGTCCTTCGCCGACCGCGGGTGGATATGATGGTGCCGAGTGTCACAGCTGACGTCCTTCGCCGACCGCTGGTGGATGATGGTGCCGAGTGCCGACCGCAATTTCCTGCAACCACACTGCTTTCCAGGACTTGATGATTTTCCAAAGAAAACGTGCCGGAGATGATTATCGAAAGACGATTGCTAGGAGCCTGATATCCAATCCTAGCGTATTTTTTTATGTGTTGGTGCAATATTTTTTGTAATGTTTGTAATAATTTTTTTAATATTTATAATATTTTTTTCGCGCGTATATTTCTACTGTTATTGAAGGAAAATATTTCATGTATAAGAAAAAATGTTTCACATATGGAAAGAAAATGTTGCAGCGATCCAGATCGACATTTCTACTGTTATCAAAGAAAAATATTGCACGTATAGAAAAAAATATTTCATGTAAAAGAAATGTTACAGCGTCCGAAAAAATCGAACTCGTGATTCCGATCACGAGTTATTCCGTTATCAAAACCCTTTTTTTTTATTTTAGTCTTCCACGAATTGCATCGGGACTAGAGCTGGATATTGAGCCAACTCGACTCGACTCGTTTTCTTAACGAGTTGAAAGCTCAACTCGGCTCGACTCGTTAAAAACTCGAGTTGGCTTGAGTTAGCTCGTTAAGCTCGTTGCGATGCTTATCAGTGGAGGAGGGGAGTAGAGCGGCGGCGAATGTGTCGAAAGCAAAGGCGAGGGTGGAGGCGCAACCAAGTTGGGAATTGGGGAATTGCGGATGTGAAATAAGGAAAAAGAATCGGGTTTGAAGGTTGAAGAAATGAGGTTAGGGTTACAGACTTATATTGTTTTTTTTCCTTACTCGTTAAGTTTGCTAGCTCGTTCGTTTAACTTGTTACTTTAACGAGTTGAAAACCTAACTTGACTCGACTCGTTAAAGAACGAGTTCGAGTCAAATCAAGTCGAGTTTCCGAGTACTTATTGAACTCGCGAGTTTTAAGTTTTTTTTCCACACCTAATCGGGACCGAAGGACAAATCCGGCGACTTTTGGTTTCCGTGTTCCACTTCTTTCTCAGTCCCTCTCTTCCATCTCTATATCTCTCTGTCTTTGTATATCTCTCATCTTATCCTTATGATGTTTTCGTTTCGTGCTAGTGCCACGCCTATCCCAGTCCCTCTCTCTTTCTCTATATCTCTCTATCCCTACTATATAAAACAAATTTTTTTTCCTCACATCACTACATCAAAATTACCTATTTTTACCACTATTCTTTAATTACCTATTTTTGTCACTACTCTTTAACTATTTGCATTTGCCACTGCTCTTTAATTATCCACCTTTGCCACTGTTAGTGCTATTTACAAATAAATTTTTTATCACAAATTGAGTTTCTGTTACAACGCACGGATACATGTAAGGTAATTTCTCTTTGTACTAGAACGTTCGGGGTTTCCAAAAGAGAAAACCATATGTAAATTATTTTGTGGATTGAAGTTGTTTTTCTGTAATTCTCGGTCTTTCAATCTTGGTTATTCTAGTTTTATAGTATCACCTTTATGCTATGGACTTTAAAGAAGAAAAACATTCTGGTGGTTCTTGTTTGGCTATTGGGTTGTGTTAAAAAGAACCTACAACTAGAGATAAGTGTTCCCTTTAGGTGGAATTGCCTGAGGAGACGATAAATTTGATGCTATAAGACTCTAATAAAAATAATTTAAAGGCTGTTAAGACATATTAGCAACTTCACAAGCAAAGTAATGAGAACTATGGTGAGTACTGAGTAGGATTTTATAAGTTTGTTGAACCTCAAGTAAGGTAGATTATTGGTCTCGCTAACCGCTAAAGATCCTGCTAGTAATTAAAAATACTATTCCATACTATTTAATATTGTTTAATACTATTTTTTACTATTCTACGTAATATCTGTGAAGTATTAATATCACTGTTAAAGTACTGTTTAGTACAGTTTGTTACTGTACAAACAAATTATTTCTAAAAAGTGGTATCTAGAATGTCTTATCCTCCGGTCTGATGTTTTTGTTTCGTGCTAGTCCCACACGCCACACGCCTTTCTCAGTCCCTCTATATATCTTATCCTCTGGTCTGATGTTTTCGCTTCGTGCTAGTCCCACGCCTTTCTCAGTCTACAAATGCGGTGGCCATCTACATCTTCACGAGGCACCACGAACCACACGCACAGTTCTTCTCGCCCTCTCCGTCACAGCAGCTCGTCGAGGCGTTCGAGTGGAATGGCGACCCCGGCAGCTGTCGACCCGCCAGTGCTCGAGTGCGGCCTCGCCCTCGCCAACCACGGGAGCGCCGCTCGCCGTGTTCGTCTCCTGATCGTCGACTCCGGCGTCGTCCTCGTCTCAACCGCAGGGTCCGTCCTCATGTACGCCACCACAAACCCCTCCTCTGCTGTTGGTGATCCGTCTGTGTACGCCTTCGTCGCCTTCATGCTCTTCCTCCTCGGCGTGTGGCTCGCGCTGCTGGCGATCGTCGCCGACCAGTTCCCGAGAGCGGCGAGGATCGGCGTGGCCATTGCGACGGCTCCCCAGGACTACATGTTCGGTGGCAACTAAGCTTCACTTGTTCGTGGATTCTTGATAAGGTTTGCTTAATTAGGTTCTTGTTGAGCTCCAGTAGTCCAGTTTGCTCGTGTCCTTCTGTATTTGTACGGTGTCTGTTCTTATCGTGCTTTCCCTGTTGTGACCGGTGGGAATGAGTTTTGAGAGGTGCTTATATCTTGCATCTTATCGTGCTTTCCCTGTTGTGACCGGTGGGAATGAGTTTTGAGAGGTGCTTCTATCTTGCATCACTATTTGAAAGCTGTTTAAATATTATAGTATGAATAAAGAGTAAATGATGATAACTTATCTTTTGTTTGTTTTAAAATTTATATAAATGATTCTATCCTTTATAGCGCAAAGGATTGCCGAGAGATCAGGTGATCCACGTGTCCCCTAAGTCGATTTTGCAAAAAAAACCCCTCTATTTCTTCGAATTACTGATAGATCCTTACAGATTACAAATAGGTCCTTCGCGATTTTCTGTGAGGGGAAGATTTTTTTTCCTTAATCGCGTTTGGGTCCCTCGTGCGCTGTTTTATGAAAAAAACCTCCCGTTAAATTCAAATCGCGAACAAGCCCTTTTTCTAACTTTTCAGGATAGTGAGCAGGTCCAAAAAAATAACAAACAGGCCCTTGCTCCTTACGTCCAGGTCCTTTCTCCATTTTCGCCGAAAAAAAATACGTTTTGCTTCTCTGATCAACGGATTTTTAAGAAACGGAATCAAAAACAAAAAAATTGTGCCGACCAAAAAACCAGATTCGTCGAAGGTTTATAGCGATTCATGGATTCGCCCACGGGTCCGAGCGACCTTTTAAAAAAGGAAATACATTAAAAAAACCGGCCGCACTTTTCTTTTAAAAAAACAAAAAAGCACAGATTCAATCGTAATTTTCTAAAAAAACACACATCGATAAAAAAAACACAGATTCGTCAAAGGTTTATAACAACTTATGGATTTACCAACGGGTCATAACCGCGGGTTTTAAAAAAAACGTAGATTCGTCGAAGGTTTATAACAGCTTATGGATTTGCTAACGGGTCATAACCGCGGGTTTTAAAAAAAAACGTAGATTCGTCGAAAGATTTATAGCAACCCATAGATTCACCGGCGGGTCCTGACGACTCATTTTTTTAACAAACACAAAAAACCAAAAAAAACGATCAAATATCCCGAAATGCGTAAAAAAAATAACCACGGTTTTCTAAAAACGCGGATTAAATCGAAGGTTTATAGTAACCCGTAGATTAAGCGTGGATTAAATCGAAGGTTTGTAATAGCCCATGGATTCGCCAATGGTCCTACCGACCCATTTTATTTAAAAAATACGGAAATCGAAAGTTCGACAAAATTTATCAGATTTTTTCCAAAAAAAACGGACTAGAATTTGCGCGGCGCGGCGTAGCGCGCTATACAAACCTAGTTATATTAAAAGAGTGGTGCATTGAAACACTGCTCATTGGGACATGTTTGCGCAAGGGTCTACTCATGTGCTCCACGTTAGATTTGTAACAGAAGACACAAATGTGCTGTCAAATGTCAAATATACTGTGGCTCTGGACTCTCATGTTTATTCTCAAACAAGGCTAAAGTAGGCAAAGCGTTGGAATCTTTCCTCTTATGGCTGAATTCATCGCTTCTACTGCGTGGAGCAAAACTAAGCAAAACATATGATCCGTTTTGCTTGTTGTTCCATCTCTCGAGTTGATAGTTCTGATCGGTATACTCCATTGTGTGGCTTCCTAGGGGAGGGAACGTATCCTATGCACACAGTCCTCCTCGTACACACGCGTACACAGCCCATCTAGACCTTTCTCCTCAAATTCAACGCACAGCGCCTAAATTGCAAAAAAAAAAAAAAAAAACTGCGCCTCCCTTGCCTCGGCTCATCTCGCAGGTGGCTCGCGATTGAGTCCGGGAACACCCGACGTGTGAGCCTCGCTCACACCCGACGCTGAGCCATAGAGAGGGCACGAAGGCGCGTCGAAGGAGGAGTCCCGATCATTCGCTCCCTCCCCGCACTAGGATCGCCGCACCCTCCCCCGAACGCAACCGAGGATGCCGCGCCCTCCCCCGGACGCAACACCGGATGTCGCGCCCTCCCCCGGACTAGGATCGCCGCGCCGAACAACGATAGCGCTTGGTTCCCTAGCTCGATCACGCCATGTGCCCTCCTCCGAACGAAGATCACTGCGCCATCCTCCCGTCGCCCACGGATGCCGCGCAGGACATTGGTCGCGTTGGCCTCCATTCGCCCACGGTTGCTGCGCAGGACAATGACCGTGCCGTCCTCCCCTACATTGCGGTCATGCGGGACATTGCTCGCGCCATCCTCCCTTCGCCCACGGTCACCGCCCAGGACATCGACAGCCAGTTATGCAATGCCTGTCCCCCTCCCCATGTCATCATCGAAAAAGAAACTGGTCATGGTGCGCAGCCCTACCAAGACGGTCTTCGAGGCCCGAAATTGGACTCTATTGTTTCTGTCCTACCAACCCAGATGAACAACGGTGAAAATTCAATGAGAATGGCACCATTGAAATCTCCATTAATCGCAGAAGAAGTCGGAATGAGCACTCCGAAAAGAAAATGTAGCATCCCTCTCTTGGTGGAGAAAATTGAATATATGCCACCGCAAAGATGAGCCCTTATCCAAATGCCATCATGGTCCTGAATCATTTTAAAATGCCCCTCGAAAGGGAGGTCTTCTTGCCTACGATGCCATTCCAGCCATTTTGCTGCAGATAAAATCACTTATTCCCATTTTGCCCCTCAGTGGCACCCTGTTCCTTTCTTTCTAACATATAATTTTCAAATTAGAAAATTTTAAATAGCAAGCTTCGACTCGGAAAAATTCAATTAGACAAATTAACTAGGTAAAATCAAAACTCTGGAAATTTTTAACTCAGCAAAATTCAAATCGCTTGAAAATTTTTGAATAAGGAAATTAATTGAAAATTTCAATTTGAGAGCTTTCTACTTGGAAAATTTTTACTTGAGAAACTTTCAATCCGGGAAAATCCAAATCGACAACTTTCAACTAGAAAAACATCAACTCGAGAAATTTTAAACTAGAAAAATTTTGAGTGGAGAAATTTCAAAAACTCTTGGGTGGAGAACTTTCTATTAAAATTTTTTTGGTTCAACAAAATTCAGTTCAAAAGAAATTGGTTCGTGACTTTTGATTTGAAAACCTTTTGATTTGAAAAAAAGTTTCGATATGTGAGCCTTGCCCATGTCCGGAATTTTCAAATCAAAAGTCTGTATGAGCACTTTGACTGAGGGGCAAAATGGGAATAAGTGATTTTCTCTGCAGTAAAATGGCTGGAATGGCATCGTGGGCGAGAAGGCCTCCCTTTCGAGGGGCATTTTAAAGTGATTCAGGACCATGATGGCATTTGGATAAGGGCTCATCTTTGCGGTGGCATATATTCAATTTTCTCCTCTTGGTGAGTGGTATTGTAGTGTTCATCTTCATAATGTTTGTGTGTCCCCAATTAATTTTTTTTGTGTGGTATTGTAGTGTTCATCATTTATATCTGATTGCAAGGACAGCTTGAAGCCCGTTGTAGGGATGTCGTTTGAAAATATGGATGTTGTGCTGGAGTTCTACAAGACTTATGCACATAAAGTTGGTTTTTCTATTCGTGTTGGTCAACAGAAGAAAGAAAATGATGTTGTTCAATGCAAACGGTTTATGTGCTCAAGGCAAGGATACAAGATAGACAGAGGTAAAGGAAAAGTTTATCCCTCCCATAAGAAGAATGTGGCTGAAACTAGATGTGGATGTGATGCACATATCTATGTCAAGTTGTGCAGTGATAACAGGTACAAAATAGCTTCCATGACTGAGCAGTATAATTATGCTTTCGTCTCGCCAGATAAGACACATTTGATTAGGTCAAACCATGTGGTTAGTGAGAGAGCTAAGCAAACACTATTCATATATCACAAGGCAAGTATTGGCACCTCACAGGCATATAGGATCCTTCATGTTAGTGAGGGCGGGTCTGAGAATGTTGGATGCACTAGACGGGACTTACAGAACTATTATCGTGGTCTTAGGCTAAGAATCAAGGATGCAGATGCTCAAATGTTTGTTGCACAACTCAAGAGAAAGAAGGTAAATCGGTATTTTTCTATGACTTTGGCGTCAATGAGCAGGTAGGTGATGAGGGTGTTACGGGTTGATGCTATAAGCGGGAAAAACTATAAGCATTTTGGTGATGTAGTATCATTCGATTCCACATATACTACGAACCAATATAACATGATATTTGCTTCTTTTACCGGAGTGAACCATCATTTGCAGAGTGTATTTTTCAGGGCTGCATTCTTGTCAAATGAGAAGATTGAGTCGTATGAATGGTTGTTTAGAACTTTCTTATTGGCAATGGGAGGACAAGCGCTGAGACTGATCGTAATCGATGAAGACGCTAGCATGAAAGCCGTTATTAGTAAAGTTTTACCTGAAACAATTCATAGACTTTGCATGTGGCATATCATGGAAAAAGTTTTCGAGAAGATTGGACCTTCCGTTAGAGAGGACTCTCATTTTTGGACAAGATTAAATTCATGTGTTTGGGGCTCAGAGACCGGTGAAGAATTTGAGACACAATGGAATTCTATCATATTTGACTTTGACCTTGGGGGAAATGACTGGTTGGCTAAAAGGTATCACATTCATGATTCATGGATTCCAGCTTACTTCATGGACATACCTCTAGCAGGCATTCTTAGAACCACCTCAAGATCAGAGAGTGCAAACTCATTTTTTAACCGTTTTATTCATCGCAAGTTGTCTTTTGTTGAGTTTTGGCTTAGGTTTGACACGGCCTTGGAATGCCAACGTCAGAAGGCGTTAAAAGTTGATAACACTAGTTTACATACTACACCACATTTGTTGACTCCATGGTTTGTGGAGAAACAGGGTAGTATATTTGTTGGGGATTGGGTAATTGCCATAAAGACCATCATGCCTGGCAGCCCTTCCTCGGCCGACCATGCTTCCCCTTGGATGTTGTCCCCAAGGAAGATCCTCGGGCGGACCAACTACTAGCTCCACCCCGACCATATTCGCATGCCTGTCCGCAAGCATGGTAACTTAGCCCCCCGAGCATGGTTACTTGGGCCTGCGGCAAAGGTCGGCCACGACCAAGGAAGATCCCTGAGCATGCCCCGAAGGTCGTGCTCGGGCAATAAGACGACGTGTCGGCAGTTGCGCTAGCCGTTACGCCATAATTCGGGCCCATCACATCCGCGGCGTCGCGTGGCAAAAATAAAAGGGCAGTCGCTGCCACGCGCAAACACGTAAGGGCGTTACACTCAGAAGTGGTTGTTCTGGTCGTCTATAAATACCTCTTCAGCCCATAGTGTATAAAGACAACAAGAACGAAAAACACGACAACAACAGAAGGAAAAAAGCGTAGAAAAACACAGCGAAGAACAGAGAGAGAGAGAGAGAGGGGAGGGTTCTGACGAAAGAAAGCTCATAGGCACCATCATAGTCGATAGGAGGTCGCTCCGTGATCCCTTTTTGTAATACACATAGGCATGATGCGCTCTGCTAGACCCTTGTAAAGAGATCAAGATATTGAGCAAAGAGCACTGGACGTAGGGCTGTTATCTCGATCGTGAGAGGCCCGAACCAGTATAAAAACTTCCCGACCATCGTTCTTTGCAGCTCGACCTCCTCCCGCGGCATTTTTCGGACGCTAACCCTTCATGGGAAAAGGGGCCTAGTTGATCCCCCAATTAACAAGTAAGCTCAGTGAGGGGTCCGTTCCCCAAACGCCAACAGCTGGCGCCGTCCGTGGGGAGTGACTGACGAATTCTTTTCGTGAAGATTCCCTGAAGATGTCGAATTCTCAAGACGGTCAAGACCTTTGCGTCTTCGATGACGTTGAAGACGATGATATGTACTACGTCGATGGAGACGTAGCTGTTGTGACTGATCCAGAAAGTCACACTGAACCTGGGAGTCTTTCCTCGATCGCTGTAGCGTGAGAGCGTTTCCTCCGCTCGCAGAATGTTACCCTCACGGATGATGAAGAGAATGATAGCCTCTATGATGGTCTGGATATCCCCGACCATCTTGAGTCCGGCTGTGAGACCACATCGCAAGGGGACTCCATGATGTCGCCCTCGCGGTCTCCATGCCCTCGTGATGTCAACATGGTGGGAGAGGCAGAAAACCCTGAAGCGGAATCCTCGGGGGCTGCACGTCATCGTCGCTATGAAGCTGCCAAGAGCCATCTTGAGGCGTCCCTCGGCAGAACCCTAGCGAGCATCCATCGCCAAGCTCATACAGAGACAGGCACCAGGGCTGGATCCTCAACTCGCGGAGGCTCTCGTGGGCTCCACTCCCTAGAGCACGTACGTAGCCGCCATGCAAGATCACCCCTCCGTTCATGAGCGTTGAGCGGTTATAGACCATAACGCAACGTGCTGCGACCTCGGGACTTCCCAGCCAGGTGGACCTGGAAGTAATGGGCGTGGCCGTGGCTGAGAATCTGGAGAAGCTCACCGCTGACATAAAGCTTTCGGGGTCCCCGTGCAACAAAGAGGACCGGAGCATTTCTCAGGACGGTAAACCTCATCTTCCTGTTCGCTCCGAACATGATGACCCCCGAGGTTCTGCTCGGGAAGGTTGCAAGAAGTATGGTAGGCACCACGAGGGTGCTCGGAGCAGTTCCCGAGCTACCACGTGGGGCCAGAAGTGTGCTCGGTCCAGTTACGGGCACACTGAATTATCGACCTCAGAGCAGTCTCCGCCGCGCCGACACGGAGAAGTATTCTCTCGTCTCGGCCCTCGTATCAAAGGTCGTCGTGACGATGACCGGCATGGTCGTTCTGCTCGGAGGGTTCATCGCAGTAGCCCGGCCTTCGGGTGCCGAGCTTTCTCAGCATCCCTTCGTAGTATCTCATGGCCGAGCAAGTTCAAGCTCGGCCACATTGAAATATTCAACGGAACCCAAAATCCGGATGAATTCCTCTCAATCTACTCCACTGCTATCCTGGAGGCCGGAGGGGACAAGGGGGTTATGGCTAACTTCCTCCCCACGGTCCTGGATGGTTCCGCCAGGACGTGGCTCTTCAACTAGAAGGAGGGGTCGATCTGCTCGTGGAGGCAGCTCAGTGAAGCACTCCGGGCGAATTTCTAGAGTTGCTACACTCGCCCGGGCAAGGAGCACGACCTCGAGCGTTTGATCTAGACTGAAAAAGAGTCTTTGAGGCACTTCATCCAAAGGTTCATCAAGGTGAGAAATTCCATTCCGAGCATTTCGAATGAGGCGGTCGTCCGGGCCTTCAAGTTCGGAGTTCGTGACGTCTGCTTCACACAGGATCTGGAGCTTCTCCCAGATCTTATGGCCAACGAGCTGTACCGTATGGCCGACCATTATGCGAACACCGACGAGGCGGTCCAATGGAAAAAGATGCTGGACGAGGGGAAGTTGCCGCCTCAGCGGGGCTTGAAAGACTCCACGAGCAAGAAGTACCCGGGCTTCGTGGAGAAGAAGATCAAGAAGAAGAAGAGGTCATTTGCACCAGGCGTGGTGGCGGCCGTCGAGCATCGCCCGCCGCGGGCTCCGACGGCTCAGCAGCCCAGGGGAGGAAGGGGCCGGCCACCTCAGCGGCGCAATGACCAGGGTCGCGATGATCAAGGTCGCGAAGGCCGAACCACGCCTTCAGATGACCGCTTTTGCCCGCTTCATCAGGCATACGAGCACGACCTTCGCAATTGTCGAATCTAGGCATTCCGCCTAGAGCAGTTCTACAACGGCAAGGGCCCTATGCCCACGCTCCCAAAGAAGGGAGAGAGCAGCAAGGCAAAGGGAAAAGGGCCCGCGGGCAAAGATGATGAAGACATAGCGTATCAGGAGCCCCACAATCATATTGCAGTTTTATTCGGGGGCTCCTCCGCCTATAAGTCCTGCAGGGATTTGAAGGAGGCGGCACGGGAGGTGCACCACGTCGTTCAGGGCAAGCCTCTCGTGCAGCAGCTCAGGTGGTCCGAGTTGCCTTTTAATTTCTCCCAGGATGATTGTCCCCTTGCAATGACCAAGCCTCAAAGGCTCCCTCTGGTCGTGAATCCGACCAATAGTAATACGGCAGTCGGGCGAGTCCTCATCGACGGTGGGAGCTCCCTGGATCTCATAACCGCCAGGGTCCTGGACGACATGCAAGTACCTTGGTCGAAGATCAAGAGTATCGCGGTCCCTTTCTTCAAGATCGTCCTGGGCACCTCGGTCAAGCCCCTCGGCTAGATCGTCTTGCCCGTTACGTTCGGAGGCCCGAGCAACTTTCGGACAAAAATGATCACCTTCGACGTGGTCGACTTCGAGCTGGCCTACAATGCCATCCTCGGCAGGCCAGCCCTCCCAAATTCATGGCTGCCACGCACCACGCATATCAGTGTCTGAAAGTTCCCAGCCCCAGTGGCGTGATCACCGTAAGGGGGAACCAGAAGGCAGCCCTGAATTGCGATGAGAGGTCGCTCGACATGGTCGGACAGCTGCCTCAGCAGGGTGCGACCAGGAGCCAAAGAAGTCCTTGCAAAAAGTTGCCCTCCAACCGGAGGAGAAACCAAGGCGGTCCCGCTAGGTAGCGTGGATCCGGCCAAGGTCTTACATTTGGGGTCTTCCTTAGATCCCAAATAGAAACTCGAGCTCATTACTTTCTTCCGGAAGAGCGCGGACATATTCTCCTGTGAACCGTCCGACATGCCCGGAGTCCCAAAAGAAGTAATTGAGCACAGGCTAGCTGTTCGGCCTGATAGAAAGCCTGTGCGCCAGAAGCTCAGGCGTTTTTCCCCGGAGAATCAAGCTATCATTCGGGAGGAACTCGACAAGCTCCTTGAGGCCTGCTTTATCCTAGAAGTTGAGCATTCAGAATGGCTGGCGAACATAGTCATCGTCAAAAAGAAGGGAGGAAAGTGGCGCATGTGTGTTGATTACACGGGCTTGAACGCCGCATGTCCTAAGGATAATTTTCCCCTGCCACGCATAGACCAGCTGGTCGATGCGACAGCAGGATCCCAAGTAATGAGTTTCTTGGATGCCTATTCGGGCTACCACCACATCGGCATATCACCTGAAGATGAAGAGAAGACTTCCTTCATCACTCCTTTCGGCACTTTCTGCTACGCGACCATGTCTTTCGGTCTTAGAAATGCTGGAGCGACCTTCCAGCGCTTGATGCAGAAGACCTTCGTAAACCAGATAGAGCGAAATTTGGAGGTCTATGTAGACGATATTGTGGTCAAAAGTAAGCTCACCTCAAGTCATGTATTCGACTTTGAGGAGACATTTTGTAACCTCAATAGGCATCAAATAAAGCTTAACCCAGAAAAATATGTCTTTAGGGTAAGAGTAGGCAAGGTGCTTGGCTACATAATCGGCCTGCAGGGTATCGAGCCAAACCCAAAGAAGATAGAAGCCATTAAGAAAATGCGACCACCTAGCTGTATCAAGGAGGTCCAGGCTCTGACCGGACGCATGGCGGCTCTAAGCCATTTCGTGTCTCGGTTAGGCGAGCGTGGGCTGCCTTTTTTCAAGGCGCTCCGCAAGCACGATGGCTTCGCATGGACTGAAGAAGCAAATCAATCCTTTAAAGAGCTAAAGCAGTACCTGTCCGGTTCGTCCGTCCTAACCACACCAAGGTCGGGGGAAGATCTGCTCTTGTATTTAGCAGTAACCACGCAAGTCAGTTAGTCTTGGTCTTGTGATCGAAAGAGATGGCGTACAACGACCAATCTATTACGTCAGCGAAGTCCTACATGGACCAAGGAGAGGTACCCTGAGGTCCAAAAGCTATTATACTCACTGCTCATGGCTTCTAGGAAGCTGCGCCACTATTTCCAGGCCCATAAGATCAAAATTCCGACCAATTTTCCACTTAGGGAGATCCTAAGAAATCAAGATGCCAGTGACCGCATAGAAAAATGGGCTATGAAGCTCGCCGAGTTTGATATTCATTTCTCAGCTTGCACGGCGATTAAGTCTCAAATTCTAACATACTTTGTGGCTAAATGGACGAATCCAGCGTCGCCCGCTGATGAGCCTGAAGAGCCCGAAGGAGGTCATTGGACCATGTACTTTGATAGGTCTCGTGCCTGCGGACGCTCGGGGGCTGGAGTTGTGCTGGTATCCCCTCAGGGAGATCAACTCCAATACGCCATTTAATTGCACTTTGCCGCGACCAATAACGCGACAGAGCATGAAGGCCTTGGTAAGACTCTGAAAGCATGCAAAGCGCTTGGAGTCCAAATGGCCGATCAGAAGAGGCGATTCGCGATTAGTCATCAACCGATTAACAAGGAGTATCAGTGTTCCGATAGCTCAATGGCGCTTTACCCGGTTGAAGTAAGGAAGATGGAGAAGTACTTTAGGGATTTCGAAGTACTCTATATCCCCAGGGGAGATAATTCCCTGGCCGATCATCTCTCAAAGGTCGGCTCCTCCCAAATACCAGTTCCGGCGGGAGTGCTCGTCGAGCACTTGTATAAGCCCCCTATTCCCTCTGTAGAGGAGGCACCGGAGACGAGCGGTAGCATCTCCCTCCTCGAGCATTGTGCGAATTGGATGACACCATTCATCCAATATCTCGCACATGGGACACTGCCCGAGGAAGAAGCTGAGCATTCCCGGCTTATAAAGCGATCCTCTCCTTACAAATTGGTCGAGGGCGCCTTATACCACAAAGGGGCACTAGGAGTCCTCTCCAAGTGCATATCTCGAGAAGAGAGCAATTTCCTTCTTAGAGATATCCATGAGGGAGTGTGTGGAGCTCACTCGTCCTTCAGGATGCTCGTGAGCAAAGCCTTCCGGCAGGGATATTATTAGCCAACGACATTAGCCGACGCTCGGGCGATCATGGCGACTTGTCGGGCATGCCAGTTCCATGCCCGTAAGACACACCAGCCGCCGTATGTGCTCCAAACTATCCCGCTCTCATGGCCATTCTCGACTTAGGGAGTCGATATACTCGGACCTTTTCCCCGAGGTCGAAAGGGCTGCAAATTCTTGCTCGTGGCTATCGACACTTTCACTAAGTAGATTGAGGCCGAACCGGTGTCAAGCATTTCGGCTAAGGCAGCCAAGAGGTTTTTTTGTAGTAACATGGTGACGTGTTTTGGTGTTCCCAATCGCCTCATCACGGATAATGGCACCCAGTTTACCAGTGAACTATTTCAAGCCTACTGCGAGGACATCGGTACCAAGGTCTACTTCGCCTCTGTAGCTTATCCGCAGAGCAACGGAGCGGCCGAACGAGCAAATACACAAATTCTGCAGGGAATAAAGAAGATGGTCTTCAGAAACCTCAACCAACACAGTCAGTCATGGGTGGACGAGCTCCCTTCCGTCCTTTGGTCGGTTCGCACTACGGCAAGTCGGGCTACGGGCGAAACCCCTTTCCAACATGTCTACGGTGCAGAGGCCATATTACCCGCTAAGATCGTGCTAGGTTCTCCAAGAGTGCGCTTGGTCGACCACGTCGACCAAGAGCTTGAGCGTCTCGTGGACCTAAACCTCGCCGAGGAGACACGCGAATGGGCGTTGCTGCGGTCTGCGGTTTACCTACAGGCTCTTCGTAGGCACGCGGCCAAGTCGGTTCGACCAAGGACCTTTTAAGTTGGCGACCTAGTTCTACAGCGAATTCAGGACTTGTCAAAAGCCAACAAGCTGTCCCCCAGATGGGAGGGTCCTTTCTCAGTCGTCTCGATAGCACGCTCGGGGGTTGTCCACCTGGCGATGGAGGATGGTCGGGTGCTCACTAGCTCTTGGAATGTCGATCAACTTCATAAGTTCTTTGTATAGATCTTATCTGCTGCGCGATTTGCGTAGGATCAATCGACTTTCTCCAAAAAATTTGGTTCTTTCGCCCTCGCCATTTCCCTTCATTTCAAGATTTTGTGAATGTCTTTTGTAGTCCCTGCCCGTTGGTAAGCCGACTCAGTCTCGCACAAGGGCATACTCTCCTCCTCACAATCTTAATGATGGAATAAGTGCGTGTGGGCAAGAACGTATGCTTCAACCTATTCTAAGGTTTGGCTAGCATGCGCAAGAACGCTCAAAGCGCCACAACAAGTATCGGATCACTAAGCTCACCGCCAGAGGTTTTCGTCTTTGTAAGCCAATTATCACCCGCAGTAGTTCTTAACTGCATGTTCACAATCGCAAACAGACACCCCCTTGGTCAGTCCAGAGTCTTAACTCGGTTCGTCTGTGCTTGCTCGTCGCGTGCTTTGCCGGGCAACTGCATGTTCTTTCTCATTAAGGACTATGCTCGCAAACTTAGGGGCATGAGTTCAAGACGTTCGGAGGCTACGGCCATGCGCGTTTTTTTTTCCTTTTTCGACCTACCTCATACTCGTAAATCGGAGGATTGGTGGTCAGGTCGTTAAGGAGGGCGCACAATTTTTCTAACTCTCCTGTGAACGAGCTCGTGCTCGCAACTTAGGTGCACGACCTTCATTCACAGCGGGGGCTTAGTAAAACGAACTACCGTGTTTTTCAAAAAGAAAAGAGCGCGCTAGCATTTCGTTTCTACTTTAGTTTGTATCCATCTTGTTGCCCGTGGTGTTTTGTCCTTTCTGTGCAGGTGTTCGTTGAATAAAAATCGACGAAGTGGCAAAAAGGACAAAGGCAGCAAAAAGACAGACAGCAAGCAAGATTGACAAAAATCATCTTTCGTTCAAAGTGGCGAATTTACATAAGTTCGAAGAAAAAAAGGAAAAAGGGCTACTTCCCGGGCTTGGCACTCCTAAGCGACGAAAGTCTTTCCTTCGCCGCATCAAGCTTGGTCTCAAGGTCGAGGAGTCGCCGATGAGCTTTGCGTCCTTCGCGAGCTTCTTGGCGCAGCCGCTTTACCTCTTCCTTGTCCTGCTTGGCTTGCTCGGAGGCTTCGCGCGTAGCCCAGTTCAGTTCATCAATTTGCGCCTCCAAGGCTTGGAAGTGCTGCCGCTCTCGCTCAACTTGCGCCTCCAAAATTTGGGAATGCTGCTGCTCTTGCTCAACTTGCAGTTCAGGTGCGCAAGATTGCTCCCTCCCCCTAGTGGCACTTTCCTCAGCTTGGCACAGCCTGGTCAAAATATCTTGGTCCCAAGCCCGGCGGTTGGCAACTTGTTGCTCGAGCTCAGCAATTTTTGCTTCATGCTCGGCAATGAGCTTGGCTAAGGCCTTGGGAACGACGGTCGAAGATTTGAAGTCCTCCATTGTCGTTCGGAACACCCGTGGGCAAGAAGATTCTAAGTCATTGCTCATCGTCAAAAAGGAAAATTTTGCAAGTGAAGTATACTTACCCAGTTGAGACGGGCGTGGAAGTTGTTCTCGATGGCTTTCGTAACTTCTTCCGGCCGAAGGTCTGAGGAGTCTCCATCCCGAGCATGTGGTTCGCTCTGGGTCTCCTCGTCCTCTTCCCAAGCAGGAGTTCCGCTCGGGGGCTTCGTGCTTCCCCCCAGGGCATGACCTTCGCCCAGGGGCACGATGCCTTCCTCCTCCCAAGCGTCCGCCGTGCTCGGGAGGGCCAAGAGTGCGTCCTAGATGGCTGGTCCCTCCAGGGCAAGGAGCTCCTTCCCCTGCTGCTCGGTGTGGGCCTCGGTGTCCTCCGCCGTAGCGAGCTCTACCGCTTCGGCCATCACCAAGTCCACGGCCCGGGCGAGCTCCTTCTTTGTCACATGGTCGAGGATCTCGTCAGCCATAGCCCCGAAATCCTAAGGGTCCCTACGAGCTATCACACCCACATCCACGGAGTGGGGTTAGCCCAGAGAAAAAGAAAAGCAAAAATGGCAAAGGGCAAAAAGTTACCTTGGTGAAGCTCTTCATCCTCAGTAGTTTTGGTCGCTGTTGCGACCTCTTCGTCAACAGCGGGCTGGGCTGCAGCTGCGACCACCGGCTCGGCCCTCTCCGTGGCCGAGCGGCTAGACCTTGCCATCGAGGGGTCAACGTCATCCATGTCGACCTCCTCCAAAGTCTTTGTCAGGCGCCAGTATAACAAAGCAAGGGTCGCCCGATCTTCATCTTCATTGCGGGGGTCTTTTGCCTGAGGGCCCGATCTGGCCTCATCGAGCTTGGCTTGGAGCGTGGCAATTTGGCCCTCCAACGCCTTGCGCTCGGCCTCCCTCACCTCTTCAATCCGTTTCGCCTGCTCCGCGATCTGTTCCAAGCAGGCCATCAGTCCGGGTTTCTACTCGAAGAACTCCTTCATCCATGTCTTCAAATTGCTTACCTCCACCCTATCGGCATACTCCAGGTGTTGCCGTGTGGGTGCCTTGGATGAAGTTGCCTTAGTTTTTGAAGGTCGGGCAGGTGGAGGCGGGGGCGCTGATCATTTTCCCCTCGTTTTCTTGCTTTTGGCAGCAAGAAGGACTCCCCCTTGGTCGCACAATAGTGGCTTAAGGTCGGCCAACGCTATTTCAAGGGCAACTTTCTCCTGCAAAGGACTACGAAGCATTAGAAGATGCTCGGGATGGGTTCCCTCGAGCATGGTTCGCAAGGGTGCTTACCACGTCACTTCGCTCGAGCACGTTCTTCGGGACTTGGCGTCCACACTCGAGCTCTTTACCCTTCGGGGTACCGAACATCTCGGCAACCCGTTTCTCCACCCAGTCGAAGCTCGGGGCTGCCACCGATCAAGAACAAATGTTAGGACGAGCAAGAATCAGGCATAAGATGCAGAAAAGACTTAAGACTAAAGGAACTTACTGGAGTCATCCTCTCGAGTGAGATCTTGCCACCCTGAGATCTTGAAGAAAGGGTGCTCCCTTCTCCTCAGCAGGGACACCCGGTTCTTAAGGTAGTCCCGGGTGATGTCGCGCCCGATGAACCCCATGTTGGTCAGCTCGCTGATCACCATCAGCGTCCGCACTTCCTCGGCTTGAACGGGCGAGCGAGGGGCGTCGGTGGCCTGGATTGCTGCTCCGGAGTAATGGAGAGAACTACCTTCCGCCTTCTTCAGATAGAACCAGTGGTCGGCCCAGCCCGCCACTGAGTCTTTGAGCGTGAAAAGTGGATATTCATATGGACGATTGGCTTGGAGGCGAAAGTATATGGAACCGACGGGTGAAGTCCCGCTGGTACGAAACAAGGAATAAAAATGAAAGAAAAGACTAGCCATAGGCATAGTACCCGCGTATCCCTCGCAAAGATGCGAGAAGATGGCCAGAACAAGGATGGAATTGGGATTGAGATTAGTGAGCTCGCACTCACATTGGGCGAGTATAGATTCAATGAACTCACTCTCGAGTATTCTAAACCCGTTGACAGTGTAGAGTTCGCATGAAACGATCTCGTCGTTTCGTGGGAGCGGCGCTCCTTTACCATCGGGGAGGCGCCAGGTGCCCACGTCAATGTAGCCGAGGCTCTCGAGGACCTCCATCCTCTCCTTGCTCATCTTGCTTGGGCCGAACTTCGCCATGGGGAGAGTTTAGGGTTTGGAGAGTATGAGACTTGGAAAGTTTGAAGCTTTGAAAGACTTGAGAAAAGTATGGGCGGTGGAAATTCCCGTCACTGTTCCTGCCAGTATATGTAGGCAGAGAAGAAGAAGAGGCGCGACCGTTCGGAAGCCAAAACTGCTCCCCGCCTATTCGCAAACAACGTGGTTTTCAAAACTGTCCAATGAAGGCACTGCTCCCGAGAAAAAGCTGTCAGAACCACACCCGCAAGGCTTCGCGGAGAAGAAACCATCACGACCCTCTTTGGTAATTTCTTCCCGAGCTTCCCCTAGGGCCGGACTCTGGCTAGGTGGTGGGTCCTAGCCGGGGCATGCTCGTCTGCGAGCAAGCGTAGCTCGGACGCTACAGCAGTATTCCGCTGTAAGGTCCCAATCCCCCTTGTGAGTCTGAAGGCTCAAGGGGAAGGCCCCATCAAGTAGTTTTCCACTTGAACCTCGGGGGCTAGCTGTCAGGGATTGGGTAATTGCCATAAAGACCATCTTGCCCGGCAGCCCTTCCTCGGTCGACCATGCTTCCCCTTGGATGTTGTCCCCAAGGAAGATCCTCGGGCGGACCAGCTACTAGCTCCACCCTGACCATGTTCGCATGCTCGTCCGCGAGCATGGTAACTTAGCCCTCCAAGCATGGTTGCTCGGGCCTGTGGCAAAGGTCGGCCACGACTAAGGAAGAGCCCTGAGCATGTCCCGAAGGTCGTTCTCGGGTTGTAAGACGACGTGGCGGCAGTTGCGCTAGCCGTTACGCCACGATTCGGGCCCATCACATCCGTGACAACGCGTGATGAAAATAAAAGGGCAGTCGCTACCACACGTAGAACACGTAAGGGCGTTACACTCGGAAGTGGTCGTTCTGGTCGCCTATAAATACCTCTTCAGCTCGTAGTATAAAGACAACAAGAACGAAATCACGACAACAACAGAAGGAAAAAGCGTAGAAAAACACAACGGAGAACACACACAGAGAGAGAGGAGAGGGTTCCGATGAAAGAAAGCTAATAGGCACCATCATAGTCGACAGGAGGTCGCTCCGTGATCCCTTTTTGTAATACACATAGGCATGATGCGCTCTGCCAGACCCTTGTAAAGAGATCAAGATATCGAGCAAAGAGCACTGGACATAGGGCTGTTATCTCGATCGTGAGAGGCCCGAACCAGTATAAAAACTTCCGAACCATCGTTCTTTTGCAGCTCGACCTCCTCCTGCGGCATTCTTCGGACGCTAATCCTTCACGGGAAAAGGGGCCTAGTTCATCACCCAATCAACAAGTAAGCTCGGTGAGGGGTCCGTTCCCCAAACGCTGACAATATTGTTCACACACGAGGTGTTCAAAAAATATGAAGAAGAGGTGGTTGCTGCGAGAGACCGTTGTTCTGTCTTGAGAATTATACAGGCCGAGGGAAGAAATGTTGTGACTCTCAACGATGAGTCTAAAAAGGATAGGGAGGTTATGTGGCACACATCATAAATGTTTGCAAATTGTTCTTGTAAGTTGTTCGAGTTGAAAGGTATTCCATGCCGCCATATTATATTAGTGCTAAGGTGAAAAAATTAATGAGCTACCAATGGCCTACATTATGAAACGGTGGGAGAAAAAGTGCAAAAGGTAAATTTTATTTGACCCTGCATTTGTAACACTAGTACTTCACTAACTTTATTTTTTTTAATACAGAGTAAGTATCTATGATGAAGAAGGGAATCTACTAGACGATAAGCCCATTGACCCTTCAGAGGTAGCAACAAGAAGAATGATTTTGACTGTACGCAACAAGATGGAAGATTTGATTCAGAAGGCAAAGCACTCCAAGGAAGGAATGGATTTCTTAGTTTCAGGTGTGTTCAACATGAATGCTACTTTACAGGAGATAGTCCCTGAAATGACACAAACTAGGCAAGATGAGTATGAGGCTTTTATTGGTTGCAAAATTCCGAATGAAGTTGGGATACATCCTCCAACGGATATTCATTCGAAGGGGAGAAGCAAAAGAATCAAGAGAGGCAAGGAAAAGAAGGCAGCTGCTAAGCCATGTAAGGAAAGGATGCCAAGATTGTGCAAGACTTGCAATGAAATGGTACTGCAGGGGGGAGGCGGCCTCCATTGCCGCCGGTGGGGGCGGCGCCCTCCACTGCCGCCGAGGCCGCCGGTGGGGAGCCAATGGAGGAGGGGCCCTCCACTGCCGTTGGGGCCGTCGGTGGGGGAGCTAATGGATGAGGGGGCCTCCACTGCCGCCGGAGCTGCCGGTGGGGGGAGCCGATGAAGGCGCGTCGGGCGTGAGTGGAGAACGGCTCTGCAGGGGACAACTGGATCGGAGGCTGGGGCCGCACACGGACCTGCGAGATGAGCCGAGGCAAGAGAGGCGTGTGCGAGAGGAGCCGAGGCAAGGGAGGTGCGGGGTTTTTTTGCAATTTAGGCGCTGTGTGTTGGATTTGAGGGGAAAGGTTCAGATAGACTGTGTACGTGTGTGCACGAGGAGGGCTGTGTGCACACGATACGTTCCCCCTAGGGGAATCTATAATTCCGTTCAGCTAGTATGGACAAGTACAACGATAAACAAACACCTAGATGAGGCTCAGCTCAGCAATTATTCTGATGTGTTTCCCCCTTTCTGCGTGCAGACTGCAGACTCCCGGGGCTTGTGGTTTAAGTTTGGACACAAACACGCTCTTCAACTTAGAATTCCATCTTCTTGACTCCCTCCATTCCAGCAATTTAGCACATTTACGGAATGGGGATTGATGGAAAGGTTATCTTGTTCTCAAATTCGACGACCCACTGGGAAAAAAATTCAGATTTGACGAAAACACAGGTCTGATCTGCATACTTAAAGCCCACCTGACGCCCTCTGCCTACCGAACGATCCAAAATCCAGCTCGCTATCGGGGCGGTAGGCCCGTTCCTGGGGCAGGGCGGCCGTCCCGGGCCCCTAAACTATCGGGATCCCGTCATCTATTAGTATAATTAATATGTGTAGGTCATAACTTTAGATCCATAGATCCGATTGAGCTGATTTTTATTGTGTTAGTTTCTAAATCGAATCTAGTTTCTCTGATTCAAATTTCATGTCAATCCAGCGGTGGGATCTTGAGAATTAATATTTTAGTAAACGTATGTCAATCTGTTTTTATGTTGAAACCGAAACAATCTTTAATAATTTGATGAAAATGATTGCAGTAGTGAAGCAATTCTATAAGATGAGAAAATTTTTTAAAGTTAATTACTTTTTTATTATGGTTGATATGGTCAGTTCATTGAAAAACAGATTTGAAGAACTCTAAGTATTCAAAGGTATATTTAGGCTTTTTCTGAGCTCAACAACTTTAAAGTCATTGGATTATATTGAACTTAAAGATTATTGTACTAAGTTGACAAAAACTTTCTCTGTTGATGATTCATCTGATTTTGAGTTAAATAATCTGATTTCTGAGTTAAGAATAATGCAAATGACTTTACCAGATAGACCAATGTCTGCTATGGAGATTTTTGAGTTTGTTAGAAAAGTGGATTGTTATGGTAATATTTTTGTTGCTTATCGAATTTTATTTACTATGCCGGTAACTGTGGCATCAGCTTGAAGAAGCTTTTCAAAGTTGAAATTATTAAAGAAATATTTGAGATCTACAATGTTTCAAGAAAGGTTAAATGGTCTGGCAACTTTATATATTGAGAAGAAGTTATTGGATGACATTAATGTTGAGACCATAATTGATGATTTTGCATCTAACAATGTTAGAAGATATTTTCTAAGATAATCTCTACAAATGTTTGAGGTAAATAATCTCACTTTTGTACTTCCATTTATTTATCGGTAACAATTTCTATAATATACTGTATATTATCTTTTTTAATTGATACAGGGTAGTATAAAAATATTTTGATGCTTATGCTAGGGAGACTTTCATCTATAATTTCGTCCCAGGCTCCTGAAAACTCAGGACCGGCCCTGCGGGGCGGGCGTGGAAAGGAACACGCGAGCATCTCTTTTTCATATCGTCGCGACTCGCGAGGGTCTCGGTTTCATATCGTCGCATGGGCGCCTGGCTTGGCCTCTCTGGAAGCGAGCACATTGCGACGAGGTGCGAATGGGCGAGCCGTCCATGCCTTGGCTCGTGAAGACAAGCCGGATCGGTCTCCCGGCCCTGCAGTTCTCAACCACCTGCAGCGCCTCTCCCTCAACTCCGGCCGTGTTCTGCTCCCGATCGGCGCGCTCATCGTCGTCTCCACCGTAGGTAACCCCGGCGCCAACACCGTGCGCGCGTTCCTTGTCTTGCTCCTTGTCACGGACCGCCCTTTTCAGGGGGTGCGTATAATTACCTTTGCAACTACCCAGGATTTTAGCTGCAGGTAACCAAGTGTACATTGCTTGATAAAAGAGCAAATGCGAACCTTTTATAGACGAAATAAGGGCCTAACGGCCAGGGTTTTACAAAAGGTGCAGCTGGCACCGAATACATTACAGAACACCCACAGGAAACGCTTGAGCAGATAGATCAAGGCCTCCAAAAACCAAATAACATCGTCATCTACGGTCTTCTGGAACTCGCCACCTTCAAATGAAATCTAAGGAGGGGGATTGGAAGCAAGGGTGAGTACACAATCGTACTCAACAAACCACACGGAAAATCTGAATATTACATGCGAGGATAAACAAAGGTAGGCATAGGTTTTAAGTATTGTGGATGCAAGTTGGAATCATCCGTTTTCATTTTACGCTTGAAACACAAACCATAAATAGCAATATATAAATCGGGGATTATCTTGCAAAGTTCACCTTCACGACGAGTTTTAAATTATAAAAGCTACAGGGCGCAGCACATGTATCACCCTAGATTAACTCCGCTTCATTAACCGAAGCCTGGCGATTCGAATACCATTGTTATCACTCTGCAGAGGTGCTCGGCTTTACCCACAAGACATCTCGACCATTAATGCCACGGAATCAACATGCGGCTTTTATGCATGCGGCCCGACCGAGATAGTCATAGCATTTCGTTGAACTCCCCTTTTAGCTCCTACCGGTGGGATCTCGAGATCCGCAACATTCGAGACCTTGGCCGTCGCGGAGACTCTTTCGAATGTTGTGGACACCATCATTGCGAGAACCGTGAATGATCCATCCATTCCGTTCCGCACTCGATTGCCAAATGATCCATTTTCTATGGAAGCTCTTTCTGTAGGCATTCCAAAGGAGGTCCAATGTACTAGGCTACGTTGGACCAAGTCAATGAGATTGGCCGGCCCAACTCGTGGTTGAGCGGGATCTGAAGTTATTTACGTTGCCCAAGACATTGGTCCTTAAGCGCCAAAGACTTGGCCAAATGACATACCACAATCCATTGGTACCAACTGTACCACCACCACATCTCATCCATTGGCCGTCATCGGTTGGGGATTGGTAGGCATCCACCTTCCGTGGTCCGCCCAATGCTGTCCCCCACACCGTAGCAATTTTATAAAAACCCAAAAGAAATCATCTAAGCCAATCCTTCTGAGATTAAGCATTTGTCTAAAAGTAATAGTGGTATAAATTGCTACATCTACGGTGGTTCAATATATTTTGTATCTTAGGGTTAAAAAGGAATTAAGACATAATAACTTGAGTTTAATATTGGGTTGTATCTAATCATGTCATTCAAACTACCACATTTTCTAGTTTAAGTAAAATAACAAAAATAATGCAATACAAGAAATATATATATATACTATAATGGGCGGGTTCAACATGTTAGGAGTGTGGCTTGCCTTGCGAGGTTAGAGGTTCGCCTAATGAGAGTTGGTCGATGTCGTGTCCGGCCTTGAACGGCTCCGATTCGAAGAGCTCCAATGTTCGCTCTGCTCGAGATTCGTACCAGCGGTTGTTACGACGTTGAATCTAGCGTGAAGAAATGCAAACAATAAATAAATAAATGATTAAAACAAGACAAGGAAAAAGCAATGGAAAGGAAAATCGAGAGAGAAATGGCCGGATCGGAGCTCAGGGGTATTCTGGGAATTTTCTGGACTTGGTATGGATAAACGGAGATCATTTTTGGACTCAGCAGCTCGAGATGGTCAAGAAAATGTATTTTTGGGCATTTGTGGATTTTTTGGGAATTTTTGGGATTTTTCTGGAATTTCACTTGTATTTTTCGGCTTTCAAACAAATCAAAACCGAAAAGAAAATACAAGGTCTTATTCATCTGGCCGCACAGTTGTTAGCGTTTTCGGCCACAGCGTCGGCGTGGAGGTCTCTCTTTGGCCGCCACGCGAGAGCGATTCGGGAGGGGTCAGCTGGCCTGTGACGCGAGGGCGTCTTGATGGGGCCCGGATGGCAGGAGAGGCGACGCGCCGAAGTGGTAGTGAGTGGACGAATTGGCGATGCCGACATCTTGGGCTGAGGCCCAGTGAGAGCAGAAGGAAGGTCGGTGAGTGGGAGCCACAGCGGACGGAGAGCAGAGTAAGCGATCGGCGAAGAAGATTCGCCGTCCGAGAAGACGGTAAGCGATCTTCAAGCACGGGCATGGGGAGAAAGAGAAGTGGCGGGGGAGAATGAAGAGCTCACGGTGAACTCGTCGGCGCATGAAAATGGCGGTGAGAGAAAGGGAGGCGGCGGTGCGACGCGCGGGCACCGGAGATGGGGAAGATACGGCGTGGCGGTGGAGCGGGGAGCCGGAGAGGATGTGGAGTGGCGGAGAAGCTAGAGGGGACTTCGGAGCTCCTAATGGCAAGGAAAAATGGGCGGAAGAGATAGTAGAGGCGCGCGGCGACGAAGGGGCACCGGAGATGAGGAAGAAGACGTGGCGGTGGAACAAGCCACCGGGTGAAAATGGGCAAGCGGAGAGGAAGGGTGGGCCTTAGGGCGCCGGGCGGTAAAATGGGGGCTCGGGCAAGCTTCATGGCCGGGTTTCACGAGGAGATGTCTTGTGGCGGCGAAGGCGAATGGCCGGAGCAAGAAGACAAAGTTGGATTCGGGATTTGTTGCATGGCTCGGCGGAAGAATTGGTGGGAAATGGAGAGGAAGCAAGGAGCTCGGGAGGCTTACCAGTGAGGGCTCGACGTGAAGGAAACGGCCGTGTGAGCTCGGTTTTTAAAGGGGTGAAGCGGAGGAGAGAGGGACGCACGGTGGCGGGGTACTTGAGTGTCGAAATGACAAAGACGGAGCAGAGGGGCCGGTGCGGGATTGGCTCAATCTTCGGCGCGGTGCAGCAGAGGGGTGAGACCATCAGTGATTTGGCGAGACGGCGGCGTAGCAGAGCTAGCGTGCGGCGGAGGAGAAAGAGATCGGCAACGGGAGGGAGCAGTGGGGATAGGACGGAACGGCGTGATGGAATGGGTCGAGTGTGATGGCGGCGGCTATGCTTTTTGCGGTTAGGCGGGCGGCGGCTGCGCAGTGATGCCATTGGCGGAGGGACCGAGGCGCCCGGTCGCGTGGGGAAGAAGCGGCTGTCTTGGCGTCGGTGACACATGCGGGTCGCGCTGGTGTGTGACATGCGGGCCCGGCGTGTGGGGGGAGCGGGCTGAGGCCGGGGCGAGCGGAGAGATGGGCTGGCGCGGAGGAAGTTTGGGCCGGAAGTGGTCGGGCCGAGATGAGGTGGAGGCGGAATTCAAAAAGGGGAAAGCGGGTTTTCGGGTGTTTGGCCAAAAGCGGAAAGGTGACGATTAAATCCGAAATAATTTGAAATAAAATCCAAGAAAAACAGGGAAAATTCAATTAAAAACAATAAACCCATTTTTGAAAATTTTGGGGTGTTTCACTCCTCTCTCTCCTGGGAATTTTCCTCGTCATGCTGACGCCGATTTCCAACCAGCTCCCAGGAGCAGCACGGGTTGGCGCCGCCATAGCCAAGGCCGTCGGCCTGAACCAATTCGTCGGGCCAGGGAACTAGCTTCAGGGAGGCATACACGTACGCCTTGTGATGCACTGTTATATCGACAAACTAAGCATCGATCGTTAACTACTGTGGTCTTCTTGTTAGCACCTCTGTTTTCCTCGGTTCCTGGTTCTGCTTTGGTGTCTCCGTGTCTGCAGGCGGTGTGCGCTTGTGCTTGTGCCGATCTGTGGCTATGGTTACTGCTGCGTACTATTTACTCAGTTAAGAAATGCAAGACCTGTAGTTGGAATATTTTTGTTGAGAAATATAAAGTTTACATGTAGATATAATAAGGTTTCTTTATACTATATCTCTATTTATTCTCTCTTAACCGTTTGTATTTATTCGTTACCACCTACACAATGTATTCTATATGTTATCTTTTGAAAATAACTATAAGAGATAGCCAAATCATTTTCTTTTGTACTTTCTCAATTTCACCACCATATTAGTCCTTGTGTAAAGTCAAAATACCTTAGTACTCTCTCTGGTCACAACTAGTTATCGTTTTGGATATCAATACAGTATATTAAAGACAATTTTGAACACCGATTTCTATCATAATATATTTATAAAACCCAATAAATTATGATATTATGAAAATATTTTTAAGACAAATCTACATATATGATTTTCATATATCTAATTTAAATATTTAAAAAGATATTAACAATCAAAATTTTTAAAATTTAACTACATTTATATCTAAAACGACAATTATTTATGACCGAATAGAGTAGTAGTTGTATGTGAAAATGCTGCTCCTTAGCCTGACAATAGATGTTGCTGTGTGTCGCTTGTGAACAAATTATCCTCCGAGCTTTATGCATCTTTTGGCTGATCACTGTTAATTTGGTCGTCTCTGTTCATTTCAAACGTAGGAATATACTCTATATAATAGCCACAAAGATTGCCGCTCAACCAAAGCATCCACATGTCGCCCCCTCCGGCAAGGCCCCTAAAAAATCCGGAATTCGCGTTTAGGTCCTTTCGAGAAAATTAAAAATCATGTTTAGGTCCTTTCGAAAGTTTTTTTAAGTAAAATAGACCCGAAAAATTTTGAAATTACGTTTAGGTCCCTACACGCAGTTTATAGTTGAATTGGAAATCACGTTTAGGTCTTTTCGTCGATTTTTTTTAATAGACCCGAAAAAAATCGAGATGACATTTAGGTCCCTCCACGTGGTTTTCTAAAATAAACGCGGCTTCGTCGAGGGTTTATAGTTGAATTGAAAATCGCGTTTGGGTTTTTTCGTCAATTTTTTTTAGACTAGACCCGAAAAAAGCATTTCGAAAAAAAGAGAACCATGGTTCCGCAAATTCGATTTGGAAAAAACTCGTTTGTGGTATCGCGCGCGACTCAATCTAGTTAGTATATATATGCTTACTCCGCATTACTACTCCAGAATTTCAAATAGTAGCTAAGTTACATGCAAGTGCTGCAGCGGCCGTGGGGCAAGCGTGCGGCAGCCCAATCAGTAATTCTTTCACGAAGTGCCCTTTCATCGACAAGTTATCTTGCTGAAGTGGGCTAGCGGGAGATTGCCCTCCTCGTTAAGACGGAAGAATCCTGTTCGATGATCTACTCTGTGCTTCAGAAATATAAATCCAATAATTTTGTTTATAAATATAATGTTTATATTTAGATTTGATAAAATTGTTTATATTGTACATATTCTCTTTCAACTATATGTATATTTATTCATTATCGTCCATATAATGTATTATTTAAAGGTGAAGGATGATTTTCTGGGATATGGATCTTTTAGGATTAAAGATAGTTCACAAACCAGATTTTGGGAGGACACTTGGATGGGTTCGTCACCTCTCCAGGTTCAATTTCCAAGTCTGTATAACATTGTTCGTCATCCTCATAATACTGTGGCAGAGGTTATGACTTAGTTGCCGCCAAATATTCAATTCCGAAGATTATTATCGGGGGATAAATTGATGGTATGGTATACTCTAATAACTAAAATAGCTAGTTGTCACCTTACTGATGGTAGGGACATTTTTCTCTGGGATTTACATAGAAATGGTCAGTTCTCTGTTCGTTCTATGTATGGTTATTTGATGAACCAGGGTAATCTTTTCAGCAGTAAATTTATTTGGAAGTTGAAACTTCCTTTAAAAATAAAGATTTTCCTTTGGTATTTACAGAAAGGAATAATTTTAACAAAGGACAATCTAGCAAAAAGAAATTGGAATGGGAATAAAAAATGTTGTTTCTGTAATTGTAATGAAACAATACAACATTTATTTTTTCAGTGCCAACACTCAAATTCTATTTGGCGGGTGGTATATATTACTACTGGTCTCTCTTCGCCAATGTCTATGTCTCATATGCTTGGTCATTGGTTAAATGGCATTGATAAGTATGCTCAACGATTGATTCTGGTGGGGGGGGCTGCCATGTTATGGGCGATTTGGTGCACACGTAATGATCTCATTTTTTAGAAAAAACATTACTCTTCTTTTATGCAGGCTACCATCAGAGGAGCATATTGGCTCCGGTTTTGGGCATTATTGCATTATGAGAACAACAGGGAGACCATCCGGATGGTGAGCAAGGCATTGGAGGTCGTGGCATTAGACATATTTGCTAAGAATGGATGGCGAAGCAATTATAGAATTTGCTTTTGATTTTCAGTTCTCTTTGTTTGTTATTTTCTACAGCTCTATGGCTGTGCTATTTGTATGAACTCGGTTGTGTGCTCTTGCAGAGATCGGATTTAAATCCTTTATCTAAAAAATATAATGTATTATTTATTATCTTATAAGACAATTAAGTAGAATATCTAAATCAATTTTTTTAATTTTATCGTAATCTTAGTTATTATGCAAAAGTAAAAATAGCCTTATATTTCTGAACGGTTCTAAACAAATGAACACAACCGATGTCATAGTTTTTTTCCGAAAGAGCAGCAAGAGAATTGCTGCAAATTCTATTAAGAAGAAGGAAAAAGATTTTTTGGGTCCTATTTTTTAAGGGAAAAATCGGACCCGCGAAAAAACCTCACAAACAATTACCCACGCCCGAATAGAATCAATACACCACTCGACTGAAGCCGACGACCTCTAACCATTACAAAAGATAAAGAAACGAACGAGGATAAGAGGACAACCGAGAAAAAACAGGAGTAAAACAGGAACCCCCCACTGTTGGGCCATTCCGCAAGCTATGATGACAAAGAAAACGCCCGGGTGAGCACGGCGTCCTTGGTCGCGGTGGCCACTTGTTCTGGCGTTCTGACGATCCCTTGAAAAATTCGATGGTTTCTCTCTAACCAAATGTTCCACCAGAAATAAATAAGAAGGCCGTCAAAATCCCGTCTCCTTGCTTTATCAAATTGGGCTCTCATTCCTCTCCACCATTTGTATATTGATCCACTGTGGTTTATGTTCTGACACCGCTCCAATTTCCCCTTTTGTAACAGAAGACTCCATACCTGCTTTGTGAAAGATCAATCTTTGCAAAGGTGAATTGGGGTTTCCGGCGACGTGTTGCAAAGACTGCAGGTGGGGTTACACGGCCATCCCTTCTTGAGCATATTGTCTGCAGTTAAAATTTTATTGTGGATCAATGTCCAAGCAAAGAATCGACATTTCGGCTCAGCTTTCGCCTTCCATATCGGGCAAAGCTTCATCTTACAGTAAACATTTTGGAATTGCAAGCTATATGCCATAGTCAAACGATGGAAACGCACGCAAAGCCGAGGACACGCAATCTAAACCAACCTCGTAAGCTCTATATATATAATCCCAGGAATTGGAGAGATCGATAGAAATCTAAGTATCTCCGTAAATAAAAATAATATTTGTTTATTTGTACATTCCAAATAAAAAATATCCTTATAGTTTTATTTCGATGTTCGTATGGAAATTGATTAATAATTATCTTTTTATTTTTATTTTTCTTGTACTTTACATGGACTCTTTCTTTTAATTGTATGGAAATCAATTTTTATTTCTATTTTACTTTTATTTCGAATTTAAGTTATTTCTAGGTTGTAGGTCAAGAAAAATACAACCATGTGACACCGTCTTGTTAATTCTATTTGCAATATGTATGTGTGAAGATTAATTTAACAACAATATTTGTGGTAGAAAATAGTATTTTTGACAAACGATATTTGTGATGGAAAATGATATTTGCGATAGAAAAGAATATATGTGGAAATCTATATGTTATTAGAATAAATGTGTATGATGTCTACATAAGATTAGTAGATAAGGTTAAGAGGACTATAAAAGGCCGGGGACGCACGGCTGAAAATTGTGCCGCAAGGAAAAGAAACAAAGGGCTGAGGAGGCCCCGGCCAAGATCTGGCTTCGATGTGCTGGCACATGCGACTGGAGCTGCAGTAGGAGCTGGACACGTAGCCCTAGCCGGAGTGGCAGCAAAGTAGCCGGTAGAAGGAATTACTGCAGAGTTTTGTCAAAATTGAAGCACTTGAATTGTGATTAAGCCTTGTTAATTTTGTGTGCACGCTAGTGTGGGATCAGCAATTCAGCATGTACGGTAAGGACAATATGCATGTATCCAGACCCAGTCGTAGGCATCGTCAGATACTTCATTCTGCAATTGCCGTGCACGGTAGCGTCGTTGCTTTCCTTGTAAGTTCCTACCGCAATAATGAATAATGGCTGCCAGAATTGTCTACCGCAATATATAATAGATGCGATGGCCGGTAAAAGTGGACGATCAGTGGTTGCATGTATCACCCTCGCCTCATTTCGTCGTCGTCTGCTGCCGCAGCTATCACCGTCATTTCGTCGTCGTTAGTTTCTTGCTATCGACGCACCAAGGGGAATTCCATCCTTTTCAGACAGCTTTGACTCAGCCTCAGGGCGAGCCGCCTTTTGCTTGTGTGCGAAAACTGTGGGTGGGTCGGCGGGTCAGTCGGCCTCAGTCCCTCCTCAATTATGTTGGATTTTAGCTCTGGATCGTAAACACACACGGATACAAAGAAGAATATAAAAGTTTTGGAATAGTTCTTTCTTGTTTACAATTTGCTTTCTTGCTTACAAAAACTCATAGCTAGCTCTGAATTTATACCCAAACTACAGACCTAAGAATTGAAATAGGATTCTACTTCATTGTCTTAATCGGGCTTCTCATCCTAATCGAACTCCAACTAAAACTCCTGTTGACCATACAAACTGATTATAAGATTATTATCTCTAACTAAAACTCCTGTTAACCATACAAGTCTAGTTTCTTTCCGTTTGATGTAGAAAATAGACTGTGAATCTGAAGCTGTAATGACTTAAACCCGGTTGCATGAACGGCAATATGTAGCTCTGGCTACAAGAACCTATGTTGTAAACCGAGCTTCCAATTTCATTAAAATGGAAATGTTGATCTAAAAAAATATCTGAATACGTCTAAATTGAGTAGGTATTCGATTATAACATTGATTTATATCTGTATTTGAGCATATTTTTCTTCGTTTAAAAAAATCCAAATCCAAATACAAATGTGGAAAGACCACTATTTCATTCGTATTTGTTAAAACATATTGACCACATTTTCTCATCATATCATGCTTTTGAGTTAACTGTTTAGTAATGAAATTCAATAATTGTGATCCACTTCGACTCCACTTCTTAGGCCCCATGGAGGCTAGCTAGGTGTTCCCGGTAGGACTGAAAATGGAGACCAAATGTTCCCGGTAGGAATGAAGAAGAATTAGGCTTGGTCAGGAATGAAAATGAAATAGGCTGGGTCAACCGCCTTTTCGTCAAGTTTCTTCTTGGCTTCTTGCTTTATTTTATTTATTTGTTCTTGGTAGGAAGGTGCTCGTTTGTCGGTCGACCGCTTTTTCGTCGAGTTTTTCTTCTAGGCTTCTTGCTTGATTTTATTTATTTTTTCTTGGTACGAAGGTGCTCGTTTGTCAAACTGGTTGTCTGGTGGACCACGGCGGTCCATGAGTCCATGACGGTGACGCCGGCGAGCGCACCCCGTCCCGCGTCCGCGGCATAAAGCGGACTTCTTTTTTTTGCCTCCTCACGTAGGTTTCCACCACTTACCATTAGGGGTGAAAACGGATCGGATGCGGATGGATAATAGCTCTACCATATTTGTTTTCATATTTTTTCTCGGATGCGGATACGGATACGGATAGTCCGGATACGAATACGGATACGGATAGTATCGAATATGGATACGGATCGAATACGAATCGAATCGGATACGGTTTCGAATATTTATCGGAACATGATAACCCCTTAAATTGTACATAAAAATCAACAGAAACACATAACTAATTGATTTGATCAAAATATTATTGAAAATTGAACAAATGTAAACATTTTCATTCACTTAGATAATAGTTAGATACCATGTCGCAAACAAAATTATATAAGGTTTAGTTTATCACACACATACAATTAGTTCATCATACACATAGATTAAAACACAAAATAAAGATAATCCTTACTCGGAGATACAAATAGAAGCAAACACATAACACACTAAAAGTTTGATAATACTTAGATATTATATCTCTAAGAAAAGTATATAACACTTACATGTAATGACTCAAGATTTATATTCTTAGTTTAATTATGTTTAAAATAATAAATTATGTATTTATGAGTTTTTATGCATTTTTGCTACTTATTTAATATATTTTCCTATTAAGAATAAAAGTTTTTGAATTTTTGAGAAAAATAAAAATCTGATAAAATCTTGAAAATAATTTTTAAATGTTATATTGTTACTGGAACTTTGTCAAAAAATTTCAAAATTTTTGGAGTTGGTTTACTAAATTTAATAATTGAAACTTGTTTTAGAGATTAATTAAATTAGAAAACAATTCTCAAATTAAGAAACCCTTTTGGGCCAAAAGAGTAGTCTTGGCCCAGCCCATATGTCTATCCGGATATCCGACCCACCTTTATCCGGATTATCCGAATCCGTATCCGTATCCGACGGATCTTGAGCTCTCGAATCGTGATCCGTGATCCGGCAAAAAATATCGTATCCGTATCCGATCCGATACTATCCGACAAATATCCGATCCGGCAGAATCCGTATCCGAAAATATCCGGATCGGTCGGAAAATATCCGAACCGTTTTCAACCCTACTTACCATGCCCTCGCCCCTCATGGCCGATCTGAAACTGCCTGAGTGCCTGTCAGTCTATCACCATCCGACGCCTTTGTTGCGACTGTCACCACGTATGCTAGGCTTAGGCCCTGTTTGGGAGAGCTCTAGATCCCAGCTCCAGCTCAGAGCTGAAACTTATAGGCTAAAATAAAGTGAATTAAGTTTATATTTTTAGTCTAAAATGTAAACAAGATGATCTACTTAAACACTCTTAATGTACCACGGCTCGGCTCCACAAATTTACGGAGCTAGAATACCCTGCTCCACCAACTCCATAGATTTTGGTGGAGCTGGAGCTGTCCCAAACACCCCCTTAACCTGTTGCATGACTCCGGAGCAGGACTCACAAAACAGTTGAGAATAGCTCGAAAACGGTGAAAACCATCTTTACCGCGTAGGTTCGAAATTTAGTCTCACTTGGTTTATTGATGAAGTTTAAATTCAAAAAATTAAAAAAAATTATCTAAAAATTTCATAAAATTAGTATTAATAGCTTTATGATCTCTGGTGTGAATGTTTTTTGAAAAAATAAAGTTTAGAGACGTTTTTGAGCCATTCAAAATGTAGACAATAGAAAAGAAAAAAACCAGCCTAGCCTGCATGCTTTGAGCCCACAGGCCAAGCTACCTGTGGGCCTCCAGCCCACCCAGCCCACCCCGGCGGCATTACTTCGCGAGCACACGGCACCGATCATCTCGACAGATTGACTGCACTTGAAAAATCCGCATCTCGTATTTGTCCCCACAACGCCGCCTCAGCTCAGATCCGACAGTCGCTCGCTGTCGTCCCGTTGTCTGCTGCATGATTTTTGAGCAGTAACCTCTGAAAACTGATCAGTTTGAGCGAAAATCGACCCCTTCAACGAATTTCGAGCTTTTCCACGAATTTCACGAAATGAACCCGGTTTAACTCGATTTTCGCTCAATACTTGGAGCTATCGCTTGTTCATGTATTTGTATTTTAATTGGCTAGGAAATTATCTTGTGGTCATGCCAAAATGGTGACCTAAAAATATTTGTTTACAAATTTTTAATAGTAATATTTGTTAAAGTATGTTAAGTATAATATTTAGTAGTAATATTTGTTCAAATGTTACGTAGCAAATATGCCGAAATGGTGACGTGAGTAGCAGCCGGCACAAGAATAAAAAGGAAGGAACACGCGGCTGCAGCGGAGCCGCTCCAGGCGACAGTACAACAGTCGTGCAGCAGGCGTGGAATTTTTTTTAAAATAATATTATTTTATTTACAAATTGCAATATTAATATACAGATTTAAAAATTGCAGAAATAATATACAGTCACCAAACAGTTTGGCGAAATTAAGTAGTCGCCAAACCATTCGGCGACCACAGTGTAATCGCCAAACAGTTTGGCGACAATAGCCTAATCCCACCTTAATACTCGTTTTGAACCGTAATACCGAGGTCAAACTGTTATCGCCACACCGTTTGGCGACCAGTATGTAGTCGCCACACCGTTTGACGATTAATACTGTCACCATACTGTTTGGCGACCAAAGGACGTCGTCACACTATTTGGCGACCACTGTGTAAAAATTAGAGTTTAATTTACTTTGTAATGTTAGAACGTATAAAATTTGTAAAATATAAAAAAATTAATATTAAGGCAGATTTTATGTACATTAATTTCGTTCACAAATTCGTGTTAACCTTGAAGCGTTAACTAATAAAAATTGTATAACAATTTTTGTAAAATTTGAAAAATATACCATGCGTTGCCTCCTGTACTCACTCGTCTGCTACGTCGCCCTCGATGAAAAACTACCCTCTCTAGCCTGTGCCGGCCTACCATGGCCCTTCCGTCGTATTGAGGATAAGACATATACTCCATCCGTTCGAAAATATAGGGCGTATTAGAATTTGAAATAGTCTTTTGAAGTAAACTTTGGCCGTTAATTTATGTTATAATATATTGTGAATTGTTACGAAAGAAACAATAATTGAAAGATCGGTGAAATATGAATCAATTGATATATCTTTTGTAAATTAAATATGCACATAATTTAACTAATTATTGGTCAAAATTTGAGCTAATGAATAATGCAAATTTCGTTGTTCTTCATTATATTTGATGACAAATTTCACGAAAAATCATATTAAAAGAGTGAATACATCATTTATATTAGAAAGCATAATAAGTATGTGAACAACACGAAGGATACAGAAACCACAAACCATAAATAATTTGACAAACGACATTCCATAAATATGATAAAGGTCCAATATTCCCGCAAGTACATAACATATGATAAAATGATACTACGGAAATAAGTTACATAATACTACGGAAATAAGATGTTACGGCGAAAAATAACATAGTCCACACACTTTATTACAACTTAAAATTAGGACAAGCATAACTTAACATCTACTGGGTGGATCGAGGCCATTTCCCTTTCGCCCACGCCTCTGGTGGGGCTTCTCTGGCACGACGTGCCCTCTCTCGCTTCCTCTCTCTTTCGGCCTCCTTCTCCTCTGCTTCCTTCCTACGTGCCTCCTTGCGTGCGGCGTCACGCTGCTGTTGAAGCTGCCACCTGAACTCGTCATTCCGGTTGGCTTGATCCAGGAGTCTTTGGTCTTCGGGGTTGATTTCCTCGTCGAACCACTGCTTAAATTCACACAGTGACGGAGGTGACTGCATGAAATTTAAATTAGCATAGTTTTATGTACAAATATTATAAAATACGTATGATTGTTACCAGTTGCCGAGTCCTGAGGCTCTTCTCCGTGGGGTCGAAGGCGTAGTTGCGACACATCCAATACCTCCTCTTCCATGTCGGAGTTTCCCAAGAGTGGACAAGCCTGCAAGGATCTCCGCACAGACACATCGGTGGGACAACCCCGAAAGGTACGAAGAGATCCTGGTACGCAATGTTGCGCGGCCATGTCGAAATGCCTACCTCTTCCTTCGCCTTCCCCTTTCCCTTTCCACTTGCACGCCTCGGCATGTTCGGCTGATACTCTACTTCTTTTCTCTCTTCTATCGGTTCACCCTTTCCTCGTGGTCTCGCTCTGTGGGAAGGAAGGCAGGGGGTGGTATAAAGGGCAATTATCGCCCTTATATAGGGCCGCTATCGCCGCTATTTAAAAAAAAATTCGCAGGCGTGTGACTGGGAGGCACAAGGCATCAGCCATCAGGTGCGTGCGGCTAGGTTTTAAATCTCGTTTTCGTTTATACCTCGCTTTCTACCGAAATTTAAAATTTCAGTGAAATCTTGTTATTTCAAATAAAATTTGGATGAAATTCAAAAAGAAAAATTCAAATTCAGATTTTGTGAACCAAATTTTGGGCGAAATTTTTGAAATTTCGGGTGAAATTGCCAAAATTTTATTAAATTTTAACTAAATGAAAAATAGTTCAAACAACGTTGAAAAATTTTGAAATTTTTTATGGAGGTTGCTAACACATTACTGATGTTACCATAAAAAGTTTAGATAATTATCCTTACTGAGGAATTAATTAAAATTTAAATATTGCTATTATCCTCATAAAATCTCAATGAAACAAGTTTGAACTGAATAAAAAATAGTTCAAACTATGTTAGAAACTTTTGAAATTTTTTTGCATGGTTATGATGCATTAATAATATTCTCATAAAATTTTCAAATGATGATCAAGCTTTATGAATTTTTGAAAATTTGAATAGTGTTACTGCCCTGTTAAAAGACTTACCGGCAAACTTGAAAAAAATAAAAAATAGTCCAAATACGTTAGAAAATTTTAAATATTTTTGTGGACTGTTCTAATGTAATATTAATATTTTTATAAAATTTTTAGATGATGATCATGCTTAATAAATTTTTAAAAATTTTGATAGTGCTACGTCCTGATAAAAGCCTGATGATCAATACATAGATTTGCTTTAGCAATAAAAAAAGCTTTAAAATTTTTGAAAATTTTATAAAAGGGTGATAAGGAAATGTTTAAGATCTCATAAAAATTTTGAATCATGATCACACTCCAGTGAATTTCTAAAATTCTTATAAGGAACAGTAGCATTTATGTTCTTTTTCTTTTTGATTTTTGAAATATAATATAACAAATAAAGTTCAATGCTTGCATAGATTTGATTGATCAAACAAAAAAAGTTTAAATTTTTTGAAAATTTCATAAAATGGTACTAAGGCAAGTATTAATCTCTCATAAAAATTTTAGATTATGATCAAACTTGAGAAAATTTATAAAAATCTAACAAGATTCTTGTCCCAATTATGTTTATTCTATTTTTGATTTTTAAAGATAAAAATGAATTTAAATTATTTCTAAAATTTTTTTCATGATCCTACACTACTAAAGATAGTACCATAAAATTTTTAGATCATTTTCAAGCTTGTACAATTTTATAAAAATTTGACAGTGTTTCTGCCAAAATTTTAAAATGTATCAAAAATTCAGTTTTTAAACAAATTTTCATAGAAGATGACTTTTTTAAGGGTTATTAGACTAAATCTGGCTGTAAAACATCAAAATCTGGTTTCAAATCCCAAAATTTCATCGAAAAAATGTAATTACTGTAGCAATTGAATTTTTATTTTTTAATTCGGCCGGTAATTTGGATTTCGTGGTGGCCCAAATCTGAAATTTTGGTGAAATTTTGAACCCTGCATGCGGCGGAAGAAAGGAACATTTATGCGTATCGTGAAGCGCACAAACTACGCCGGATTGCATTACCTTTCGAAGAATTTTATAAATTTATTGGAGTACAAACATGATCTATAATTTTGATGATAGCTCAAGCATTACCTTAAAACCATTATGTAAAAGTTTCAAAAATTCCAATTCTTTTTTTGTTTCTCAACCAAAATTTTGTATTGATCATCACGCTTTTATCACGATAGTACCACTATTAAAAAATTTTAAAATTCTTTAGGATTGACAATCATCTAAAAATTTTATAGCAAGATTAATGATGCATCAAGACCATCTAAAAAAAAGTTCAAGATTTTCTAATATGGTTTGAAGCATTTTTCATTCGGTTGAAGTTTGTTATTTTATTATTCATAAAATAAATTATGAAATAGAAGGTAAAACTTGTAGTTTTACGACGACTTACAGAAAATCTATAGTTTTATAAAATCTACTCTTTTTTAGGGATCTAAGCCTTTTAATTTATTGATGAATGCTACGATCAGACGGCGTGGAAAGGGTGCCCAGCGGCCAACTGGGCCCAACAATATCAAACGCTTGCAGCTATCGGAAGAGTAGAGTTTTTTTTTTCTTTTTTCTTTTTGAAACTAAGGAAGAACAGAGTTTGACTAGCAAGTTTTTTTGTTTCGAAGGAGGCGTGTCCGCGGTATATTAACATTTAAGGGAATTGCTAAATAGCACTCGAGTGTTTTTTTGTTTATGAGTACTCAATTTTTTTTATCTATTAGATATTACTTTGTGATCCATGTTGTGCTTTCTCATTTTGACTGTCAATATTTAATTTTGTGATCCACATTTTTGTTTGTTATGTTCTTTATAGTTTGGTTTGTTCCTTTTTTTTTTACAAATTATCACATTATTTTTTACATAATTTAATTTATGTAAAACTAGTATATAATTGATGTAAAAAAGGCTATGCATGGAATGCTCAAAATTTGAGTGCTATTTAGTAAAAAAACACTCAAGTGCTCCCTACACACCTAGTGTGTAAAACTATTATATAATTGATGTAAAAAAGACTATATATGGAATGCTCAAAATTTAAGTACTATTTAATAAAAAAAACACTCAAGTGCTCCCTAGACACTCAAGTGCCGAGAGCCGAGCGTAAGCTCGGTTGGTATCAGGAGTCGTCCACCTCGCTGTTCCGAGACATTGATTCTCTTATGTTAAACCTATCGTGCCTCACTAGAATAATTAAACAGTACACATACGTACGCATTAAGTGAGACAGCCGTTTCTGTGCTCCAAAGGTTACGAAGCCTTCACATGTGTGCGCACGTGTGGTATGGATAGGTTATATGATCCGTCTTATTCCTAAAAAACATTTAATACCCAGTTACTCACTGCAAAAGCGGAGAGAATAAACAGGGGAGAAGGTCGCATGATCGCATCTACAAAATAAATAAATAAAAAATCCGGCGATGACTTTTTGTTTTGACGCTTCTGGCGCTCGTCGCAGATCAATTCCGGAGAAACACGAGGACCCCCGTGGCCGTTGCCAGGGCACTCAAGGGACTGCGAAATTAAAAATCCAGCGATGACTTTTGGCTTTGACGCCTGCATCGGTACAAATGTACAACAGTGCAATCTGCTGCGCTTCCAGGAAGGCACGCAACCGATGACTACGCTACATATACAGATATACTACCGACCTGTCGCACACACTCCTTGTCACTCAAATTCTGATACGATCTGCGCTCTCGCTTCACCTCTGCTCCTCTCACGCCTAGCTTGGCCTCTCCGGGCAAATGGGCGAGCCGGCGATGCTTTACTTGGCTCGTCACGACGAGCCGGATCAGTTTCCCGGCCCTGCCGTTCTCGACCACCTGCAGCGCCTCTCCCTCAACTCCGGCCGAGTTCTGCTCCTGATCGGCGCGCTCCTCGTCGTCTCCACCGTAGGCAACCCCCGCGCCGACACCGTGCGCGCGTTGCTCGGCTTGCTCCTGTTTCTCCTGGGAATTTCCCTCGTCATGCTGTCGCAGGTGGCCAACCAGCTCCCAGGAGCAGCACCGGTTGGCGCCGCCATGTCCAACGCCGTCGGCCTGAACCAATCCGTCGCGCCGGGGAACTAGCTTCAGAGGGGTATGCTCGTACGCCTTGTGATGCATTGTTATGTCGACAAAATAAGGATCATTAATAACTGTGGTCTTCTTGTTAGCACGTCTGTTTTCCTCGGTTCCGGGTTCTGCTTTGGTGTCTGCGAGAGTTGTGGGTTTTATGCTTGTACCGAATCTGTCGCTATGGTTATTGCTATGTACTGTTATCTCAGTCCAGAAATATAAAGCCTATAATTTGAATGACCTTATTGAGAGAAATAAGATTTGTATGTAAATGTTAAGATCTTTCTATTATACATTTATTTATTCTCTTTCAACTACATATATTTAGTCGTTGCCACCGCACAAACATATGCCGTTGCTCATCGACCTCGTGGTGCGGCCAACAACAGCGTCCATGGTCGTGGGGGCTTCTATGCCCTGTTTGTTCTCGTGCCAGGTGTCCGTGCACGTGCCGTTGCTCGTCGACGTCGTGGTGCGGCCCATGGCTGCGTCCACGGTCGTCGGGGGCTTATATGCCTTGTTTGTTCTTGTGCCGGGTGTCCGCGCTCATGGCGTTGCTCATCGACGTCATGGTGCGGCCAACGGCTGCGTCCACGGTCGTCAGGGGCTTCTGTCCAAGCTCAAGCCGTTGCTCATCGCCGTCGTGGTGCGGGTGATGGCATCGTCCACAGTTGTTCGGAGCTTCTATGCCATGTTTGTTCTCATGTCGTGTGTCCGCACTCATGCCGTTGCTCGTCGCCATCGTCATGCGGCGGTGCGGCTGACGACTTTCTAATGCCTTGTTTGTTCTCGTGTCGGGTGTCCGCATTCATGCCATTGCTCGTCGCCATCATCGTGAGGCTGACGACTTTCTATGCCTTGTTTGTTCTCATGCCGTCGCTCGTCGACGTTGAGGTGCGGGCAATGGCGTTGCTCATCGCCGTCATCGTGCGGCCACGGCTGCGTCCACGGTCGTCAGGGACTAGTTTGTTCTCGTGCCGGGTGTCTGCATTCATGCGTTGCTCATCGCCGTCATCGTTCGGCTGACGGCCTTCTATGCCTTGTTTGTTCTAGACTTCTAGTGCCGAGTGTCCGAGCTCAAGCCGTTGCTCATCGCCGTCGTGGTGCGGCTGATGGCATCGTCCACGGTCGTCAGGAGTTTCTATGCCATGTTTGTTCTTGTATCGTGCATCTACACTCATACCGTTGCTCGACGCCGTCGTCGTGCGGCTGGCGACTTTCTATGCCTTGTTTGTTCTCATGCTGGGTGTCCGCGCTCATGTTGTTGCTCGTCGTCGTCGTGGTGCGGCTGACGGCTGCGTCCACAGTCATCAGGGTCTTCTATTGTTCTTGTGCCGAGTGTCCTTTCTCATGCCGTTGCTCGTCGCCGTCGTGGTGCGGCTGACGGGTGCATCCACAGTCTTCGGGAGCCTCTATGCTCTGTTTGTTCTCATGCAGGGTGTTCGCGCTCATGCCGTTGCTCGTCGCCGTCGTGGTGCGGCTGACGGGTGCATCGACGGTCGTCGGGGGCCTCTATGCTCTGTTTGTTCTCGTGCAGGGTGTTCGCGCTCATGCCTTTGCTCATAGCCGTCGTGGAGCGGCCGACGGCCTCGTGCACGGTCTTCGGGGGTTTCAATACCTGTTTGTTCTCGTGGAGGGTGTCCAGCTGATGGTCGTGTTCACGGTCATAGGGGGTTTCTTTGACTCCATCCAGCTAAATGGTCGCGCGCGTGGCGCGCTCTCGTGCGTAAATGAAACACAGAACAGTTGGACAGTTCGAAGGGAAACCATCCTAAATTAATCATTTGTGTACATAGTAACTGTATAGTTTATCTATCTATCTATCTATCTAACTGGAACTGTGTGCCTAGGCTGGCTATTGAGCTTAACGAGTTATTATTGATCTTCTTTCAAAATTAACATCATTCAACATAAAATCATTATATTTATTATTTAAGCGGTTATTTCAAATTCAAACTAACAAGTCACTACGAGCCGAGCTTCATTAATATTGGGAATAATTGATGAAATGCCCTTACTTACTTATGTCAATAATTGATGTAACTGACCTCCTAAAACAAATGCTTCATCATCAAATGGCATGAGCCAAAACATCACCTGTGGCGCTTGATAAATAACGAAGAAATCATCTCATTGAATTTTTAACATGCTCTACTTGGAACATAAAATTTGACAAATAATGCTTATTAAAAGAGCAACTTGCACGTGTAGCTATCACGTACATCAAACTATCTACAGAAATTTAATGATATGGTTGAAACTGCTCCTGCAAAAAATATCAAAATGAAAGGAAACTCTCGTGCTACCAAAGGAGTATAAGAGTTAGTAGATATGTCATATCGAGCTAAGACAACTGGATAACATTGTAGTATCCACATTCTCCTTCTCGTACTTCAATACTTCATCTCAAAGTAATATTGGATAAAAACCTTCACCAGTAAAACTCCAAAAAGTACAGTGCTACCAGTAGAGTGTCATTAAATTTCAAGTTGACGTTGCCAAAACCCCCATAGTGATCGCACAAATGATCCAAATTGCAACATATCAAAATAGTGAATAAAACACCAAAATCAATGGTGATAAAATACCAAAATAATGGTGATGAAACACCAAATTCAGTTGCCTCCTCAATTAATATTTTTTTACAAAGTAGATGATGAAACGTCAAAGAAAACCAACGATAAAACGTCAAATAAAATCTCCAATGGTTAATCCCGTATGAATATCACCAATAATAGGCATAAAAGCCTGAATTATGATAAAATCCACCAATAATAGGCATGAAAGTATGAATTTACAATGAAACCCGCCAATAATAGGCATGAAAGCCTTAATTTGCAATGAAAATCTTCCAATAATAAATGCAAAATAATAACCATAATAGCTCGAATTGTGCAAGAAATATTGTCAATAATAGGGTAATTCCCCGTCGAGAAACATGGATCGGGGCCCTATTGCCATCCCTACATGGGAGCAATTTAATTAAGAGTACTGATCACTCAACCGGGGACGGTCAGTATTAATACCGGAGCGCAATTTCCAATCCATGCATTGTGCTAATGTTGTGCAAGTGGGATGGATTGTTCCTGGACGTGGGCGAAAGCTGTGAAATCCTGTGCTGAAAAATTGGTTTAGTACTAATATTGGCATTGCAGAGTGGTTGTACTCATAGCATGTGTGGTGCTTGTGCATGTGCTGTTTTAGATGATTACTTGATATGCTTATGATAGCATAGTAATGGCTTTGCTTGATGCAATGCGCTCATCTGAGTGGTTGTATGGACTGATCTTGAGTTAAGTCGTGGACTTGTGTTTGTATATGGTTTCATGTTTATTTATGTGTAGGTGTTGCTTGAGGGTGAACATGGTCGGTAATGAGACTGAAATTAGTTTCATAGAGGAATTGAGATTCGGGACTAGGTTCAGAGAGGAACCGAGGTTCTAGTAAGATGTCATACGAGACGATCAGAGTAGAGAACGGTGTACGTAAAGACGAGTGACTCACGCGATAGCGATAGATGGATTGTACACGTGCATACATGAATTTTAGGTTGTATACTCGTATTGATCCAGGTATGATTGGGCATGGCGCATTTAGGGTTGTGTTTGGATTTGTTGGGCCAACGCTGTATTAATGCCTGAAGAAGTCCATTGCGGCTGGACGTTCTTGAGCTAAAAAAGCCCATTGCATCTATAGAGTTTTTTTTTATTAGCGTCAGGATGTCCTTGTGATGTGATTTGCTTCGGGCGGCTGGCTGCTGGCGTGAGTAGGGGTGAAAACGGTTCGGATATTTTCCGATCGATCCGGATATTTTTGGATACGGATTCTGTCGGATCGGATATTTTTCGGATAGTATCGGATCGGATACGGATACGGATATTTTTTTGTCGAATACGGATACGGATTCGGTAGCTCATTATCCGTCGGATACGGATTCGGATAATCCGGATAATAGTGGGTCGGATATCCGGATAGCATATGGGCTGGGCCAAGATTATTCTTTTGGTCCAAAAAGGCTTTTTAATTTCAGAATTGTTTTTTAATTTAGTTAATCTCTAAAGAAAGTTTTAATTATTAAAATTAGCAAATCAACTCTAAAAATTATGAAATTTTTTGAGAAAGTTCCAGTAACAATATAACATTTAAAAATTATTTTCAAGATTTTATCAGATTTTAATTTTTCTCAAAAATTCAAAAACTCCTATTCTTGATAGGAAAATATATTAAATAAGTAGCTAAAATGCATAAAAACTCATAAATATATAATTTGTTATTTTAAACATAATTCAACTAAAATTATAAATCTTGAGTCATTACATGTAATTGTTATATACTTTTCCTAGAGATATGATATCTAAGTATTATCAAACATTTAGTATGTTATGGGTTTGCTTCTATTTGCATCTCTGAGCAAAGATTACCTTTATTTTGTGTTTTAATCTATGTGTATGATGAACTAATCATATGTGTGTAATTAACTAAACCTTATATAATTTTGTTTGCGATATGGTATCTAACTATTGTCTAAGTGAATGAAAATGCTTATATTTGTTCAATTCTCAATAATATTTTGATCAAATCAATTAGTTATGTGTTTCTGTTGATTTTTTATGTACAATTTAAGGGGTTATCATGTTCCGATAAATATTCGAAACCGTATCCGATTCGATTCAGATTCGATCCGTATCAGATTCGATACTATCCGTAGATTCAGATTCAGATCCGGACTATCCGTATCCGTATCCACATCCGAGAAAAAATATGAAAACAAATATGGTAGAGCTATTATCCGTCCGTATCCGATCCGTTTTCACCCCTAGGCGTGAGGGTTCCTGCCTTCCTGGCGCATGGAGTTCCCTGGCGATGATTTGTCCTTGCGGCTTGTGTCTTTTTGGTGGAGACTTACGTGCTTGCTTGTGAAATCAGAGCATCTTGTGAACACATCTCAGTAATAAAAATTAAGATTTATAAGTTGATGTGTTGATAATCTCATTCTTCTTTTTTGTTCTTCGTTAGCATGCCTATTTTATTTTTAGATTGATTTATTATTTCACCATACATGATAATTTTGATTTAATCCATTCAAAACTTTTCTAGAGTATCAAGTGATTGATCTAAAAAGTTTAATTGGTTAATTTCTCGTAGATCCTGGTTAATCTCGTAATTAGGAGTTGATCAATTTTCGTCATTATTTGCTACAGTCATCTTACAAAGGTGATAACTCTAGATCCGTATGTCCGATTGAGTTGATTCTTATTAGGTTAGTTTCAAAATTGAATCTAGTTTATATAGTTAAAATTTCATGTCAATCCAATGGTGAGATCCTCAAAAAATACTGTTTTAGTGAATGTATATCGTTTTGTTTTCGTGGAAACAGAAGCAATTTTTCATATTTCGTTTAGGAGTATTATGAGAATCACTAAAAAATTGATTTTAGCTTCCGCACAATCATTTACCCTCTTCTGATTGCTACATTAGTGTATATCGATCCTACAAGAGTCGAAAGGACGACCGCTCAGGACCCGCACCCAGAAGGGCCCCATGCTGTATGCGCATAGCGGTGGATGTACTAATTGCAAATGTTCAATCTATTCTCTTATATAATGTACTCCCTCGGTCACAAATAGTTATTATTTTGAATAACAACATGGTCTTCAATATATAGCTATGACTACTAATTTCTATTATAATATATTTATAAAACCCAATAAAATTATAATATTATGAAAGTATTTTGAGATATATCAATACATATGATTTTCATGTATTCAATTTAAATATTTAAAAATATATTAAAAGTCAAAGTTTTGAAAGTTAGACTATACATATATCCCAAACGATAACTATCTGTGACCGAAGGGAGTAGTACTTAAAAGTTATGTAAATAAAACAACCTTTCCTCGCATTGTTGGTTCGTCGTTAACCTTTCCTCGCATTGTTGGTTCGTCGTTAATTTCCACAGCTGTCGTTGTGGCCATCAACCTATGGTACTATCTTTCTAATATGGTTATAACTAAGTCCTACGCAATTACAGTACGATTCTAATTGGTTTTTCATTAATTTTTCATTTACAAATTCTCAAAGTCCGTGGAGAATACTAGTTCATTCTTAGAGGGCGAGTTTACGATGTTTCCACTGCACTTCTAAATAGCTGGCTAGAGAGTTAGCTTAAAACTCATTTTTTTAGATAAAGGAAATAATCCGGCCTCCTCGTACAAGAACGAATGCGGCCTACAATACAGACTCCAAAAAGCCCAAAGGTTCCAACAACCATCATTACAGCCAACAAAACAACAACCAAACACCCATCACCCTAAAACTAGAACAAGCTTCGCACGAAAACAACATCATAGTTTTAGGCCTTAATTCTAAAATTCCTTCTCCAACCAAATCTGGCAAACAACTCGAAGACTGTTATCTCAAGCATCCTGCAACCCCTTAGCATCATCCCCTTCTCTTCCTCTTTAGACAGCGGAGACCAACTTCTGATCCAATACGTCCCCCTGAAGATTACCTGTGTAAATGAGTTAATAGAACGTCTATTGAATATGACATCATTCCTATATAACCAAATCGACCAACACATGGCAGCTATACCTACTAAAATTTGGAGTTTAAGCTTAGAATTAACACCCTTAACCAAGAACCAAACATAATAGATACATTAGCAGGAGGCTGAATACCAAAGGTAATGAAGATGGTGTTCCAAATAGATCTTGCCAACTGGCAATCAAAAAACAAATGTTGAATTGTTTCGTTAGAATTACAAAAACAACATTTAATACTTCCTTACCACTTGTCTTTTAGCTAGATTGTCCTTCGTTAGAATAACTCCGGTCTTTAAGTACCAAAGAAAGATTTTAGTCTTCAATTGGTATTTTTAGTTTCCAAATATCACACGTCCTAGGAATAGAATTTTCTGCACTAAAGCATTATACATCGAATGTATTTAAAAGATACCCTTTTCTTTGAGATCCCATCTAAATATGTCCTCGTCTTGTGTTAAAGAAACATTGACAACTCTTGACACTAGTTCAAACCAAGTGTCAAATTACTTTCCAACGATCTTCGAAAAGAGATATTGAGCGGGACCGATTCTAACACATTAGCTACCGAGACACCTTTTTTCCTAACAATCTCATAGAGATTAGGATACACCTCCATTAGAGGTTTGCTACATACCCAAACGTCTTCCCAAAATCTAGCACATTTCCCATCCCCTAAACCAAAAGAACCCATAGATAAGAATTGTTCTTTTATTTTCATCAATCCAGACCAAAAATGAGAAACACCAGCTTTCCTTGAAATTTGAGTGATGGACTTACCGTGAAGGTATTTCCTTCTAAGTAAGTCTTGCCAAAGGCCCTCCTCATTTAACAATTTAAATAACTATTTACTTAATAAGCATTTGTTTTGCAATTCTAAATCCAAAATTCCCAGACCCCCCAAACTTTTAGGCTTCTTGAGTACCGACCATCTCGCTAATCTATATTTCTTCTTGTGTTCATCACATTGCCAAAAAAACCTGGATCTGTAATAATCAAGTTTTTTAACCACCCCTTTAGGAGCCTCAAAAAATGATAGCATAAACAATGGAAGACTCGAAAGAACTGAATTAATCAGTACCAATCTGCCTCCGACCGATAGAAGCCTGCCCTTCCAACTAGCAAGTTTCTTTTGAAATTTCTCCTCTACTGAAACCCAATCCTTATTGCTAAGCCTTCTATGGTGCATAGGAATACCTAAGTATTTAAAGGGAAGAACCCCCTCTTTGCACCCAAAAATCTGGAAATACTCTTTCTTGCACGTAAGAGCTTCACCAAAAAGGAATATTTCACTTTTATGAAAATTGATCTTAAGCCCTGATAATTGTTCAAAAACACTCAATACGAGTTTTAAATTCAAAGCCTCATCCAAATCATGATCCAGGAAAAGAATCGTGTCATCCGCATACTGAAGGATCGATAAACCCCCATCCACAAGATGCGGAATAATCCCTTTAAACTGGCCATTATCTTTAGCCCTAGCTATCAAAATGGCAAGCATGTCTGCTACCAGATTAAACAAAAAAGGGGAGAGAGGGTCCCCCTGTCTCAATCCTTTCTTAGTTTGAAAGTAGTGTCCAAGATCATCATTAACTTTGATATTCACACTACCTTTATACACAATATTTTCAATCCACTTACACCAAATTTCTGAAAAACCTTTCAACTGAAAGGCTTCTTTGGAGGAAAACCCGGTGTAGGGTCGAGGATGCGCCTAGAGGGGGGTGAATAGGCAATTTACAAAATTCGATCGCTCACTAATCAATTCGCTCTAATCAACCCTATGTCAAAACCTACACAATTATAATGCGAAGCGATAAACTCGGTTTTAACAATTAAAGCCTAAATCAACTAGGCTCACTATGTGCACTATCTAAATTATGTCTCTAAACTAGAATTGCTAAATTGGACAAACAATTAATACTAAGCAATTCTAATGCAATCAAGCAATTGATAAATACTCAATAATGTAAATGCTTGAAAGTAAAGAGACAAGGACAACCGATGTTTTTCCGTGGTGTTCGGAGACTTGCTTGGTCTCCCTAGTCCACGTTGAGGCAAGCCCACACTTGGACCGGCTCCGCCGAGCACCGCCTCTTTCCACTAGTCGTGGTTTTTCACGCTTGCGTAGGCTCAACCCGAACCTTCACAAACTTGCCGGGCTTTCACACCTTGAGAGCTCTCGCAAGACGACGCCACGCCGTCTAGAGTCGGCAACCTCCAAGAGTAATAAGCCGCTCCTTCGCTTGAACCTCACGGGCACAACAAATGCGCTCCGGTGATCACCAAGTGCAACACATGCACAAGGACCTCACTCAAGTGCAACACATGCACAAGAGCCTCTCAAACCATTTCCTAATTGCAACACATGCAATTAGGGCTCACTCTTAGCTCAAGAAGCAAATGGAAGAGGGCAACACATGCACACAACTCCCACACACTCACAATAACTCCAAAGAACCTGCCCCAACACCCCAAGGCCTCCTTTTATAGCCTCCAAACCAAAACTAGCCGTTGGGGGTCGAAATGGGCAAACTCATGAGAAACCCGGTGCTACCGCCCTACTAGAACCCAGTAGCACCGACCTCACAGACCAACGGCTACAAAACTAGCCGTTACCAGAAATTCGGTAGCACCGACCAACTAGGAGCGGTGCACGCCGCACTAGCACAGGCCCTAAGCCCGAGCACCGGACCACAACAAACCACAAAACACACCCTCTGGAAAAATCACACAGGGGGTCCGCCGGTAACCGCTTCTCCAGTAGCATGGGACCACCATGGCCGTAGCACCGCCCCGAGGCACAAGAACACCCCATCTGGAAATTTCACACTGCCAGAGGGCGGTGCTACCACCACCGGTAGCATGGGACTACCACCTAGTAGCACAGACCTCCACAGAGAAGACAAGATTTTTCACACTGAAATCATTTCTCCAAAAACCAAATACTATTCTTTGAGCTACCAGATGATCAACACATGATCATACACACGTGCAAAACACATTTGCACCAACTTAGCTCATGCTCAAAGAATTTAAACCAAATTGCAAAAACACATTTTGCAACCAACTCCAAATCTATTTGCAAAACGTATTAAGCAAATCAAACTCGAGTTTATGAGATTAATTCCCTAGCCATGTGAAGGTCAACACAAGACCGGTCAACTTGCCAACACCGTTGTAAGCCCCACTCACATGCTCTCGAATTCGGACTCATAAACCTCGGTTTATTCAAGACAACGAACTTGCAAATAACATAATAAATACATTTCATGCTTGAGCACTACTCTTTGCAACACATGCAAAAGTCTAGATCAAGCAACATCAAATCAAGATGCATGAACTCTCTAATTGCAACACATGCAATTCTCTAGTTCCATGCAACACCAAATCGAACTAACACCAAAAGCGTAACGTCCGAATTTTGGCGATTTTAAATTTTGGAGTTATTTGAATTTTTATGAATTAATCAACCTTTAATTGCATTTAATTGCATTTAATGGAATTTATCTAATTTTTCTGGGATTTATTGGATTTAATTGGATTTTATTTATATCATTTTTTTCTTTGAGTAATTAGATATCAGAAAATATAATTATCAAAAATTAAAACTAATATTTTATTTAGGCTCAAAATGCTCTGAAATATTTTCTAGAATTTTTCTAGAATTTTTCGAGTATTTTTAGTGCCCCAAATAAATACTTTGAATTTCTGTCTTTATTTTTATTCAGTAAAACCGGAAAATGGCTAGCTACGATGTTGGGCGGCCCAACACTGTGCTTTCCTGACGGGAAAAACCCTAATCGCCTGAATCTGGACCGTTGGATCGGGATCCAACGGTGACGCGGACCGGACGACCTCGGGATTTGTCTTGCGATCGACCGCACCGTCGTCTCTGTTGGCCGCGATTTGCCGGTGATTTGCGCGAGTTCCAAGGCATGTCCGGGCGAAAGAAGTACACCCCCGAGCTCAGCACTTCCCTCCGGTCATTTCCCTCATCTCTCTCGCTCACCATCCAACAGAGCACGCGTATTAGCTTCGCCAGTAGTTCACACTCTTCCCGTTTGGTTTCTTTGTGCCCGTAGTGCTCGCCGTTCCCGCAGCCGAGACCTTCCCGAGTTCCTCGCATCACGCCGCACCATTGGGTTACCTCTTCCGACCGGAGACACACGGAAACGCCGTCGCCCGTGTCATCTTCCCCAAGTCCGGCGACCAGCGCCGCCGCATCTTCATCGACTCCTCGCGTGCAACCTCAGCCGTCTGATCTTCATCCGACGCCCAAGGTAACGCCACGTAGGCTTGTTAACAGTGTATCGCTCGGGTAGACTTTGCGCCGTCTGATTCGAATCCAACGGTCGAGAGTCAATCGTATGCGTGGCTTGATGGTTCGTCGCCGTGTGTCAGCTTCTGGTTGGTCCAGGTACTGTTCGCGGGCCCACTTGTCAGTGGGAGGACCGCCGGTCGTGCTGGCGTCAGCGTGACGTCATCCGGGCCCACCTGTCAGTGGACGAGGGCGACGTGGTTCGCTCTGGTGCCGACACGTGTCGAGCCGTGGGAAATTAGCCGGAAAATCAGTGGAAAATAGAGGATTAATTCGGTTTATTCTTTTATGAATTTTCAGAATATTGTAAAGGCTATAACTTTTGCGTTTTAACTCGGATTTGAGTGATTCCAGTGCCCAAAAATTTGTAAAAATGTGAAGTATTTAATGGTGATTTTTATTTTATTTTTAGAATTTATATTACTGTCTGTATAGTGTATTTATTGAGTGATTGCTTGTCTTAGTAGATTCCGAAGTCATAGGGTTTAAATCGAGGAGAATTTGAAGACCGTCGCGAGAACCTCGACAGAACCAACTCCTCTTCGAAGGCAAGTCATGCTTTGACCATATTGCCCCTAGAATTTAAAATATATTTTGATTCAACTATTGCATGCTATGTTAAGTATAAATGATGTTGTTTAAATGGGATCAATAGTTACAATACCCATCTTGTTTATGCCACCTTGATTATAATGTTTATAGGCCTTGAAATCCTTGTCCACCCTAAGATGTTTAATATGTTGGTTATTAATATGACGCCAACACGGAAAGCTAGACCGTGATAGTTGTTTAGTCCGCTTGTATGCGATGAATGAATTTTAAATAACAAATGAATATTGCCTAAACAATTATGGAGCGCATTTTTGTAAAAAATACGATGATGTCATATGATGGAATTGGGATAGTAACTTGTGTGGTGCTATTCATGAATTGATGTGAACAATGGCATGTGTTGCTTAAATATAAACATGGGGGGGAAATGTTTTGGGCCGGGCGGTGGCAAGAAGGCTTCGTGCCAGGTGGGCCTGTGTGGCAATGGGTCGTATGAAAGAATGTGAAGGCTGTGTGCCGAGATGAATAAAATGGTTGTCTTGCCCGGGACAGTTAAGGACTTAACCTTGCGAGCCTTTGAACTGAGTTCCGTGTACAACCACTTGTCCGGAATGGGACGGACCTAGTTAAGTAGGTTTCTGACCTCTTTCCTTTGAAACCTCTGGGTGACAGTGCACATCAGTGCAACTGTAGGGGAAGCGTACCTGTGCTACGGCTTGGTACCCATTCAACGGTACTTGCTCTGTCTAAACTTCGGCTCTGAGTGAGGGAAGTGTTAGAAGGGAAGTGTCGGAGGGGTTCATCGGTCAAATGTTAGTCTCTGAAAGACTTTGTTACAATCAATCGCCTGTGTGGTGAACGACTGTATCCTGTGGGTAAAGTGTACAGCCTCTGCAGAGTGTGTGTGTGAATCTATTCGAATAGCCGTGTCCGCGGTACTGGACATTGCTCGGTGATTACAGTCAAGGGTTAGATTTTATAAATAAAAGATGTGGGATGGGTGGCTGTGTGCCGAAGGAATCAAATTAGGGCTGTGTGCCAAAACCCTTGGAAAAGAATTGAGAAATTAATTATTCATAATATTGATTTTACTGCCTTCAATCTAATAAGGATTACCTATTAAAAGTCTTTGCTTTATGCAAAATAACCAAATAAGCCTTTCCTTTGGAATAAGCCATGCATGTAGTAATAGAATTGCATTGTGCATGACTTGTTGAGTATGTATACTCACCCTTGCATCGACAAAAACCTCGGAAGAAGAAGAAGCCGTGCGGTTTGGAATGAAGAGTTAAATCGAAGGCGTGGAGGACTAAGGGTTGGGCGCACTCGATGCTTTGTGGTCATGAAGAGTTCATCGCTTTACTTTTGCTTCGTGATAAACCCGCTTACTTGATATTTATCGCCTGCGTATGAAATCTTGTAAGGTGGCCATAAGGCCATGTAACTCGTTATTATTAATGATTGAAGTACTTTATTTACTTAATTCCATTTGTGTATGATTGTGGTACTTCAACTGTTTATCCTGTGTACTAAGCGTGATCACGGACTAGTACGGAATACCTGAGTGTCGAATCCGTGAAAATTCGGGGCACGGCAGGGATGGTATCGAGCCATCTTGTTGTAGGACTTGACCCTAGTTAGATCGGCCGTTTTAATGGAGTCCAAATTAATTTTAAAGAATAAAATCTGGACAAGAATAATCAATGAAATCTTGACTCATCTCTTCTTCTTTACTTCATACCTCTGCTGTATTTTTGCTATTACTTTCGTGTTCTTTAAAAATTTGTTGTTCGACGCGTTGCTTTGGCGAGATGCGGATGGTTCACTCCTTTGGAGGCGTCCACGGTGGCTACTGTTGCGGAGCTCGGAGGATGCTCCAGTGTTGGGAGGCTTGACCGACCACTCTACAAGTCCCGCTTTGGATAGTCAACGGATCGCTCGTGGATGGGAGACGACTCGACCTTATGCGCTCGAGAGCACGCTCGTGCTAGTCATCCGCTCGCCTCGCGGTGAAGCGAGCGGCTCTGGCGGGCATACTGAGAGTGTGCCGAGTTGATTCTGCCGGATCGGCGGGACCACGGCTTTGAGCTGTGGGATACCGCCTTCGTGTGCACCGCGACGCGGGTGGACCCTCGCAGCCGCTTGGACTGGAGGATGGCGCCGCCGTCACACACTGGGCAAAGTTCGCATTGCAGCACAGAGGAGGTGATGGACGCCACGACTACGGAGCTGCAGGCCGTCTACCGCGTTCTGGAGGAGACCGAGGAGGCCTTACGAGAGACCCGCATGCACGCCGTTCAGAGGATCGCCGAGCTGGAGGAGGCTCTTCTGGTGGGAGAGCGAGACATGTCATGGAGCTCGGCGATGACGAGGAGGAGCGAAGCGAGAGCAGGCCAGGCCGGCCTGAGACCCGCGACCAGTGGAGCCCCAATTGCACCGTGGGAGGGCATGGGGACCAGTTTGCCCCGATGCCAGCTCACCCGCCGGTTTACGTGATCGGCGAGCCAGAGCCGGGTTGGCTCGATGAGTGATGCTTTGTCAGAATATCTGTGGCCAGCTTTTGCGTTGAGACTCAGTTGTTTTGAGTCGCGTCTTTATTTCCGAACTTTAGTATGCGATGTTGTAATGAACAATTGGATGTGATGGTTGTGATTGTCGTATGGTTACATAGTCCTTAGACTATGTACTAAACCATACTTAATTATTATTTATGCTTGAATGCTTAATGGTTCTATTTAAGTTACACCTGTTTCCCCGTATAAGTTCCATACTCGCCTATTCTTTTTCCCTCTTATCTCTAAACCCCGAAGAATCAACAGATGGTGAACACTCGCAACAACGGAGCAGGAGGCAGTGGATCACGTCACGGAGGCAGTCAGGACCATACACCGCCACCCCAGGCAGCACCGCTAGTGGATATGCAGAACTTAGGCGCATTTCTCGCAGCACAAACGCAGTTAATGCAAACAATGATGGCAACAGTGCAACAACTCAACACTCAGGCAGTCGCCAGCAATCAAGCTGTGAACAACGGGCCACGTCCCTACTCAAGATTATCTGAATTTATGAGGACCTGACCGCCGACTTTCTCAGGCAATGCCAGCCCGCTAGAGGCAGACGATTGGTTAAGAACCATCGAAAGGAAATTGCATATCACGCAATGTGAAGGAAACGAGAGGGTACTTTATGCCTCTCACCAGCTTGAAGGAACAGCAGCTGAATGGTGGGAGAATTACTGCGCGTCGCAGGAGAACCCGCAGGAGATTACTTGGGAGGAATTCACCCTAGCTTTTCGTCAATACCATGTGCCGGAGGGTATTATGGAGCTGAAAAAGGAGGAATTTCGAGCTCACGAAGCAAGGAGGCGAGCGGTGGCGACTATCTCAATAAATTCACTCATTTAGCGCGCTACGCTCCAGATGACGTAGCGACAGACAAGGCAAGGCAGTCCCGTTTCCTGAAGGGACTTAACACAGGACTGCAGGTGGGACTAATTACCCACACCTTCCCGGATTTTCAGGAGTTAGTAAACAAGGCGCTCATACTAGAGGACAAGCGCAAGGAGCTGGATGATAACCGGAAACGCCGCATGGCTCTGCAAGGAGGACGTCAGGGTCATCAAAAAACAAAAATGATACCCCTGACAATTCACCGATTCCAGCCGAGGAGCATGTGTCGACGCCGCCACCAATGCCAAGACCGGTCGGACAAACCCTCGAGACTCCCATCGAATTAATAATCGTAATAGTGGAAATCGGCAAATGGCGGGAAGGCGCCGCTATAATCAAGAACGAGCGGGGCATTTCGCCAATGCGTGCCAAAGAAAGGAGGCGTGACGCCATGACGCTTCAATCTAGGGAGCACCCGGCCAAGACCCTACCCAAGGAGGAAGCCGAGTACCGCTCAAGCGGAGCTACGCCACGAGCATTCACACGAGGCGGATTAATCATATCTCCGCAGCGAAGTCCACAATGCTACGGACGCCGTGCTCGGTAAGTTCCTAGTCAACTCAAGGCCGACCACCGTACTATTTGATTCAGAGCTTCAGATTCGCTCGCTTTCGAGATTTTGCCGTGACAAATGATCTGGATATTGTTAACCTTAAGAGTACACTCCTAGTTCAATCTCGGATCCGAACTCCGTTCTAAGGTCGGATGTTCGGAGTTAAGCTACTAATAAAAGGAGTAGAGTTCCTAGCTAACCTTATTATATTAGATACCCAAACCCCGGATGTTATCACGGGAATGGATTGTTGACTAAACATAAGGTCAGATAGACTGTGGATAGAGAGTTGTGTCTATTGAGAGCCTCAAGGTAGGAAAGTGGAATTTCAAGCGCATGGCGATTCGAGGAGGGCAATTATTGGTAAACAATTTGGAGATCACAAGATAAGAGATGTACCAGTGGTCAGTGAATACCCAGATGTTTTTCCCGAGGAATTACCGGGAATGCCACCAGACAGAGACATAGAGTTCGTAATTGACTTAGTACCTGGAACAGCACCGATAGCAAAGAGGCCATATCGGATGTCTACCGAAGAGTTGGTAGAAATGAAAAAGCAAATTGAGGAGTTGTTGGAAAAAGGATTTATCAGACCAAGCTCGTCACCTTGGGGAGCACCGGTTCTATTTGTTAAGAAAAAGGATGGGAGTTTTCGGATGTGTATAGACTATCGCGCACTTAACGAAGTGACGATAAAGAATAAATAATTGCACTCGAATCGATGATCTTTTCGATCAATTAAGAGGAGCAGGAGTATTCTCCAAAATTGACCTTAGGTCGATATCACCGATTGAGAATCAAGACAAAGGACATACCCAAGACCGCTTTCCTCAAGATATGGACATTATGAGTTCACAGTTATGTCATTCGGATTGACAAACGCCCCAGCGTACTTTATGAACTTAATGAATAAAGTATTCATGGAATACTTAGATAAATTTGTGGTTGTGTTCATAGATGATATTCTGGTTTATTCAAGGACTGATGAAGAGCACGCCCAACATTTGAGATTAGTACTGGAGAGACTAAGAGAGCAACAGCTTGTATGCAAAGTTTAGTAAGTGCGATTTCTGGAAGAGTAAGGTAGATTTCTTAGGGCATGTCATGACAGCCGAAGGGATCGCAGTGGACCCAAGCAAGGTTGAGACAGTGCTACATTGGGAGTCGCCTGAGCAGTTTATAAGTTCGAGTTTCCTTGGAATGGCTGGTTATTACCGCCGATTTATAGAAGGATTTTCGACAATTGCTAGGCCAATTACGCAATTGCTAAAGAAGGAAAAGAAGTTTGTTTGGACACCGGATTGCGAGAAGAGTTTCCAAGAATTGAAGAAAAGACTGACATCAGCACCAGTGTTAGTGCAACCCGATGTGCATCAGAGTTTCGATATTTACTGCGATGCATCACGCCAAGGACTTGGATGTGTTGATGCAAAATGGAAAGGTAGTCGCCTATGCATCAAGGCGATTAAGGCCACATGAAGGAATTACCCGACACACGATCTAGAATTAGCAGCCGTAGTGCACGCACTGAAGATATGGCGTCACTATCTTATTGGTAATAGGTGTGAGGTGTATACAGATCATAAAAGCCTTAGATACATTTTCACCCAATCGACCTAAACATGAGACAAAGGAGATGGCTAGAATCGATCAAGGATTACAACATGGGAATCCATTATCATCTCCAAGGCCAATGTAGTGGCCGATGCCCCGAGCCGGAAAAGCCATGGTCCGAATCCGAAAGTAGAAGAAAGTCAAGAAGAACTATGTAAGGACCTTCAGAGGTTAAAACTGAAGTTGTTCCCAAGGATTCAGAGTCTGCATTAGAAGTAAAGCCTATCTTGGAAGATCAGATTAGAGAAGGTCAAGAATGATGAGAAGATCGAGAGAATCAAGGCCAAGATGGAGGAAGGACAGCAAAAGATTTTAAACCGACGAACAAGGTACATTGTGGATGAAGGAACGATTTGTGTACCTAACAAAAAGGAATTAAAGCGATTAATATTGGAGGAAGCTCATGACTCAAGTACTCAATTCACCCAGGAGCGCAAAAATGTATCAAGATTTGAAAGAAAGGTTCGTGGCGAATATGAAGAGAGAGGTTCTTGAACACGTAGCACTATGTGATGTATGCGGTGAGTCAAAGCTATGCATCGAGACCCAGCAGATCGCTGCACCATTGAAAATACCGTAATGGAAATGGGAAGAGATCGAATGGATTTCATTACCGGATTGCCAAGGACGCAAGGAGGTTATGACTCCATATGGGTTATCGTGGATCGATTGACTAAAGTCGCACATTTCATACCAGTGAAGACAACCTATTCAGGAGATAAGTTAGCCGAGCTATACATGGCAAGGATCGTTTGCTTGCATGGAGTGCCGAAGAAGATAGTATCGGACAGAGGTACCCAATTTACCTCAAGATTTTGGGATAAATTGCATACAAAGAATGGGCACCGCTGAATTTCAAGATGACTTATCACCCGCAGACGGATGGACAGACAGAAAGAGTCAACCAGATATTAGAAGATATGTTGAGAGCTTGTGCGTTAGCATATACATCAACTTGGGATAAATGTTTGCCATATGCAGAGTTTAGTTACAACAACAGCTATCAGGCAAGTCTTCAGATGTCACCTTTTGAAGCATTGTATGGTCGACCTTGTAGGACGCCGTTAAATTGGAATGAGACTGGTGAGCGTCGTGTCTTCGGACCAGACATACTTCAAGAAGCCGAAGAGCAAATAGCACTGATCAGAGAAAGATTAAAGATTGCACAGTCAAGACAGAAGAGCTACGCCGACAACCGCCGTAGAGATTTGAGTTTTGAACCGGAAGATTATGTGTATCTCAGAGTTACGCCGCTTAAGGGAGTCCAGAGGTTTCACAAAAAGGGTAAACTTGCGCCAAGATATGTAGGGTCATTTAAGATCATAAGCCGTAAGGGCGAAGTCGCATACCAACTCGAGTTACCGCAGTCACTAACAGGAGTGCACAATGTTTTTCATGTATCGCAACTCAAGAAGTGTCTCCGAGTGCCTGAGGAACAAACGTCACTAGAAGAAGTTGAACTACAGGAAGACTTGACTTACAAAGAGCAACCGATAAAAATTCTGGACACCATGGATCGGAAAACAAGAAACAAGACAACCCGTTTCTGTAGAGTTCAGTGGAGCAATCACACCGAAAGTGAAGCCACCTGGGAACGAGAAGAAGATCTGAAAAAGGAATTTCCAAACCTATTCTATAGTTAAGCCTCGAATCTCGGGGACGAGATTCTGTTAAGGGGGGTAGGTTTGTAACGTCCCAAATTTTGGCCAGATTTTAAATTTTTGAGTTATTTGAATTTTTATGAATTAATCAACCTTTAATTGCATTTAATTGCATTTAATGGAATTTATCTAATTTTTCTGGGATTTATTGGATTTAATTGGATTTTATTTATATCATTTTTTCTTTGAGTAATTAGATATCAGAAAATATAATTATCAAAAATTAAAACTAATATTTTATTTAGGCTCAAAATGCTCGAAATATTTTCTAGAATTTTTCGTATTTTAGTGCCCCAAATAAATACTTTGAATTCTGTCTTTATTTTTATTCAGAAACCCGGAAAATGGCTAGCTACTGTGTTGGTAGGCCCAACACCGTGCTTTCGACGGGAAAAACCCTAATCGCCGCCTGAACTGGACCGTCGGATCGGGATCCAACGGCCGACGTGACCGGACGACCTCGGATCAGGCGCGATCGACCGCACCGCTGCCTCTCTGTTGGCCGCGATTTTTGGTGATTTGCGCGAGTTCCAAGGCATGTCCGGCGAAAGAAGTACACCCCGAAGCTCAAGACTTCCTCCGGTCATTTCTCATCTTCGCCACCATCCAACAGAGCACGCGCGATTAGCTCGCCGTAGTTCACACTCTTCCCCGCGGTTTTCTTCGTTCCCCGCAGTGTTCATTGTTCCCCATGCCGAGACCTTCCCGAGTTCCTCGCATCACGCCGCACCCATTGGTTACCTCTTCCGACCGGAGACACACGGAAACGCCGTCGCCTCGGTCATCTTCCCTAAGTCCGCGACGGTAGCCGCGCCAAGATCTTCATCGACTCTCGCGTGCAACCTCGGTAGTCGATCTTCATCCGACGCCCAAGGTAACGCCACGTAGGCTTGTTAACAGTGTATCGCTCGGGTAGACTTTGCGCCGTCTGATTCGAATCCAACGGTCGAGAGTCAATCGTATGCGTGGCTTGATGGTTCGTCGCCGTGTGTCAGCTTCTGGTTGGTCCAGGTACTGTTCGCGGGCCCACTTGTCAGTGGGAGGACCGCCGGTCGTGCTGGCGTCAGCGTGACGTCATCCGGGCCCACCTGTCAGTGGCCGAGGGCGACGTGGTTCGCTCTGGTGCCGACACGTGTCGAGCCGTGGGAAATTAGCCGGAAAATCAGTGGAAAATAGAGGATTAATTCGGTTTATTCTTTTATGAATTTTCAGAATATTGTAAAGGCTATAACTTTTGCGTTTTAACTCGGATTTGAGTGATTCCAGTGCCCAAAATTTGTAAAAATGTGAAGTATTTAATGGTGATTTTTATTTTATTTTTAGAATTTATATTACTGTCTGTATAGTGTATTTATTGAGTGATTGCTTGTTTAGAGTAGACTCGAGTCGCTGTGTTTCGCCGAGGAGAATTTGAAGACCCGTCGAGAACCTCGACTGTAACCAACTCCTCTTCAAGGCAAGTCATGCTTTGACCATATTGCCCTAGAATTTAAAATATATTTTGATTCAACTATTGCATGCTATGTTAAGTATAAATGATATTGTTTAAATGGGATCAATAGTTACAATACCCATCTTGTTTATGCCACCTTGATTATAATGTTTATAGGCCCCAAATCCTTGTCCACCCTAAGATGTTTAATATGTTGGTTATTAATATGACGCCAACACGGGAGGCTAGACCGTGATAGTTGTTTAGTCCGCTTGTATGCGATGAATGAATTTTAAATAACAAATGAATATTGCCTAAACAATTATGGAACGCATTTTTGTAAAAGTACGATGATGTCATATGATGGAATTGGGATAGTAACCTGTGTGGTGCTATTCGTGAATTGATGTGAACAATGGCATGTGTTGCTTAAATATAAACATGGGGTGGGGAAATGTTTTGGACCGGGGCAGGTGGCAAGAAGGCTTCGTGCCAGGTGGGCCTGTGTGGCAATGGGTCGTATGAAAGAATGTGAAGGCTGTGTGCCGAGATGAATAAAATGGTTGTCTTGCCCGGGACAGTTAAGGACTTAACCTTGCGAGCCTTTGAACTGAGTTCCGTGTACAACCACTTGTCCGGAATGGGACGGACCTAGTTAAGTAGGTTTCTGACCTCTTTCCTTTGAAACCTCGGGTGACAAGGCACATCGGTGCAATCAGAGGGAAGCGCACTGCTACGGCTTGGTACCCATTCAACGGTACTTGCTCTGTCTAAACTTCGGCCCTGAGTGAGGGAAGTGTTAGAAGGGAAGTGTCGGAGGGGTTCATCGGTCAAATGTTAGTCTCTGAAAGACTTTGTTACAATCAATCGCTGTGTGGTGAACGATCAGATCTCGTGGGTAAAGTGTCTGACCTCTGCAGAGTGTGTGTGTGAATCTATTCGAATAGCCGTGTCATGAGATCGACATTGCTCGGTGATTACAGTCAAGGGTTAGATTTTATAAATAAAAGATGTGGGATGGGTGGCTGTGTGCCGAAGGAATCAAATTAGGGCTGTGTGCCAAAACCCTTGGAAAAGAATTGAGAAATTAATTATTCATAATATTGATTTTACTGCCTTCAATCTAATAAGGATTACCTATTAAAAGAAGTGCTGCTTTATGCAAAATAACCAAATAAGCCTTTCCTTTGGAATAAGCCATGCATGTAGTAATAGAATTGCATTGTGCATGACTTGTTGAGTATGTGTATACTCACCCTTGCATCGACAAAAACCTCAGAAGAAGAAGAAGCCGTGCCAGTTTGGAATGAAGAGTTCGTCGAAGGCCAGGAGGACTAAGGGGTTGGGCCGCACTCAGTAGCCTGTGGTCATGAAGAGTTCATCGCTTTACTTTTGCTTCCGCTGATAAACCCGTTTACTTGATATTTATCGCCCTGCGTGGCGAAGTACTGTAAGGTGGCCATAAGGCCATGTAACTCGTTATTATTAATGATTGAAGTACTTTATTTACTTAATTCCGCTGTGTATGATTGTGGTACTTCAACCTGTTTATCCTGTGTGTACTAGCGTGATCCTGGACTAGTACGGAATACACAGAGTGTCCGAATCCGTGAAAATTCGGGGCACGACAAAAACCAAATCTCAGGTATGAGCTCTTTACTCGCAACACATGCAAGCCTCTAGCTCCATACAAACACACAAGTTTTAGAAAGATTGTTTTGCGAAACCAAAACATGAAGCTTCACCTAATGCAACACATGCAAAAGTGAACTTCACGCAAAAGCCAACGCACTAGTTTATCACATCTTGCAACACATGCAAATCAAAGCATTATGCGAAAACCAAATACAACCAAGCATAAGTTTAACCCATTCGCAACACATGCCAAATGGTTAACCCATATGCAAAAACCAAATCCAAATGGTTGAGCTTGAGTGAACGCGGAATGAGATCATCAACACATGATGAAGCTCAAGCTAGGGAACAACCCCTCTTAATAGCACGGCGATTAAAACCTTAGACTCAAAGACTACAAAGTCCTTAGCCTATCTAATTATACCTTCGCATGCAGACAAGCAATCCCCTTTAGGGTCTTTATGATCTACACTTGATTTCTCCCCCGGGATCTCTACTCGACTCCTCTTCGGGATCCACTCTTGACGCCCATCAACTCATGATGCCGTCCTTGTCCCGTTCTCATCATCTCATCCATCTTTGGACCTAACTCAATCACAACTCATACAAATGGTTAGTCCAAGATGCATGGTTGTCTCAATTATCTCTTGCACTCCATTAACACATAATGGATGCCTTTAGATCAATTGAGCACAACCCTAAATCAATAGAAATGATTTAAGTGTGTCTTAAGTACAATAATGCAACTCATGCTTTATTATACTTAAGAACTATTCATTTGTCCTTAATTAATCACGGAACACCATCAACACATGATGAGGTGTTCGTTAATAATTAATTAAGACAAATGAACTCAATTTAAATTATCATTTAAATTGATATGAGTATATATTAACTACACAAGTTTTCATATACTCATGTTGATGGAAAGTAATGATCCATTATATGTAAATTGTATGGAAATGATCATTACTCTAGATCATCAACTATAGAATACACCCCACATGTATATGTGCATAAATATGATTGACTTGGAGATAATATGCACATATTCAAATTGATCGTATTGGAGTATATCCTATATTACCATAAGTATACTTATAACTAGGCAATTTGAATATATACTCAAGGATTTAGTTTCTTTGTCTTGATCCTTATATGTGTCAATAAGAATTAGATCAATACAAAGAGACTTTCAAGTTAAACTATAAACTCCCCCTAAGTGTGTGCATCCATGTAATATATGGATTGGGAAACATGATGCACATTTTGTGGTTAATATAACGGGGACATTCATATTTCAACTTGACTCCAAAGTATGCAACTAATATTAGAATGAATATGCAAACATACCTTGGGTTTTCCATTTTTCAATGCGATGAGACTAATCAAAGATATTCTAAATAAACAAGTTAGTCTCGATATAAGATTTGTCATTAATAACAATATCGCATTAGGGGATAAGCTTAATATTAGATTTGTCATTAACGCAAGATTAGATTTGTCATTAACGCAAGATTAGATTTGTCATTAACATCAAAACCATAACTAATGAAGGTTGAACTTACACCCAGTTCACCTTGTCATACGCTTTCTCAAAATCTAATTTGAGCACTACTCCATCAAGTTTTTCCTTCTTTAGTTCATGCAAAGTTTCATGTAAAATGACCACACCTTCCATTATGTTTCTGCCCGACATGAAGGCCATTTGTGACGGTCTCACAATCTTTTGTGCAACTGAAGCCAATCTATTAGCCACAACTTTGGTAAAAATTTTAAAACTCACATTTAGTAAACAGATCGGTCTAAACTGCTGAATTTGTTTAGCCTCTTTTAGTTTTGGCAACAAAGTAATGGTTCCAAAATTTAAACTAAAGAGAGGTAATTTACACTTGTGAAACTCATCAAACATGGCCATTAGGTCCTTTTTAATGAGCCCCCAAAATTCTTGATAAAACTCAGCAGGAAAACCATCCGGTCCTGGAGCTTTATTATGTTTCATTTGAACAATAGCATCTTTAACTTCCTTAGAAGTAAACTGAGCTTTAAGAGTCTCATTCTCTTCGCACGACACCTGGGGAATATCCTCTCTCTGAGTCTAAATCATAGAAAAATTACTCTTCTCTGGAGGTCCAAACAACGTTCTATAATATCTGGTGATGTATTTCTTAAGGTTTTCCTCCCCTTTGATTACTCCTTCCTCTTGATCTAATTGGAAGATTCTAGTCTTCCTATGTTTACCACTAGCAACTAGCTGAAAATATTTAGTATTTCTATCACCCTGAAGAAGTCTAATTGATTTAGATCTTTTATACCAATATACTTCTTCTTCCCTCAAGAGAGAAGCTAGTCTCTGCTTAATGCTTTGTTTCAACTCCACCTCCTGTGGGCTAAGCACAGTGGATTCCGCCTTCTTATCTAGTTCTTCTGCTCTTCTAATAAGATCATTTTTCTCTTTTTTATTAGACCCACTCACATTTTTAGCCCATCCTCTAAGAAATTGCCTCAACCTCCTTATCTTACTTTGCCAAATCTCCAAAGCATTGGAACCCCCTGACGGCTTATTCCAAACATCCGAAACCATCTTATGGAATCCATCTCGACTTAACCAACCTAATTCAAAACGAAATATGGGTTGTTTGATACCATGAGTACCAGCACCCGTATTAAGTAATAACGGAGTATGGTCAGAAAATTCCCGACTAAGTGCCACAACCGATGACAAAGGAAATTTTTGCTCCCAAATCCAGTACTCATTAAGATCCTATCCAATTTTTCAAAGGTAGGAACCTTCATGAGTTGGCCCACGAATTTACGACCGAGATAACTGGAGCTCCCTCAAGTTCAGTGTCAATGACAAATTAAACAAAAGGGCCATCTACCATTGAAGTTATCATTGTTCTTCTCATTTGGGACTTCTTATAATATTAAAATCACCACCCATAAGAATGGGTAATGATTCTTTGTTACAAGCACGAACCAATTCGGAAAGAAAAGCCTCCTTTAATTTTGGTTGAGCAGCCCCATAAACCGCTACTAATCTCCACTGAAATCCATCCTCTTTGTTTCTCAAATGAAATTTTACATAATAATCCCCTTCCTCAATGCTTCCTATATCAAAAACGTCAAGATTGACCCCAAAGCAATTCCACCGACCTCCCATGAGGTTCCGCCCAATGCCAAAGAAAATTTCTGCCCCACACAATTTATTGAGTGAAAGGGTATCAAAATCTTTTTTCCGGTTCCAAAAGGGCAATAAAATCTAGTGTTGCTCTTTGGACGATTCGAGAGAAATCTAGACTTAGCCAAGTCATTCAGACCTCTGCTATTCCAAAACAATCCTTTCATTTTAAACTATTCTTACTATTCTTAACATGTTTACCTTTGCTCTTGTTCTGCTTAGAGAACACAGAACAAACTCTGCCCTTTTTTTTACCTTTGTGACCAGCATTGAAATCACGACTTAGGTGACAGCTATCTTCGTCAAAAAATACATCAACAAGATCTCCACACAGATTAGCCAAAGAATCCGACAAACCATCATGCCCCTGTGACTCATTATCGCTATCAGAAGACACTTGACCCTCGGCCACACCATCAACAGGCAAAAAAGAAGCATTTCTAGACATATCCAATCTATACAAATTATTAACAGCAGCAACACATTCATCATGAGAACTACCAAAACATACTCCCAGTTGATTAATATTAGCTATTGCATCCATAACCGGCTTAGAAGACAAACTAAGATTAAGATTCATACCTTCATTGAAGTCTAAGTTCTTCATGGCAGCCCTACGCCCAGCCCGCTCCACAGCATGTTCTGACCTTGAACCCATCAACCTTGGTGAAGCACAGGAGGGAGACACAAAAGCCTCAGAAATATCAGCCTTCTCCTGAAGCTTAGCTTTGATTTCAAGCGAGTCCCTGACACCAGATGGTGACAACAAAGCCTCAGCCGAAACCCCTTGCCCCTTTGCCAGACAATCATCCTTCATATTCTTACCATTGTTGATTAACTCCTGGCCCAAGTCTAACTGATCAGTAGTAGTCACATCCAGCAAGTCTTGCCTCTGAGAAGCAATTGTCCCAAAATCCATATGTTTGGATTCCACAAGCCAGGATGCACTACCAACATTATTCCCAGCATCACTTCCAGCAACATTCTCAGGGCCACCCTTCCCAATTAACGCCACATTCTGAATTGGTTCGTCATCCTTCTCAGCCATCACTTGATCAGCAACTTCGCCCAAAACAGTGACCATCGAAGCATCAATGATTTCTTTCGCTTTCTTTCTTAGAAAATCCTCAAATTCACAATCTGACAAGCTTTTAACAGCAGCCAAAAAAGAGTTCTTGACACCACCTTTAGAACCATCAATAGCGTTATCTGAACCTAAAATAGATCCATCATTATTCCTGGATCTTTTAGGTTCCCTAGCTAATTCCGGATCCAACTCATCCATCAGTAAATCCCCACCATCATCCTTCTCCTGCTCATCATCAGAGTTGCTCAAGTCTAATTCCACCTCATCTCCATTCTCATCAATCCCAAATCTTTCCACCTCAAACCTTAATTCAAAATAATGATCCCCAATGACCACATCAAGCTGTGATGGAATAAGTTTGGGATTTAACACAGCTACAAAAATCTTTCCAAAATCATTTTTCCTTGTCATCTCCATGTCCACAGTTTGAGTAGATCCCAACATCGAACCTACAGCCCAAAGGTTTAAAAATTCGCGAAGCTTCTTCCTGATGCCAAAAACTCGGATCCACACCTTGGGCAAAAGAAAACCTTCCTCTTTTTCAACCCACTCCTTAAAATTCAGCCTAACACTTCCAGGAACCCCCTCCAATTTTACATCAGCCCCCCCAAAAGCAATTAATCTTTGCAACTCCACCTTTGAAGGAAACTGTGTCACAAAACCCGAATCCTGTTCTTTCAACTCCCATGTCCATTTACTTGGAATAAGCCTTTGCAACTGAGAAATAATCTGATCATTAGTGAGAACACCCCCCTCCACAGAAATAAGAGCCATTCTGTTATCCTTCTTAGCCTTTGGTAAAGGAGGATGCGGAATATGGTAAAAACCAAGGCCATGGACAGCATAACCCACTGCATGCGCCACCGGTCTTGGCTGCTTGAGAATTGGGCATCTGTGATTGACATGATCATGACTATCACAAATAACACAATAAACATCAACTTGACACACTACAGCCAGATGACCCTTCTGCGAACACCTCAGACACCTGGGTCCACCTCGCTGCTCATCCCCGACACAGCTCTATCATCACCATTCCCAACAATCTCCATTCTAGACGAACCATCTACCGCCTGACCTTGAATCTGCTGACCAGTACCCAATTTATCAGAATTCGGAAGCCCTCCAGGTTCCAAAACCTTCTGCACATTGCAACCAGAGACTTGACCTTCAGCTACAACATTAACACCCAAACCCGACTGCTCACGCTCATTGAAAACCTTCCCATTCTTTCCCTGCTGCCCATGCAACCCACCATGTTGCCCATAAGGAACATACGTACCTTGCTGATGCGCAACTCCCCCCAAACCACGACCACGCCAACCACCTCTACCACCATAGCTAGCAGCATGACCACGACCATCGGCAGACATCCAACCACCCTTCTGACCGTGATCAAAACCAAAGGATCTTCCCCCACCATGCCCCAGCCTACCAGCATTGTTACCTCCCCACCGGTTACCACGGCCACCTCTCCTAGCAAAAAAAGCTCTACCACGATCCATGTCTGCCGGCTTAACCTTGGCGATGCCGAGAGATGTTTCCAGCACTTGGCAACCCAGAGACTTAGCAACAAAGGAGAAGTTGGAACGGCTAGAAAACTGACTGCCACAAGGCTTACCCGAGTTGGCAAACAGAAGACTAAGACCCGATGAAAATTTAAAGCATTTTAACTTCCCTTTATCAATATGTTTAAGTCCAGACTTAGTCCAGCACGGCTCAGGCCTGAGAGGCAGAACAGATGGCAAGGCTGGGAATTCCAACATGTCATCAAGACGCCTGTTCACCTCCCCTGTTGTCAGCTGAGAACATTTAGTGCCCTCGGCCACCGAACAGGGCGGGAAAATCTCACTAAATCTTTGACTCGACACTCGACCCGACACCTTAATATCTCCTAAAGATCTAGGACGAGAAGGCCGTGGTTTAGGCAGAGGACCCCTCCAAGGTTTAACCTTGGTGCTCCTCCGACCAGCCACCGCCTCAACAATCCTTGAGGCCAAGGTTTTCGGATGAGGTACAGGACCTGCACCACACTCAACAACAGAAGCACGCCCACTGGCCAACGAAGCCTCAGCCCTCCGCAGATCATCAATAGAAAAACCTTCAGCCATTGCATCCTTCACAAAAGCATCATTTGAGATCTCAGAACCACAAACATCCTCACCCGATTCAACACTGAAACTATCCTCTCCAGCCAATGCCCTAAACCTAGACCCTGCTGCTGGTCGCCCAGACCCAACTAGTGATTTTGAAGAACCAGGAGCATCAGGAGTAGACAAAAATTGCAGAGAATCATCAACCTGACTCAACTGAATTCTTTTGCCAGCATGCGGAGAGACAAAATCTGAAGATGAAACAACCCTAGAGCCACACAACAACTCAGCATTGCATGCGCCCAAGGTGTTCATTAAGCTAGACAAAACGTCGAACAGGTTATGAGCAAGAACGCGAGAATGTGACTTAGCACATGCCGCCAACGACACACATGATAATCCAAGAACAAACCAAAACCAACAGCACTCTGGCAAAATCGAACACCGCACCACCGCAAAAAATCCCCTCACATACCTGGAGAAGCAACCACCCCAGAAACGAGATCCACCGACGACAGATCAAGAGCGCGCGGAACCGGCCACCACTTTGAGAGAGCGCCAAGGCCCCGAGCCGCCGGAAGCGAGCCGAAGGAGAGCGCCTCCGTTGATGTAGTCGAGTTCTCCAGTGCACAGCGCGTTGTCTTGTCCGCAGCCAGGTCATGTAGCAGGAGGCCGGGTGTTCGTCAGGGTGTCGCGCGCTCAGAGAAGCAAATCCGTCCACTGTGATATGTTCAGCTTAAAACTCATGATTTGTAGTAACTCTTTACACTGAAATCATCTTGTTTGAAAGTCGTGATTCCTATTTGTGTGAAGGTTGAATTCCTATGGAATTTCTATCGGCCCGGCTCTTGATATAATAGCAACAGATGCTGGGCTTGTGGCGGTGTTCTTCCCGCCAAGCGCCGAATCCAGTTTGCTTTCACCATCTCCTCCTACCAGCCAAGTGCCCACTGCAAACGCCAACCGGTTCCAGTTTCCTTTCTGTGTGTGATATGAACCCATTTCAATTTGAACATAAATACGTATTGTGACGCACACAAACTAGATGGATTGCACAGCACTTTGGAGCAGGAGTTCATGTAGCAATATAAATTATAGAGAGATTATTATTGGATAATGCAAACTAGTGAAACTACCAAACAAAATTGATAGGCCAAGGTCGGCGCCGACAGAAACAGAGCTCCGCTTCCGAAATCCCAACGCACGGGAGTATTCTGTGTATGCGGATAGGACTGGAAATTAAGCTCGAGGCTCGCAGCTCGGCTCGAGCTCGGCAGCTTCGGCTTCGGCTCGGCTCGGCTCGATGTGACAACGAGCCGAGCCCGAGCTCTTTGCTTGCTCGCAAATTAACGAGCGAGCTGAGCCGGCTCGGGCTCGGCTCGTTGGCTCGATAGGCTCGTTAATTCGTGGATAAGTTATGAAATAAATAACATTGATTGCATTGTTATGAAACAAATAACATTGATAACTTTGAAATAATATGGAAGTAGCATCACAAGATACCTTAATGTAACAAATCGAGTGGTGATCTTTGGTAGAGCAACTCATTCGGACATTAGCCATTCAAATGGTCCATAAAACAAGATACAAAACAATTGGTGCAGTGGTGCTCCTATAAGAACAATGCAATTCATAAAAGTTGCACACTATATATACACTAGTCATATAGTTTTCCATAAGCATGATAACCATTTCAGTATTACTAATCTACAGACAGCAGATCTTAACTCTTAAGCGACCATAGTATTTTTCTGAGTCTTCTAATAACAGCTGGGGGATTTGAGGCAGCAGGCAGTGCACGATTGAGGATTTGAGGGATGGGGCTTACTGCTTAGGGTTGACTTAACGCAATGAGGGCCACATGTCGACGGCTCATGGCCGGCTCGGCTCGGCTCGAGGCTCGATCGAGCCCGAGCCGAGCCCGATTTTCAGCTCGTCAAGGCAATGAGCCGAGCTCGGCTCGGCTCGGCTCGATTCCACCCCTATATGCGGATGATTCTGAATTGTACAAATCCCTAAACATAACAGGGGCAGTAGTGCAGTACGGCACCCCTCTGTTACTAACGATTTTTCATCACTTCTAGATATGGCATCAGTAATGACTTGAACAATGAGCTGACAATGTGAAGTCGTTAACAGATTGCAGCACATTGAATATCTCTGTAGACAAATAAAGCAATTTTGAGATATATTAAAAGAGACAACACACATATGATAGGGATGTTATGTTAGTTAATCATCAAATGTAAGTGCATATAACTCTTACCAAAAGAACCTCGCAGAGCTTCAATTCTTCAATCCTAGTAAAGCTTGGATGAGACTTTCCCATAAGATCACCAATATTAGCCATCAACTCTTCATTCTTGACAATGATCATCGCTCCATTGCCACATAGCTGAATTGAAGTTATAGATTTTCAGGTATACAACAGGAAACTAAAGGAGAAGAAAAAACATCTCGGATATCTTTATACAGAAGTCAGAAGGGGAGAATTACCAAACAGATGTACCTAAAGCAGCATACAGCTTAAGAACATTAACAGCAATTGTCATTTCAGTGCTAAGACAGTATTGTGCTAGTTTCCTCATCACATTGCAATTACTCCATGCATGGTAGCTCGAAGAAGGCCAAATCCACGGTATGATTCTTAGCAGTGATATCATTACTGCGAGATAGTTGTGAATGGACATTATCAATGTAATTCTGCAGAGCTGAAACGATACTTGCAACTGCATTGGTTTTCTCCAAGGCTTCCCAAATGTCTGCATGAGTTGAAGCTCTTGCTGTCACTAACCTGTTCAATATGCAGTTCATTGCACTTGCACATGAGATTGCCATAGGTAGCTGTTCTGCAGGCAACTGGCACGAGAGGAACGAAAGCATCTCCAAAATTGGGTATTGGCGAATGGAATTGCCTGTACTGGAAAGTGGAAACGAGCCTAGGCTCTCTTCGGGACAGATTCTGATTATGCAGATTCTGGATTGTAGTCAGCTGTCTGGAGAAGCAGCTGTCTGAAGAATCTGCTGACTGGAGAATCTGGTCGTTCGGCAATCCTGATTGTCTATGATGATTGTTGATCGGTGTCGGTGACGGATGAGTGGATGAGGGTGGTGGAGGGGGCCTAGGGACGACGACGGAAGCCCTTGTGCCATGCGACAACTCGTGAGAGGCGGAACTCGTAGAATCTGAGTCAGAATCCGCAGAATCAGGTGGGTGACAGCCGATTCGTGTACAAATCAGATTCGATTCGGAAGAAGCTGTCTAGAATCCTCTGTTAAACGCACAATCCGCTTTTATTTTAAGCAGAAGCTGTATTTAAGCTGAAACGAAGGGGGCCTAAGCCTGCTTGAATCAGAACCGAAATGTTCTTTGTCTGAATAATACCTTCCAAAGCTATGAGTATATCCGAAGTTGAATCCGGGTTATCAAACAAATTTCTCACGATCAAAGTGCAGGGTTTTCTGAATTTCACTATTATCATAACATTCAGGAAGAATATACCACAAGAAAAAACATGAATGAAGGTGTAAGATCTGGCTTAATTTGCTCAAACTGTTGGCTAGAACAGCTGGAAGGGCGTAGTAATACTTACGTATACAGACCAAATGGGGTTATACCTTTCAGAAAGACTACCAAACGGTATACCGTTGGGAATCATTTCCAACGGTATACCATGGTTCATTAGGTTCGCGGGTAAGTTTCGTTACCAGGTTTCACGGGTAAGTTTCATGATGTCTCACGGATAAGTTTCATGGGTTTCATGAGGTTTCAAGTTTCATAAGATTCGTGTTCATTAAAAAAAGTTTAGCATTGTGCTGTCTGATGAAACCTTTGGTTGAAACTTATCTATGAGACTTTTTTTAATGAAATACGAACCTTATGAAACCTGAAACCTCATGAAACCCATGAAACCTATCCGTGAAACATCATGGAACTTACCCGTGAAACCTAGCAGTGAAACTTACCCGTGAACCTAATGAAACATGCTATACCGTTGGAAGTGATTCCCAACGGTATAGCGTGTGGTAGTTGCTCTCTATATCTTTATAGGAGGAAGCCGCAACATTTCATTCGACAAACAAGAGAAAAGCAGCCGCTGAGCGTATGAGACTATCGCAGCATCAGTAGGCTGCCATTTCTTTGCACCGTGGTCATCGGGCCTAACAAGGTGATAAACACAACTAAGAACACATGTGTTTAAAAAGAGAAATTTTACAATGCATTATACTAATAGTATATAGTGGGTAATAGAAACAAGATCTCACCATTGATGTATTAAGGATATTCCTATTACTTTGTTACCAGAGAAAATATAAATAAATATTAGTTAATCTGATCCATTGAATCGACAAGAATTAACGATCCATATTAAATTTAGCGTACCATAAAAGTGCTAAAAAAAAGAGCCATTCAATCTTTTCTTCGATTATTTGGTCCTCAAATTTTCCTTTGTGGATTACGAAAGGTACTGATCCTAGCGTCCTCTTCAACTCGAGTTTGGGTGCCCTTTTGTCTGAATTAGTATAAAATAACTCCATTAATTGTGGGCTTGGGTGAGGTTACCCAGCTAGATTATCAAAACTGCATATGGACTGACCAGACGTTGCGAAGCAACAGGCAAACAGATCGTTGGCGCGCGCCGTCCTCTCTAGTTACTCAAGAAGAATAAATTCTTCGGCTCGATTGTAAAGATGTTATGGATTGGGATGCGCAGGAGGAGGAGGAGTGTGGCGAGCAATTAATTACAGAGGCCGCCGAGGGTGAGCGCGACGTGGAGGCTGCTGGTGCGGAGGGAGAGGTTGTTAATTCTATTTGCACATATGTTTGATGATTAATTTAATAACAACGTCTGTGATAAAATATAATATTTATGATAAAATAATTTATTTGTGAAAGATCAAAGCACTATGTTGAGTTTTTTTTTTATTTGTAACAGGAGATGTAGCGTGAGTGTGGAGGTTGCGTCGCCTGGGAGCAGCATGCGAGGGACACGAGTGTAGCGAAACGAAGAAGTCTTCAGAGATAGATAACACAGTATAGCAGCCGGTGGGCAGTATGGGCGAGCAAGCCATGTAAGAGAAAGTAGTAGGCCATATGCGTATATAAAATAGTTTTTTTTTTGCGAAAATAGCATCCGTTCGGTAAAAATAGAACAAATAGTCTCCAATGTAGCGGCATAAGAGCGCTGCAACACCAGAATCTCAATGTGTGGCAACACAAGAGCCCTGCAACACCAGAATCTCAACGTGTGGCAAACATCCTGATGTGAAAGCGTGAAAATTAGAAGCAGCGCTTCCAGTACGCTCGCACTGAAATTGACATGCATAGCAAATGTAGCGCTTGTGTTCCGTTGCATTTGGCTATGCAGCGGTTCTGCTCCGCTGCACCCGGGATGCCTGCGCTCCTGCGGCCGACAACGATGGGACGGGGCATTGAGTTGTGCACATAATATAGATAGTTACTGTGGTCTGCTCCTGTATAATGTTACCCCATACTTCAATGCGTAAAGTGATACAGCAAATTAGCTCTTTAGAGAAAGCACTATCAAAAGTTGGCTGGGAAAAAAAGACAAACAAGAAGAGAAGTGGCTAGAAGACGGGTGCACATCCTCTCAAGAGGGGTGAAGCGGGTCGGATCTGATCGGGTAAGAGGTTATCCGTATCCTACCCTAATTATTTTTTTTCGGATACGGAATGCGAATGCGGGTAGTGGAAATCGGGTAGGATACGGATACGGATACCGGTATTCTGAACCGGTAGAAAAGCGGATACGGATATTATACGGATGGGTATAATACGGATAACGGGTACTTAGTCGAATAATCATAAACTACCTATGATCAAAATATGTGATAACAATAATTTAACTAACACATATGATCAAACTATGTGATAAAACTATATTAAAAAGAAATTGTAATCGTGAGATAAGATATCAATCTTGATCTTGTCAGATTTGTGTAAAATATATATATCTTTTCTGAAGCCAAGATTTTTACCATGCTGACATCAACTCGATGTACACCTCTAGTAAAAATATTAAAAATTAAAACTTATATTTGAAACTTTTACAAATTCAAAAACTGAAAGTAAATAAATATGAAAATAGCAATGTCAGAATTTTTATAAATAAAATGCAAAATATAAAAATCTCAAAATTTTATAGAATACAAATATTTTAATTATAAACCTTAATAAAAATATAAATAAAATATTAACCATATTTTGGTCATAAATTAAATCAAACTCAGAAAATAGAAAATCTGATAGGGCACATTGTCAGAATTACTGTAATTTTTATACACAATATTTTACCATGAAATTTTTACTGGATATCAAACCTCATCTTGTAGACATTTATAAAAACTTTCATAAAATATTGACTTGATTTGATAGCTTTAATAATTATTAGAATGCTATCTGTCCAGAAAAATCTGTTTTCTCTCCCTTGCCTGTGGACCTTCCGGGTACCCGTATCTGACCCGAGATTCTCGGGTATTTGCCGGGTAGTGCTCGCTCCGAATCCGACCCGAATCCGACACTCAACTATCCGGGTACTATCCGTATCCGACCCGAGAAAAAAATACCCGAATCCGTATCCGAAAAATCGGGTAAAATCACTACCCGTATCCGATACCCGACGGGTAGTACCCGACCCATTTTCACCCCTACCTCTCAGGATTTATGTTAACTGGATCGGCTTCAGCAAGTGATCTTAGTTGTGTGCTGTGATCTCATAGGATATTACTTTCTTCCTGAGCTTTTGTTGCATGAGCTGACTCCTATGCTGAAGGCCAGGAGCGCTTTGGGCTGTTCATGTATGGTAGCTAGATATAGTGCTATTTTTTTTTTTGAAAGGCAGCGAGCTGTAATTATATTAGATAGGGGATAGAACAAGTGTGCGATGGTGCAACAAGCTGCACCATCGGGAGAAGATTAGAAAAAAGGGGGGGGGGGGACAGGGGAGGGAGGGATAAAAGAGAAAGAAGAGAAAAGCAAAGAAAAAAAGGAGAAAAAGAGAAAAAAAAAACACAGGAGGTAATTAACTACGTCGCTGGACGAGTTTTTTTAGGTTCTTTGCTCCCGCGAAGATCCAGTTTGCCGCTTCATCCTTGATGGACTGAAGGATCGCGTCGTTTGTTTTGCATTCATTTCTGAAGACTCTGTTGTTGCGCTCTCTCCACCATTGCCAACAAGTTAAGATAATGAGGGTTTTTAAGCCCTTTCGGGACCTTTGTTGGTTGTTCAACTGGTGTAGGGTCCATTCCTCTAGGTCGCTGGTCGAATCCCATCGTTCCGGGAGAAGAGAGGGTGTGAGGGTCCATCGGCTTACAGCTGCCCATAGAGCTTTGGCTTGAGTGCAGTCTATAAAGAGATGGTAGACCGTTTCAAGGTTTCGATAGCACATCTGGCAGAAATACTGGTTAGGCCACTCACGCCGCTGCAAGCGCTGTGCGGTCCAAAGTCGATCTTGGAGTGCCAACCAAAAGAAGATTTTGCAGCGCGACGGTCCCCATGCAGACCAAACGAGGGAGGGGAACGGCGTGAGGGTGCTTCCTACAAATTGCATGCGGTATGACGAGGAGGATGAGTAGACTCCGGCGGGGCTTTGAGTCCATGTTATGGCGTCCTGATATTGCGGTCGCAGTGGGGTCGATTGTATTCGCAGCCATAGGCTAATCAATTCCGGAAGGTGATGAGCAGTTAGGTTTTGCCTAATGTCCCGCATCCAGTTGTTTTCTAGGAGGGCATTTTGGACTGACCTTGTTTTGCGTCTGGAGATCTGGAACAGGATATAGTGCTATTTGATGGGCCAGATTTACAGTGTTATGGGAACATGCAGTTGTTGGATTGTTACTATTATGAGCCTGTGCTTTCCTAGTTCATGATCCAGCACAGTTCGGTCCTCTTCATCAGAGCGCGGGTGACCCGTGTCTTGTCGTATGTTGCCTGTTGGTGCTAGACATCTAGCAGAGGCTGAATTATGAATGAACTTATACAATTCATGTACAGTTGATACTCGACTGTCGCACAGTGAAGAGTTGGGAGACTTGGAGACGGTGAGACACCGACAGATGCATTATACTCGGCACAAGCTGCTGAAGTTGAAATTGGGCTCCCGTCGATTACCTAGGCTGTTGCTTATGTACATATAGGGAGAGGGAATTAAGCTTGACACAACATATGTTGAAACAGCCTATGCATATATTTTCGAGGGGAGCTACTCTCCGATGGTTTTCCTGACCATAAGATCTTGTCCCTCCCTTCAGTTCCTTGAAAGAAGGGGGAAGAAAACGCTTGATCATTGATCCCTTTCAGCCTCTTGTTCTGATGATGGTTATGGTGCTCTTTCCTCCTGTTCTGATCCTTGTCAGGCTAACAACTGCCTTGCCGGACAGGCCTAGCCCCTGAGCCGACACGGCGGGGTTGCATGCGAACGGGCCAACGGGGTGCCGAACTGGCCTGGCTGGTCGCTTCAGGATCCTCTAGTTGACGTCCTTTAGCGTCGTCGTGCCGCTGCCGTCTAAACCCAGCGGTTTGACAACCGCGAATGGATACAGCACGCCGATGCCCCTCTTCTCCGTCCCTGCGAGAGATCCAGAAAGTCTTTGTAACACTCTCAAATCAAATGGGGATCTGCAGCTTTACGAGCATTACAGAATTCCGAAACAAAAGGGGGAATACAAGGAAGCTCTCGCCAAAACTGGCTGCTGAGGGCATCCTCCAATGCCCCACCGCAGATTGTCGTTCTACCAATTTACATAGGAGAGAGATGCTACATCAGCGAAGGATGGTTGTTTGAAAGAGGACAACGCTAACCTTGTTAAGTTACGGCAACTTCAATTATCACTGTGTCGACGATCGGGATCGCCTGACCGCAAGAGTGAAGAAGGGGTTAGTGTGAATGAGGGATCTAAGAAGCGCTTCGCTCAACGACGGTGCGGACGTAGTTAGGTGCGTGGCGTCAGTGAGCAGGAGGCAGGAAATTATACTGGTTCGAGCCCCTGCGAGGGTAACAGCTCTACGTCCAGTCTTCTCCGGGGATGGAGGAATTCACTAACTGTGCGTACAATGAGATGATTACAGCCCGAGCCTGTGTGCTCTTGTTTGAGTGTGCTAGTCTATGGCCAGAAAGTTGATGTTGTGTCTGGGCTTCTCCCCTGGGTGTTCCTTCCCTGTGGAGCCTTATACTCCTCCCGGTCGTTGTCAGAAACGGCCGGGAGAGATTTCCGGAGATCGTGGCCCCATGCGCTTTGAAGGTGGTGGTAACTGTCCCAAATCTGCCGTCCACGTCAACCTTAACTCCCGCATTTCACGGTCTTGGTAACCGTCGCGCAGGCGCATGCTCTGGCTCCCGAGCTAGAGCTCCCGATCAGGAGCCGGAGGACTGCCCCGAGCTCGAGGTCTTGATGCACCCAAGCTCAAGGTCGTGAGGAAACCACACAACCTAGGTCTTGGTCGGCGATGCCGAGGCCCGAGCTCGAGCCAGGGCCCTCTGTTGACCGTATGTTGACTTTCTCGAAGGTTTCTTCAATCCTCGTCACATTGCTACAAAAAAAGAACCCTCTCTTATCGGTCTATCACTGCCGATTCGGCTAGAACCGGCAGTGATAAGTTACTATCACTGCCGGCACAAATACTCGACCGAAGAAGAACCGGCAGTGATAGTGTTATCACTGTCGGTTCTAAAAAACCAGTAGTGATACTATTATTGCCGGTTCTTCTTAAGAACCGGTAGTGATAATGAAGGAAGTATCACTGCGGTTCGGAATTCAAACAAACAGTGATAATATTTTTGAAAAATCATAACTTTTTTATACGGGGTCAAATGGAGACAAAATTTATATGAAAATTGTAGCTCTCGATGAGATTTACAACTTTGTAGTTGACAACTTTTTTTTTGAAGTCGTTTAGATGTCCAAATAATCGTTGAAACTTTCAGATACAAAAGGATAAAAGGAAAATATATGTTATATTAGTTGAGAAGTGTATGTTACGTGAAATGGTAAGGAGAGTTCACGCGAAGCAGTAGGTCACGAGTTTGAATCCTAGCGACCGCATGTGCGCGTATTTCGTGTGGCTTACACATGACTGCGTGTGTAAGTAAATACAAGGTGGTTCAGGTGTAAATAAATTTTTTTGATTTTACCGAGTGATTTTTGGATTTACGAATCGACAGACAATCACTGCCGGCTCGCATACAAACTGGTAGTGATATTGGTATCACTGCCGGTTCTAGACTATCACTGCTGACCAATCACTATCGGTTCCAATATCTGACGGTGATACCGGTTTGGAACCGGCAGTGATCTGGTGTTTTGTAGTAGTGTTTTTTGGATTTACGAACCGATAGATTATCACTGCTGGTTCGCATACAAACTGGTAGTGATATCGGTATCACTGCCGGTTCTAGACTATCACTGCCGATTCCAATATCCTATAGTGATACCGGTTTGGAACCGGTAGTAATCTGGTGTTTTGTAGTAGTGTATTTAGCGTGGACTCAGTCTAGGGCAATTTCTTTGAGAGAAGTTATCACGGATTCAAGTGGTGTTTCATTCTGAAGCTATTTTTTTAGATCAAAAGGCCATCCAAAAGATGCCCTAGTTCCATTACTGAAACTTGATAACAGTTCAACTATCATCCATACATCCTCAAAACTCAAAACGACCAGCAACACACATAACAGCTAACCACAGCTTTACACCCTGACAGCTCAAACAAAATACCAGCACACATCCACCAGACAGTAGCAACTGAAATAACAAAAACACAAACTGACTCACACCCACCAACCAGACACAGCAAGCAACCATATCTATTCCACCAGGAGATCACTGAACCCAACCTTCCTCTTCAAATGACAACGCCCAGAAACTCACGAAACAATAGCATGCTGGACAACCAAAGAGCCTTCATCACACCATCACCTTACAAGCATTACAAACTGTAACCAGGCAAAGCACCAGACACACTCCAGACAACCAGAATTATATCCCGCCAAAACCTAAGACTCAGACAACATTAAGAAGACCATATTACTTCTTGCCATCTAACAAATTCCCAATATAGCTTGCACGCATTTTCAGATCCAGCACAGTAGCTCCTCCTTGAAGATCATTTGACATCTGCATTTCCTGACATTGCTGTCTAAAAGCCCAAAGGTAGTGGTGCTTGGATTTTGCTCTCCAACATCATGCAAAAATGGTCCATTTTGTATAACATGTCCTCCTTGTACAGCAGTCTCCAGTCCCTCAAGGATATGAGCATTCTTCTCCACAACGATTTTACACTTGTCCAGCACTGAGAACGAAAAATCATATCATTTCTGTTATTCCATAAACAGCACAAGACAGCCACACAAACAGTGTTAAGAGCAGCATTTTTCTTATTACTAAGCCAAAATTTAGCCACAGATTCATAATTGAAGCCAACACTTAAACCAAAGAACTCACCAATCAGACACCAAATATTTTTCGCTACAACACATTCAAAAAATATATGAACAACAGTTTCAGGTTCGACACAAATCGTACAATCAACTCCTCTATCCATACCTCTTTTCAACAAATTATCTCTAGTCATTATCTTGTTATGAGAAATGAGCCAAAGGAAAAACTGGATTTTAGGCGGAACAACCAAACTCCAAACTGCAGGAATGTAAACCGGAAGCACACCTCTGAAATTCATAATAACATAAAGAGATTTGACTGAATACACACCATTACTGTTGTATTGCCAAACTAAAGCATCATCTTCATTAGTAAGCCTTAAAGAATTAACCACTTCCACTAACTCAAACCACCTGATCATCATATTATCAGAAAAAGTCCTTCTAAAAGTGAATTTGATATTAGAACCATCCCAGATTTCCGCAAATCGTACAACCTTTTTCATTTACTAGAGCATAAAGATCCCAAAATTGGAAAGCCAAACAAGAATTACCAAACCAAATATCTTCCCAGAATCTAACTTTAGTTCCACTCCCTACATACCATTTATAACCGAATTTAGTAGCTTGCATAGCCCAAATAACCCCTTTCCAAAAAACAGAAGCATGAACAGAATCCAAGACAAAAATATTAGGATTTTCAGTATTGTACTTATATTTGATCATATCTTTCCAAAGTTTATTCTCATTAACATAAAACCTGTTGATCCAAGAAGCTAAGAGACACATATTTAAGTCTCTAACATTAGGCACTCCAAGACCACCATACATCTTTTCCATACAAACAAGCTGCCAATTAGCCAGATGTAACTTGTTGTGACCTTCATAATCATTCCAGAGACAATTAGCCATGTGAGAATTAATCAGATTTAACGCCCATTTAGGGAATTTAAAAAGGATAACAAGTAAAGGGGAATACTAGCTAAACAAGATTTAAGAAGAATCAAACGACCACTATACGAAAGCAACTTCCCTCTCCAACCTGCAATTCTTTTTAACATTTTGTCAATGAGCGGCTGAAAGTCTTCCCTTTTAATTTTATCGTAATGAAGAGGAATACTAAGGTACTTAATCGGAAAATTACCAACCTTACAACAGAAAATATCTGCAAATCTCTTAATCTCATTGTTATCACATCCAATGGAAATCAACTCACTCTTGTGAAAGTTAATTCTCATTCCAGACATTTGCTCAAAACATATAAGAAGCCACTTGAGATTAAGAGCAAAGTCCTCGCTATTTTTTAAGAATAAGATGGTATCATCAGCATATTGTAAATTCAAAACACCACCCGGACAAAAATCTTCGCACAACCCTTTTACTAAGTTATTATCAGCAGCTTTGCGTAAAATTCTAGCAAAGACATCAGCCACTAAATTGAAAAGAATGGGAGACAAAGGATCACCTTGCCTCAAACCCTTACCAGTTTGAAAGAACTTACTCTAAACATTGTTAATTTTAACTCCCACAGAACCTTTATCTAAAATAGAAAAGATCCAAGTCCGCCACTTAATTCCGAAACCCCTTTTAGCCAAAATATCTAACAAAAAACTCCAGTTAACCTTATCATAAGCTTTCTCGTAATCGAGCTTGAGAACAAGCCCTTTTTCTTTATCCCGGTGAATTTTATGAATAACCTCATGGGCAGTAACCACATTCTCAAGAATATATCTATTTTTGATAAAGGCAGTTTGGTTGTGCAAAATAATTCTATCACATATTAATCCAATTCTATTCGTCAACACCTTTGTGATAATTTTGTAGTTACAATTCAATAAGCTAATGGGCCTAAATTGTTTAATGTTGCGAGCATTATTTTCTTTAGGGATCAAAGAAATCATAGCAAAATTAAGCCTAAACACATCCAGCTCACAATTCTCCAAGCTTTTAAACAAGGCCAGAAGGTCATTTTGATAACACTCCAAAACTTCTGATAAAAAATAAAAGGAAGACCATCCGGACCAGGAGCCCCATCAGAATACGAGCCAAAACTGCTTTTCTAACCTCTTCCTCAGTAAAAGGAGCCTCCAGAACTTGATTCTCATCATCAAAAATCTTTTCCTCATCATTAAAGAAGTTCTCCCCTAAATTAATGTTAGGTTTATATCCAAACCCAAATAAGGACTTGTAGTACTCACAAGCAATATTCAACATGTCTTTGGTATCATGAACCGGCCCATCAGGACCCTCCAAAATGTTAATGAAATTCTTTCTTCTTCGTTGGTTGGCAACAGCATGAAAATATTTCGTGTTCCTATCCCCTTCTTTAATATGTTTTTCCCTAGCCCTCTGTCTCGCTTTAGTTTCCTCTATAGCCCAAATTTTCTGAATCTCTTGCTTGATAAGAAGTAACCTCTCCTCCTCTTCCCGAGTAAGAGTTCTAGATTCAGTAGTAACATCAATATCATCAAATTCAGCCAACAAAGAAAATTTCTTTTTCCTAATTTCCGAACTAACATTTAGGCTCCACCCTTTAGTAACTCTCCTAAGATTTCTAACCTTATTTTGCAATTATCAATAGGATTTTCTTTTCTAGGAATATTCCAAGCTTTCTGAACAATATCACTAAAATCTTCATGAAGGAGCCACCACTTCTCAAATTTATAACTAGACAAGAATCTAATAGTATTATCCCCCGATTCCCACAGAATGGGGGTATGATCACTACCAATCCTAGGAAGAGAAGAAACCCTAGCTAGAGGGAATCTTTCCTCAAAAGAGGTGCCACAAAAAACCCTATCAATCACAGACATGATTAGGTTTTCCTGATTATTGGCCCAGGTAAAGTGTCTACCTGTCAAATGCATTTCCATAAGCCCCCACATATCTATCTATTCATTGAATTTATCACACCACTTATGATCAACTTTACCGTTATTTTTATCCATCTGATATCTAACCAAATTAAAATCCCCCCTAATAATATTGGGGTATGGTCGTCCACAACAAAAACATCATGAAGTTCAGAAATAAATTCCAATTTTCCATCCTCATACGGGGATCCATAAACCGTAACAAGCCTCCATACAAATTCATCAGTCTTAGACTTAATCAAAACTTGTACCAAGAAATTTTTCAGCACAACATGAAGGACTTCTAAAATGTCAGAATTCACACCAACCAAAATGCCACCCGCAGTGAATTTGGCTGGAATCCAGTGCCAATCAAAATTTTTAGAGCCACTAATGGTATTAAGAAATGAAACACTGAAATTTTCCCTCTTTGTTTCTTGAAAACCGACAAAATCCACATTATGGTTTTTAATGAGATCCACCAAACATTGAGTCTTTCCAGGCTGCTCCAAGCCTCTCACATTCCAAAATATACCTTTCATTTCCTTCTACTTTTCGTAGGGTGCTTGCCCCGTTTAAATTTCCCAACTTTTGTCCAACCATCTAAGTCAGAAACCTCTCCAGAGTCCTCCTTCAGAGGACCCTGAGGTGAGTTTACATCATTAGCCATTGTCATACAATTCTCAGTAGTACACTCCAGAAAACAAGCATTAACACCATTACCATCTCCCACAGAGACTTGCTTATCGTAATTAGCCATTCTTTTAGCATCCATTTCTTTACAAAAATTAATATTATCAACTACTTCTGAATTTGAAACACCCATCTCAATATCTACTTTATTAGACAAAGAACTTAACTCATGAATTGAAAAACAATCAAAAGAACTTTTACATGTATATCCTTTAGATTTGGGATATGTTTCTAGATTTTTCTACTGCAGCAACTCTTGAGCTCTTTGAAGAATGGTCTTCCCTTGATCTTCCACACGCTTGCTTCTTCTCTTACTTTGGACCGGACCCCATTTTTTCTGTCTCTTATTGGCAGCCCTGAACTGAGGCCGATCAAAACCTTCCTCGACTCCTCCCTCATCAACCACACCCACTGCAGGACTTCTTCGAACACTATCTATCAACTCTTGACCATCCTGAACGTTTGCAAACAGAGACCTGTCAAACAGATCTTCTTCATGAGGCAAATTAACAACATTTTGAATTGATCCCTCCACAGACTCTTGAACTCCATCACACATCTCCTTAAAGCCCTCAATATCCTCATCAGACTCAATCATCTCCAAATCTCTAAGTAGCTGAAAGCATTTTCCTTCATCAACATTTTCATTCTGGAAAGCTTCTTTTGCATTATTTTGAAACAGTTGTAACCAAGACATTTCACCCATCCCTGGAACAAAGCCAGTCACCTTCTTCTCTTGCTGCACATTCGAGTTCTTAGCCTCAGACTTGTTAGACTGCTTATGAGAGGAACCAGATGGAGTTAGTGTAGACGGATTGCCATGTTCAGTGTCCATATTCTCATTTCCACCCATAGACCTTTTCTCTTCTTCACCCAGATCATCAAACTCATCATCATTATCATCCTCTTCAGCATCCTGATCATGATCCTCAACTAAGTCTGACGTTTCTGCTTTCTCTACCAATAGATTGATCACAAAAAGAATTTTCTCAGCACCCATAATCCTCTGTTGAGGAATTTTGGTAGGGTCCCTACAAGCGATTTGAAGCCTCACTACCTCATAAAAGCTCTTAAACACACCTGTACAATCTACATTCACCAAAATTCCAAAGCATGATGCTATTTGGGCAAAAACCTTCCAAGTGCACCACTTAGGAGGGATACCCCTCACCTGCACCCACACTTCCTGAAGTTCATCAAAAGTATCTAACTCTCCTTTCCAGGTTTCAATATACACAGTCACTCCAGCTTTGTTCAGGTTAAAACTAGGGAGGAGAGCTAAGTCAGACACCTTTTTATGAGGAGGAAAACGAACTAGAAACCTAAATTTTTCAAGCTGTCTAACCTGCCAGGGCCAATGAGCATCAAAAATGTCTGACAAATTTTTCTCCAACTCAGCCATAGAGATGTCCCCCTGATCAACAGTAATAATTCCACAGTTGCTAAACCTAAAATCAGCACTCTTACTTGACTCATGAACATCAAGATGAAAAAACCCTAATCCATTAGCAGCACTGCCCAGATATTTAGCTGATTGTTGCGGTTGACGACGCACTGGACACAAATCAACCTGATGCCCAGGATCCTCACAAATAAAACACAGCTTGGGATTTTTGCAGTTCCCCACCAAATGACCCGGTTCACCACAGTTATAACAAATGGAATTAACATATTTCGGTTCTTCCTCTACCGACTCAATCTGAGACTGCTTGGTCTGACTACTCTGATTCACAGAGGGTTGTATAGCATGAGTACCTGAAGAGCCCTGCCCTTGCTGACGCTGGTTCGGAGGGGGATGAAAAGGAGCCGGACCTGGAGGGAACCACTGATTTTGGCTTCTCTGAAATCGCCCAGATTGACTTCGCAGCACCGAACAGTGGACCGAACGGTGCAACGTATCGTAGTTCCGAGTGGTTGAGAATAGCATTCTGAAGCTATTGAACACTAGAGCAGGAGGTTTTGAGTGTGAGCTTCAGCTAAAGTGGTATTCTCAACCACTTGGAACTACGATACGTTGGAGAGACTCTTATTGGACGTCTGTTGTCGGCCGCATGGGCTTTCAACAGCGCAGGCATCCCCAGTGCAGGGGAGCAGAACCGCTGTATAGCCAATTGCAGTGGACCATAAGCGATGCGCTGCCACATCTGCTGCATTGCGTCAGTGCCAATTTTAGTGCACTGGAAGCGCTCTTTTGCCGCTACAATAGAGGCTATTTCTGCTATTTTTATCGAACGGAGCTATCTTCATAAAAAATTAATTTTATACTGCTAATACAGTAAGAATTTCTATATGTATTGGGCTTTGTATACTTGGATCAGGTATGTATACATGCATGTACGTGATTATGGATAAGAAGTTAGGGTTAAACAGAGTATGTAAGCGGCACAAAAGTATTCCAGCCGGCGGCCCAAAAAAAAAAAAAAGCTTCCAAGCCGGTGACGTGAGCAGCAGCCGGCACTAGGGAAAAAAATGGAAGGAACACGCGGCTGCAGGATTATTTGTGCGTATCGTTAAGCGCACAAACTACGCCGGTCGCCGGATTGCACAGCACTTTGGAGCAGGAGTTGATGTAGCAATATAAATTATAGAGGTTATTATTGGATAATACAAACAAGTGAAACTACCAAACAAAAGTGATAGGCCCAGGTCGGCTGTCAGGAACTTCAGAGAATTTGACCGCAAAAGTTCAGACAACCAAAGTGAAGGAGAGTTTGAATGGTAGTCGGCAGGGAAGACATTGTTCCAGCGACTTCAAGTAATGAACATCGGCGGTCAGGATCCAACTTGATTTGAGGAGACTTAATCCAACGGCTAATCGACAAGAACAGTAATTACTGAGAAAAGGAACAGATGAAGAAGCTGTCGTTTATTACTTTTACTACATTTGCTCTGTTTTACCGAACCCGTTTTGTTACGATTTACCCGATGTAACTACACAGGATATAAAACCTGGAAGGCAGTGAAATGGGAAGGCAGGACGTTTGCCATATTCTAGTCTCTAGAGTCTTCTTCTGTTAGAGTAGCGTAGTTCTTTTGTTCTTCTTGATCTGGGCGATTCTATTTGGTGTTCTGGTGGTTTAAATTCAGTCCGTGTTTTGCTGTTCGAAGTCCGATTCAACGAGGGTCCTGACATCGGCGCCAACAGTAGCACAGCTCCGCTTCCGAAATCCGTTGACACGGAAGTATCCTGCGCGTGCGGATGAGAATTCTGAATTGTACAAATCACTTCACTTAACAGGTTCAGATCGACTGGATTTCGCGTTGGTTTGTCAAAATATTCCTAATCCTGAGGACCTTCCTTAGCGTCGCCTACTATCTAGAAGGACTTCGCTTTCTGTGCTTAGCTGGAAGGCAATGGCCTCGATATCTCGCCACTTCGATTCCGTCCGTTCATCATCGAGGTTTATATGTTTTTGTCAAACCACCGCTCAGCCTGCCTCTCACCAATTTGTATTTGTATTCTGGGCTTAACCCGTTGCCTGACTTCGTAGCATCACTCCGCTGGAGTAACCTTGATCATCTTTTCCCCGGAATTCGTGTTGCCTCCTCTCATAGTCATATCCTGTCACGTCCGTAGGCTGGTGGCAGCCGATCTGATGTCATGTGGCTGGTGGCAGCTAGTCTGTCAGCCTGTCACCACCCAAATAAGCGTTTTTACAAGGGAGACGCTAGCACGTTAGATTCAGCTGTTTTTGTTAATTTGTGTAACTTTTTTTTGCGTGCACATTCCTTTTGTTGCACACTATGATTATAAATGTTGTATGCAGGGTTCAAAATTTCGTTTTAGCAAAAAAACCGGACATGCCCGAAATCTGAAATTTCGGCCGAATTTTGTTTTTTCGGCCGAAATCCGTTCAAAATTCAAATCCGGTTCGTTTGGCACCGAAATTTCCCGAATTTCACCGAAATTACCCTGAAATTCGTCGAAATTTCGCCTAAATTACACTGATAAAAAAATGGTTCAAACGATGTCAAAAAATTTTGAAATTTTTTTGGAGGTTCCTGACACATTAAAGATATTCTCATAAAATTTTCAAGTGATCATCAGGTCTGTGGAATTTTTAAAAATTCAAACATTGGTACGTACTGTCCTGTTAAAGCGCAGAGCGGCAAGTTTCAACCAAATGAAAATTAGAACAAATGAGGTTATAAAATTTTGAAAATTTTGCTGGATGGCCCTGACACATCCATAATATTCTCATAAAATTTTCATATGATGATCAAATGCCATGAATTTTTAAAAATTCAAACAGTGCTACTATCCTATTAAAAGGCTTACCGGCAAACTTGAACGAAATGAAAAATTATCCAAACCATGTTATAAAATTTTGAAATTTTTTGTGCATGGTACTGATGTAGCATTAATGGTTATGTAAAAGTCTTAGATGATGATCATGTATAAATAATTTTAAAAAATTCTGACAGTGCTACATTTTGATAAAAACCCGATGATCAATACATAGATTTACTTTAGCAATAAAAAAGGTTTATTTTTTAAAAAATTTACATAAGGGTTACAAGGAAATTCTTAATATCTCATAAAAATTTTGAATCATGATCACGCTCCAATGAATTTATAAAATTCTTACAAGACACAGTGCCATTTATGTTCTTTCTCTGTTTGATTTTTGAAATATAATATAACAAATTAAGTTTAGTGCTTACTACAATTATAGATTTTATTGATAAAAAAACAATTTGAATTTTTTTGAAAATTTTATATAATGGTACTGAGGAAATTATTAATCTTTCATAAAAATTTTAGATCATGATCACACACGAGAAAATTTAGAAAAATCTAACAACAAGTTTACTGTCCCAATTATGTCCATTCTGTTTTTGATTTTTTAAAGATAACAAATGATGTTCAATTATTTTGAAATTTTTTTGTATGATCCTACACTACCAAATATAATATCATAAATTTTTTAGATCATTATCAAGCTTTTAAAATTTTTTAAAAATCTGACAGTATTTCTGCCTAAATTTTAAAATGCCTCAAAAAATTAGTTTTTCAAAAAAAATTCATGTAAGATGACTTTCTTAGGGGTTATTGGACTAATTCCGGTCAAATCCGGTCCTAAAACATCAAAATCCGGATTAAAAACCTGAAATTTCACCGAAATTACTATAGAAGTACTGTAGCAAATTCAATTTTTTTTAAAATTTTAAATTCAGTCGGTAGTTTAAATCTTGCCCTACTCCGAAATCCGAAATTTCTTGAAATTTCGGCAAAATTTTGATCCCTGGTTGTATGAATGGAGAAAAAAATATTATGGCAATCCGGATCAATATTTCTACTGTTATCAAAAAGAAATGGTGCATGTATGGGAAAAAATATTGTAGGTATGGAGAAAAAATATTACAGGCGTCCAAAAAAAATCAAACGTCTGATTACAAGTCATTAGGTTTTTAAAATTATTAGGGGTGCCACTGAAATCACTCTGCAATAAAATGCGCGAGTTTTCCGACACTTGTAGCTGTAGGCAACGAGGAATTGAGGATTGGTGAGTTGTGTGAACGACTAAGAGCAAGTATAATAAGGTGAGGTAAGCAAGCTGCAAGGATTGCCACATCAGATTTATGGTGAGTTGGAGGAGAGAGGAGAGGAGAGGAGAGAGGAGAGAAGCGGGTTGCAGATCTACAGCCGGCTGCAGCACAGGCTTCAAGAAACTTAGTGAGAGAATGAGAGGATGAATGTGGGCCAAGTATTAATGGCTTTGTATGTATGTATGGCTGACTATTATATGGGTGGGCTGTTAGATTGGTTGTATATGATATGACAATAAGATAAGTCTACAGTTGGCCCCCTTATTAACCTTGCACTAACAGAATTGCCTACGTTCAAGGGAACGTACCCTTGCTTCCCTTGTAAGTTTCTAAGGCAACACTGACTACGAGAATTGTCAACGTTCGAGTGTTTGTTCTGTGAGTAGTGCTTTTTTTTTTCTGGAAGGATCTAAACGTTTTAATTAATTGATGGATGCTATGAGCCTAGACCGGGCCGGGTAAAAATGGAAGAGTAGTGTCTGTATAAGTAATCATCATTTATCTTTTATTTATTATTTAATATTTATATAACTTTCTATGGAGGGATAGAAGAAACACCTATAAAGTTGGAAAATTTTATATGGAGGGATAGAAACACCTATAAAGTTGGAAAAGGATTGTAAGTCCAATTGCTTGGCTCTTACGTCAATCCTGAATCTGACCAGAAGGCCACGTGAGCCCTGCAATTTCGATACGCTCGCAGCTGATGGAAGACCCGAGTTTGACTACAAATTTTGTGTTTCCTAGTCAGAAGGAAGCTTGTCCGTCCACCAGAAATCGAGCGAAGTTATATAAATATTAAAGTATAAATAAAGAATAGATAATTATTTATTTATTTTAAAATTATAACTTATATTGAAAAGGTAATATATAGAACCCTTGCTTCTCCATCATGTAACTGAGCATTTAATAAGTACTATCAATTGTAGTGGAACGGTAATACAATTATATAATTTATATTGGAAAGGTAATACAATTATATAACTTATATATTGGAAAGGTAACATGATCATATAACTTATATAATACAATTATATATTGAAAAGATAATACTAGAGGTGAGCATCAGGCCAAGCTTTCTTGGGTCGGCCTGAGGCATGAGGGGCACAGCACTGTTGCCATGCCAGGCCTGGAAACCAGGCACAATGGGCGACATAGCCCCGCATGACATGGCACACCATGTGCATGGCGGCACGGTGCATTACCACAGGCCTGCGGCAGGGCATGACGGTCGTGCAGGGAGGTGGGGGGGAGGGGGTGAGTGGGGGTACCTGTGGCCTGCGATGTCGATGTCGCCGTGCTTGCCTTGGTTCTGCTCTTACCGCCCTAGCCGCACGTGTGCCGCCTTAATCGAGCGCCCGCTCGCAGCCTTGGCCACGTTCTTGCCCGCCTTGGCCGCTCGCTCGCCGCTGTGGTCGCGACCTTGCCAACCTTGGCCGCACCGCCACGCGCCCACCCACCTTGGCTTCGGCCGCTGTGCTTGCCTTGGCTGCACGCCCGCTCCCTCACCTCCCGCTCCCTTGGCCGCACAGGAGGGGAAGAGAGCAACGGGGAAGCCGAGGGGCACCGGGCGCGGAGGAGAGATGAGGGAGCAACGGGGAGAACGAGGAGCGCTAGGATCGAAGAGGGGTGAAGGGGCGTCAGGCGTGGAGGCGGGGGGCCGAGGGGGTCGGGGGGTATACGAGGGGGGAGGGGTAGGGGTAGACAAGGCTGCAGGGGCTCATGGCAGCAGGGAGAGACAGGTGATGTGGGCGTGGGCGTGCCGCCTGGGGTGACAAGGTGGAGATGAGGGAGGTGATGGGCAGTGAGGCAGGGGAGGGCGGTGAGGTCGATCGGGGTGAGGGAGCCTATGGGGGTGGTTGAGAGGGGAGGCAGGCGGAGGTGAGGGAAAATCAGGCGAGGGAGGCAGAGGGTGAGGCCAAGGTGAGGGAAGCGGTGGGGATGGCCGGGAGGGGGGGGGAAGGGCAAGGGGAGGCTGGGGTGAGGCGGCAAGGGAGGTGAACGAGGAGTGGAAGCGGAGTGGGAAAGGGTCAGAGGTCGGGAGAGGGAGGCGAAGAGGTAGAGGTCGAAAGGAAGAAAAGAAAATATAGAAGAGAAAGAAAAAAGGAAATAAGAGAAGAAAAGAAGAAAAATATAAGGAAAGAATGAGAGAATAGAAAAGAAGAAAAGAAAAGAAAATGGAGAAAAAAGGAAAAAAAAGATAAAAAGAAAAGAGAGGGGAAAAGAAATCAGATAGACTGATCAGACAAGAGAGAGAGTAAGCAAGAGAGATTGAGAGAGAGATTGGTCGGGTGAGAGAGAGATCAAGAGAGATTGAGAGAGACTGATCGAGTGAGAGAGAGTGCGAGAGAGATTAACAAAGACAATGACTGAGAGAGAGGGAGTAACAGTCAAGAATAAATAAAATTTAGTTCTTTTTTTATATTTTTTGTTCGTTGTCTTAGCTCCGTGAGTCGTCGGCTCTTTTTCTCTTATCACAATGGTGTAAATGGCTCGGGTCTAGGCTGGTATGGCACGAAATGCAAATGGGTCGTGCCTAGGCTCGTCGAAGGTGAGCCAGGCTGGCAGAGCACGACATGACGGATACGATGGGCTGTCGTAGCCCAGCATGATTCGAATACGAAGCACGATAGACCTGTACCGGGCTCAGCCCGACGCCTACCTCTAGGTAATACGATTATATAACTTATATATATAATTGTATGGTGACGTTTAGAACAAGTACTGTCATGTAGTGGAACGTAATAAGGTACTAAGGGAGGTAGATTTGTTCAATTGTCTCGAGCCTATAAATATTAATTGGGCCTCGTCCCCTCTCTGCATGCACATCTCATCTCATCTCTCCAATACCCACTACCCACAAAGAAGAGAAACTAACCTTTCTCAGTGAGTGAAAATGGCGAACCAGGAAGCTATCGACCGGTATATCGCCAGCTTGGTCGATGAGGTGAACGACGTCGACCGCGCCGACCGGGAGCGCGCCACTCACCGTGTTCGGTTTCTGATCAGCTCCGGCATCCTCGGCTTCCTCGCCGTATCGACCGCCGCGTCCGTCGTAATCTACGTCGCGGCGAACCCCTCGGATGTAGCTCCGGCGCACGCCTTTGTCGGGTTCCTGCTCTTACTCCTCGGCGTGTGGCTCGTGCTGCTGTCTCTCGTCGCCGACCACCAGTTCCCGAGAGCGGCAAGGGTCGGCGCGGCCATTGCGATGGCTCGCCGGCAATACTTGTTCGATCCGCACATGCCCGCTGGTTTGCTCCAGCCAGCCGTCACACTCGCCGACCGCGGGTGCGCTGCTCGCCGTGTTCGACTCCTGATAGTCAACTCCGGCGTCCTCCTCATCTCGACAGCCGGGTCGGTCGTCATATACACCGCCGCAAACCCCTCTGATGTCGATGACTCGAAGTACGCCCTCGTCGCCTTCGTGCTCTTACTCCTCGGCGTGTGGCTTTTGCTGCTGGCGCTCGTCGTTGACCAATTCTCGAGAGCGGCGAGGCTCGACGTGGCCATTGCGAGAGCTCTCCAGGACTAGTTGTTCGTGGATTATTCTCAGTGGCGGAGCTGTCGGGGGTGGGGCCATGGCCCCCGGCAGCTCATAAAAACAGTATATATATATATATATATATATATATATATATATATATATATATATATATACATGGCTTATAAAAACAGTGTGTGTATGTATATAAAACTTTGAAATTTCTGACAAATTATGAGTGTTATATATTGTACTTATTATATATTAAACTTTAAATATCAATCATTAGTAGAGATTTATTTCATTCTTAAACTCTCTCCTTTAGAAATTTCTGACTCCGCTACTGATTATTCTTGCTAAGGTTTGTTCTCGCTGGGCGCTCCAGTAGTCCACTTTGCTAGCGTACGTCCTTTTGTAGTTGTATGGTTTCGCGCAGGGATCCAAAAACCGGCGAATTTCGCCGAAATTTCGGTTTTCGGCCCCCTACGAATTTATATATGCCGGCCAAATTCAAAAATTTTAAAAAAATGTGATTTTGCTACAGTGCTGCTACAGTAATTTCGGAATTTTGGCGAAATTCGGTCAAATTTCGCCGAAATTTCGGGTTTGGAGTCCGGATTTTCAAATTTTTTGGCCGGATTTGAACGGAATGGGTCCAATAACCCTTAAGAAAGTCTTGTTCCATGAAAATTTGATGAAAAACTAATTTTTTGAGATTTTTTAAAATTTGGGCAGAAAACTTGTCAGATTTTTAAGAATTTTTAAAAGCTTGATAATGATGTGAAAAAATTATGGTACCATTCTTAGTAGTTTGGGATCATACAAAAAAATTTTCAAAATAATTTAACATCATTTGTTATCTTTAAAAATAAAAACCGAATGGACATAATTGGGACAGTAAACTTATTATATTTTTACAAATTTTCTCCGGTGTGATCATGATCTGAAATTTTTATGACATATTAATAATTTGCTCAGTACCATTCTATAAAATTTTCAAAAATTTAAATTTTCTTTGTTTGCTCAATAAAATCTATCAATGCAGTAAGCACTGAACTTATATGATTGCAATCTGCTCTGCACAGTTTTCAGATTTCGGATTTTGATTTATCAGACAATTCAAATATTTTTAAACTTTTTGAAAATTTGTTTTTCAAGTTTATTTCAGGCAATGATCCTTATTTAAAATTTTCAGCTCCATATATTGTTCCAGGAATTTATAAAATTCTGACAATGTACTGTGTACATATTTCTGTTTTCTGTTTTGGATTTATCAGGCAACTCAAATATTTTTATAAATTTTTGAAATTTTGTTTTTCAAATTTATTTGAGCTAAGGATTCTTATGTAAAATTTTTAGCTCAAAATATTTCTCCAGGAATTTATAAAAATTCTGACATTCAAAGTACTAGTTTTCAACTCTCTCTGTGTTTGAATTTTTAAAAATTGTTCACATTTGATCATCATCTGAAATTTTTCCAGATATATCATAAGTATGTCAGGAATCTCCACAAAAAATTTTAAAACTTTCTAACATCGTTTGTACTATTTTTCATCCGGTTCAAACTTGCCAATCAACGTTTCATCTACATAGTATCAGTATTTGAATTTTTTAAAATTGCACAGATCTGATAATCACCTGAAATTTTTATGAGAACATATCTAATGTGGCAGGAACCTACAAAAAAAAATTCAAAATTTTTCGGCGTCGTTTGAACCAATTTTCAGTCAGTCCAATTTGGGCGAATTTCGGGCAAATTTCGGCGAATTTCGGGGTATTTTCGGCGAATTTCGGAAAATTTCGGTGGAAATCAAACCGGATTTGAATTTTGAAATTTAAATTTTGAATCTTGTCCGCCGAATTGCGAATTTCGGCCGAAATTTCGGATTTCGGCCTGTCCCGAATTTTTTTCTCAAACGAAAAGTTCATCCCTGGTTTCGCGTACGTCCTTGCATGTATCTCCAAGACTCCAACTACCTCCTCGCGCCGGGCAACTAGCTAGCTTAGGGCATCTCTAATGATGTCATTTCAGTTAGCTATAAGAGTGCCATCTCAGCATTTTGCTTAGATGGAAGAGAAAAAATAAAGAGAGGGATATAGACTGACTACTAATGTATAGCCAGACTATAATTGATTCCAAGACACTTATTACCTATTACATGTGGGCTAATATTTAATTTTATAGATAATGCTAAGCTAAACCATTGGAGATATTGTCTATATGCTATCTATAGATGATATGGATATTTTTTATACCTAGCACCATTGGAGATGCCCTTAGCTTTTGAAAGTCAGTTACGTACGCTTGGGGTGCATCGTAACTAGTAGTAACGAAGAACAACTACTATGGTCTGTGTGTAAGGGCATCCGCAATGGTTAAAGATAATTGCTCTCTATAGTAAGATCCATGTCATCTATATACCATGCTATAGTAAATCCTTGCAATGGTGAATCTATATAGATGTCTATAGCTATTTTTAATTAATAGAGTGCTCTCTCTCTTTCTTCATTTAATTAATAGACAATCTACAGGTCTGTAGATAGCAGCGCTCTCTCTCTTCATTTAATTGCTTGCCACATAGGATAGATGCCGATATGAACTTCTTATAGATAGCTGACTAGGCACCATTGCGGATGCTCTAAGCTAGCGTGTAATGATCGATCTTTCTGTCATGCTTGTCGAGAATACTATATTTGCGTTTGTCTCATGCTGCTGTCTCCACGTGTACTGGATCTAAGATTGTACTTCCATCGTTCTATGCGGTGGCGGAGCTAGGATTTTGTCAAGCCTCGGACCAAAAACTAAGCGGCAATAACTAACGCTAAATACTACCTACACCGAGGTACAACAAAAACACTACACAAATACACAATTAAAGATAAATTTGAATTCTATGCTTAACATTTCAATAAAATAGATAAAATGTGTCAAAACAATATAGCGTAGCGGAGTAGTAAAAAAGTTAATACCTAATTAGGGAAGGTATGATGCATCCGAAACTATCATATTTTCATGATAAAATCTAATCTACCCACTGAAGCAGAAATAGTCAGATAAAGTAAACACCCAGGTCAAATAGGTTGAATCGAAAAATGCAAGTCGATATTTAAATCAGAAATCAAATGGTCACTTCACCTCATGATCAACAAGTATAGCCAGAACCTTAAATCCTACTTATCTAATTTGCCCTCTTTGTTCAATTAGGGCACGTATGAAAGCCATCTTGCCCAAAATAAAAAAACATGTTCTCCCTACACCAAGTGAACTGCCAAATTCTAATGTACCACAAGAACAAAGTATGAGACATTTTCAGGTGACAGCATTTATCAATGCACGCACATTTGTCGCACATGATATTTGACTATATCGAAAATGTCATCGGTTACAGGAATGGCGATTAAAATACCGGAAAACAAATGGGCATGGCAGGAGTGAGGGAGGCTTACATCTCTTTGGTGCCGAAGAAGAAGACAAAGACCTTGCGTGGAACCGGCGTCTGGTTCCAATCCTCGGGTCATCTCTTTGGTGCCGAATAAGTTGACAATGGCTTTGACCTCTCATCATGTATTTCTATTACATCAAATTGAGTTAAATCAATTAATCATGAAATATATAAATTGTTCAAATCAATATACTCGAATCATTCGAGTATATCAAATCTAGCATCAGTGCATAAGCATAATAACTAATTCATAGATACAATCATATAACTATCCGTTTCAGTTTTTCATATAGTAATAACTAACAAATAGCAAATAATACCGGAGCAATAAAATCAGTAATCTGTAATCATTCAACATTTCAACTGAATTACCAACTATGAACTATCATTCTATCATTCATTCATTCTATGGACTATAGATCAAGGCATCAAGCAATGAAGCAATACCAGAGTGGCAGAGTCCAGACTCTAGAGGTCTCCACACTTCACTGATTCACTCTCCAAAGCAGCCCAAGCCAGCAGAAGAAGCCAGACCGCCAGAGGGCAGAGCGCAGAGGGCACACCACGACGAGCGAGCAGGCCACCGACCAGGAGCACACGCTGGCAGCCAGAGAGCCGGGAAGGGGGAGTCAGAGCTCGGAGGTGACTCGGCTCTGGCGGGATCTGCAGACTTCGGTCTCCGGGCGAGCCGCGAGGCGCGAGCAGCAGCAGAGTCGTAGAAGGCGGAGGCGCGGAGCGGCGAAGCAGTGGGAGGGGCCGGGGTTGGGAGCGGAGGCCGGCCGGAGGGGACGGGAGCGACGGCCAGCGGCGGCGCAAGCTCGAGCACGGGCAGGAGGATTTGGATCTGCGCCTCTGCGGGGTCAGGCTGTCGGGGCGAAAGCGGTGGCCGAACGGCGAGGCTGAGGGCGGTGACGGCCGGCGGGTGGGCCGAGGGCGGTGGCGGCAGCGGCAACACGGCGCGACCTTTGGCTCAGCCTCTGCTGCTCATCCCTCTTTGGCTCGGGCCATCTGGAGAAGTGGTGAATGGCGAATGTCGTCGCGCACTGAGGATGAGCTTCTCTGCGGCTGGATTGGGCCTGGGCGAAATTAATATGAACAGTATAAGTACACTATTTTGTGGGCTAGGCCTCGGGCCCAGGCCCCAGTGGCCCGAGGCCCAGCTCCGCCCCTGCTCGGGTCATCTCTTTGGTGCCGAATAAGTTGACAATGGCTTTGACCTCTCATCATGTATTTCTATTACATCAAATTGAGTTCAATCAATTAATCATGAAATATATAAATTGTTCAAATCAATATACTCGAATCATCCGAGTATATCAAATCTAGCATCAGTGCATAAGCATAATAACTAATTCATAGATACAATCATATAACTATCCTTTTCAGTTTTTCATATAGTAATAACTAACAAATAGCAAATAATACCGGAGCAATAAAATCAGTAATCTGTAATCATTCAACATTTCAACTGAATTACCAACTATGAACTATCATTCTATCATTCATTCATTCTATGGACTATACATCAAGGCATCAAGCAATGAAGCAATACCAGAGTGGCAGAGTCCAGACTCTAGAGGTCTCCACACTTCACTGATTCACTCTCCAAAGCAGCCCAAGCCAGTAGAAGAAGCCAGACCGCCAGAGGGCAGAGCCGCAGAGGGCACAGCCACGCAGGCGAGCAGGCCAGCCGACCAGGAGCACACGCGGGCAGCCGCGTAGAGCCGGGGAAGGGGGGAGTCAGAGCTCGGAGGTGACTCGGCTCTGGCGTGATCTGCAAACTTCGGTCTCCGGGCGAGCCGCGAGGCGCGAGCAGCAGCAGAGTCGTAGAAGGCGGAGGCGCGGAGCGACGAAGCAGCGGGAGGGGCCGGGGTTGGGAGCGGAGGCCGGCCGGAGGGGACGGGAGCGACGGCCAGCGGCGGCGCAAGCTCGGGCACGGCGGGAGGATTTGGATCTCGCCTCTGCGGGTCGAGCTATCGAGGCCAGCAGTGGCTGAGCAGGCGGGGCGGTGACGACCGGCGGGTGGGCGAGGGCGGCGGCGGCGGCGAACGCTGCGCGACCTTTGGCTCGACCTCTGCTGCTCATCCCTCTTTGGCTCGGGCCATCTGGAGAAGTGGTGAATGGCGAATGGCGTCAAGACCGAGGATGAGCTTCTCTGCTGGTGGTGGGCTGGCGAAATTAATATGAACAGTATAAATACACTATTTTGTGGGTTAGGCCTCGGGCCCAGGCCCCAGTGGCCCGAGGCCCAGCTCCGCCCCTGGTTCTATGTAAAAGCTAATAATATATTGTTCGTGTAGCTAATCTAGATAATATTAAATCCATTGACTGTTAAATTAAAGAATGGAGGAATACTATTTCAGCTTGTACGAGATGGCTTAGCATCGCGCGTGGTCGAGAGAGAGAATTTTTTACTCTTCTAGCCGAATTTGAAAAATTATTTACGGATTTAGCCACGTGCCGCGTGAAATTGCAAATTTAGCCTCTGTACAGTATAATTCCGCGGACCCAGTCGGCGGAATATTTTTTTATTATTTTTTCTCGGGAATTCCGCGGACCCAGTCAGCGGAATAAATTTTTTATTATTTTTTCCAGCAAATCCCGCGGACCCAGTCGGCAGAATAATTTTTTTATTATTTTTTCCAGCAAATCCCGCGGATCCAGTCGACGGAATATTTTATTATTTTTTAAAAAAAAATTTCGGCGGACGTGCACAGCGGAATATTTTTTTATTAATTTTTTTAATTTTCCGCAGACGTGCACAGCAAAATAATTTCTGTTATTTTTTTTCGCCGGTTTTTTCCCGGTTTTTATGTGTGCGCGGTTTTTTTCTCCGTTTCTTTTTCCGGTGTGTTTCTTTTTTTGTCCAGTTCTTTTTTGTCCGTTATTTTTTTAATTATTAGAATTTTACCTCTAAGAGGGTTGAATAAATTCAAAAGAAATATAATTTTTTAGTGATATAGAAAATTTTTTATCAGTAATTTTTTTGTTTAAGAAATTCAGATTCGAAAATTGAGATGGCGAAATGCATGGTTTCGAATTGTAAAATATCGAAATTGACATATTTCGCTGATTGAAAAATCGAAATCGGTTATTTTCCAAGAAATTGGACCATGTTCGCCACCTCAGTTGGAGAAGATAGCGAAATTGAACCTGATGTTTTCAGAAACGATCGCTTTTGTTTAAGTTTGCAGAAACGGTAATCGAAATAGTACAAACTGCGTGGTAAATTAAGCCTTTTCGATAGGCTGGAATATATAGAGGGGAAATGAAAAAAGCGGAGGAAAGAGCCCAGAATCATTATTCTATATATGTACGACATAACTATACGAAAATAACCATATTAAATCTTGTTTAACTTTAAAAAATCGTTAACGCGAACATCGTACGTGATAATGTTGATGGGGTGCGAGAGGGAGTTTGCAGAAATGGGGAATTTGAGCTCAGAATTTTTTGCGGATAATAAGATAGGTCAATCTCTTTATTACGACTTCAAACGGGAGGAGCAGCACGAACAACAAAATCACTTAGATCCCTGGCGAACTCTGCCCCCTCTATAGGAAATGAACTACTTCGCAAGAATAACGTACAATACAAGAAGGACAGCCACAGTCATAATCTTTTCTAACCATTTGAGATGATCTAAAATACACTCCATCTTAAACATCAACATGTTCAGCCTCTGCTCAAGCATAGGGTCCATCCTCTCCTCCATAGAAGGCTGCTGCATCCTCTGTGGTACAATGGTTGTAGGACGCTCCGTCGAGGTGTCCATGGTGTCCGCCCACTGGAAATATTGGCACCCTGCAGCCTACGTGATGAGGTGAACAAGCTTTTAGGCCGTGCGAAGAAATGAGATATCTTAGAACAACTACACAACTCGAATAGAAGAAATAGTGTGCACAAGAAGGAATCAAACTAGCTTTTCACTTATAGAGAAAAAAGGGCACTTGTAGAACACTCGCCCATTATTTTCCTGAGTGTTGGCGTAGAACACATTAGCTTGCACGTGGCAGTTAGGACATTCGACCTACCTTGCATTGGCAAGTGCACGAGCCCTCCGATTTCCAGAGCTCGCCGTTTGAGACATAGTCTTTTGAGGCAAGGAACGGGATGAAGACGAGGATATGTGATAGCGGAGGTGGTATGAAAGCCTATTTATAGAGAAAGTGCATACGTTCTGCTGTTACAGTGAAAGCAAACAAAGACACGCAGGGGCAAGTTGGTATTTTCATGCACTAATGTTTCATTTTCTTTAATAAGGGTGTGTAGTTAAATTAGCCTGACCAAACTACAAACGATAGTGCATCCAACTTGATTTGAGCCATTTTGTGTTCTTCAACCCAATGGAATATCAATTGCCAAGCCTATCAAAAGCAAGATAGGCTTCAACTCTAAAGTGTCACAGAATCATGTAAACTGCGTGGTCGTTTAAGCCTTTTCACCCGCTCGTAAAGTATCGCGTCTAAATGCCAAATATTGAGGGAATAGCCAAAAATCATATCCCATAATATAAACTACCATAATCTAAAATTATATTCTTTTTAGGACTTGATCTGCACATAAATCTTTCTTCCGCAAACACCCTTCGTGAACTAGTCGCGCAGAAAACTAAACTAACTAAACCTATTTAGCGGCCTGTACAATTACTCGTCTAAATGCAAATGTTGGTGTGTCTATCTTTGGAACCCACTTTGGCATATATACTACCGTATTCCACAGAAATATTGTATTTATAACTTGCTTCGTATCTGAATCCATTCACAAAAAATACCCTAAATGATCACAAACTGCGCAGATTCGATAACACTGTAGCCGTCGAGGTGTCCATGGTGTCCGCCCACCGGAATACCAAAATCCGTTTAAGACCCCCCTCCCGGGTAGAATCACCGACCACGTATAAAAATAAAATAGGATTCTAACGACATCGAAAAATTTTGAAATTTTTTGTGGAGATTCCTGATAAATCAATGATATTACCATAAAAATTTAAAATGATTTTAAGATCTGAGGAATTTTTTAAAATTCAAACAATACAACTATCCTGATAAAATGCTGGCCGACAAATTTGAACCGAATGAAAAATGAAACAAACCACGTTAGAAAATTTTAAAATTTTTTGTCAATGGTTATAATGCATCATTAATGTTCCCATAAAATTTTCATATAATGATCAAGCTCTATAAATTTTTAAAAATTCAGACAGTGCTAGTGTCCGATATGGCAAAATTCGGTGCATAAAGAGCATGCTAATTTTTAAAAATTTATAAAGCTTGATAAAAATTTTATGGGAACATTAGTGATGCATCATAACCATGGACAAAAAATTTCAAAATTTTATAGTCGACAACAACTCATGTTATGAATAGTTCCCACGAAGCACTTAAATTATTTGTTAAACATATATAAGGGCACATACACCGAAAGTTCAGATGATAAAATAAGCAATAGATTAGATTATATTACAAGGGCATTACAACAGTGACGAAATTGCTTGACGAACTAACTAACGAAAGCACTGTTTGTCATGGTGGAACAAATGATCGTTCCGCCTATCTGGGTACAACCAGAATGATGTTCCACATTTTCTGCATATTACCTGACCCGTGTTAAATTTGCGATTTGTCCCTGTGATGTAGGGAACAACACCCAGCCAAACAGGAAAAGCAGGTAGGCGACAAGGTGATTCCTCACCACGTGCTCAGCAGCATCATCGGGGCAGCGCATGTAGCGGCGAAGCCACGACAGCGGAACCCCTGCACTGTGCTCAGGGACTGGATCACCAAACCTGTGTTGCAACCGTATCTTCCAGTCAGGCCTCCTCGGTGGTGGAACTATCGGCATGCCCCTGATAGGTAAGCCGGTAATGTACGAAACGTCATGCAGTGTGATGGTCATCTCCCCCCACCGGAAGTGGAATGTGTGGGTCTCCGGCCTCCAACGATCAACAAGCGCGGAGAAGAGAGCACCATCATAAGTGAAGGCTTGCCCGATGTCCATCATTCAGACGTGGCGAGAGCCTGCACTCTAGTAGAGTGGTCTCGTCGCTGGCTTCGGAGCGCCAATTCTCCTTCGGTGCTCAGAGAACCAAAGGCGGTGGCACGACACTTGTAGGCCAAAGCCTGCTACGATGCTTGGCATCGTAGTACGGGTCAAGCAAAGTCTGCGAGTGGGCAGCCATATCCTGTGAGAAGGGGAAAAATAAACGAAAATTAATATAGGTAAGATAAAAATCAATATGACATGAAATGTGAACAAATAAAATATGGCGACTTGACATTGGCACAATATATGATATTACATAACAAATTTACGAAATCACATGAATGTACTAACCGCACACCGAAAATGAAATTATAGGTAACATAACAAATAACATTACATGATATAACAATGCGTACATGGTATTGCATTAGTTTCACAGAAAACCAAAAATTAAATGAAGGTACTATTCGCACAGAAAAATTTGCAAGGAGGCACATTCTCACGACCACTACGGATGGGCCGACGAGCCGGCTCTATTAGGGCAGTTCTTCATTGTATGCCCCACTGTCCTACATATACGGCATTTTCGTGTAGCTCGTCCGTCTCCCCGCTGACTTGCATCCATATCATTACGGATTCGCCGTGACTGCCACCGTCCATGGCCGCTCCGCTTCAAAGCGTCATTCTGACACCAAGTGACTTGCCCCGGCCATAGCTCCCTGTAATGCATGTCCAAGCCGTAGGAGTTAAACTCCGAACTCCATGTCCCGAATAGATGGTCGGCGTCGAAGTACTCCGAGATGTACGTCACGGTGGACTGACGGGGAACCGCGCACGCCGCATATACATGTGAGCATGGCTGGTGCAACAGTAGTGGCTTGTTGCATGTGCATGTGGCCACATCCCTTATCGTGCACACTTGCTTACGGTAGCCTCTGCAATAGCCATCAACGAACTTCTCCCGTAGACGGACTTCAAACTTTCGCCTGACTCCATCCATGGTGCGGGCGTCGTGGGAGCGAGCCTTCTCTATTTTCTTCTCCATGTATGCGTGCATACGCTGCTTTCCCTCGTCTAGATGCCTCTTTGCATTCATCCCCCTGTTCACAAAGTACCCAACGGTCCTGTTCCAGGTCTCCTCCACGATGGCACTGATTGGGAGGGACCGAACACCCTTCAGAACACCGTTGTAGACCTCCGACATGTTAGTTGTCATTATGCCGTACCTTGCGACATCGGTGTCATGCAACAGGGACCACTTCTGTAGCTCTAGAGCGTGCAACTGCACCCACTGTGAGAAGTTGTTCACCTGGCCCTCCGTGGACTGCGTCGTATGTTTCGCGGTCTCCTCATCGAGCACTCTCCATATGGCCTCGAACTTCCGCCTCTGGTTTTGCATGCAGAGTTTCTTGAATGTCTTCATGATTTCCTTGCCGCTGAACCTCCTATGCAGGTTCACGGCAAGATGTCTCATGCACCAGCGATTGACGACGTCATTCCACTGGTACGGTGGTTGTGTCCCTCCTTGCATGGTGCTGATGGCGGACATTAACCCAACATGCCTGTCCGTGATGAGGCATACGTTCGGGCGGTCCTGGACAACAGCTTGCTTCACATTTGCTAGAAACCACAACCAGCTCTCCGTGTTCTCGCTTTCCACGATTGCATAGGCCACCGGGAGTAGCTGGTCATTGGCGTCCGCCGCGACCGCCATGAGTATGGTGCCCCTGTACCTGCCGGAGAGAAAAGTGCCATCCATGGTCAGCACAGGCCGACAGTACGTGAAGCCCCGAACGGCTGGCCCGAATGCCCAAAACACACGGTTGAGGATGAGAGTGTTGGGACCCTTCGTGGGGTGTGGCCTATCCATCTTGTTGATGTATGTCCCAGGATTGGCTTCAGTAATCTGGTGAAGCATGCGAGGGACAAGGTTGTACCCCTCTTCGTACGTGTCGTACATCATCTCTATAACTTTCTTCTTCGCTCGCCACACCTTAGCGTAGCTAACAGGATATCCCACCGTGTTGACCACGTCGGCCATCAATATCTTCGGTGAAACAGTCACGTCCGCCGTGACCAAGTGAGAAATCAGGCTGGCCACATACGAGGACGTGACATTTCTGTGCTTCTGCAGCGGCTCAGCAATCACACAGGTGTGGTCTGTCAGGATGGTTATCCTGAAGCACGAACTCGTGCCCTTGAACTTTTGGGCACGGATCTTACCGGGACACTCAGGATCCATACACTTCACAATGTAGGTCTCCTGGTTCGACCTGTACACCTGGTAGGTGCGGCTGATGTTTACCGCGTATCTAGCAATTGCCTACTGGGCGGCAACCTTTGTAGGGAAGCGTTGCCCTACCAGCAGAGTGTCTTGATCGAAGGCCCACTCATTGCCAGCTTCGTCTGGCACCACGAGAGACGTCACCCCGGTCGTCCAATCGAGAAGACACGTACTCCACATCAGTGGACACAATGCCACCGACTGGAGCTGCATCGTCATCTCCGCTGCTATCCGAGTCAACTTCCTCATCTTCATTGGACATTGCTTCGTCCGACATAGCTTCCAGGTGCTTGTGGCAGTCAATGCGAGTGGACCACCACCGCCCGATGTCTTCATTCGCGTGAAAGTCATCCGGACCAATGTCCTCACCGATAGCCCCAGAGGAAGCTTCGACGTCGACGCCGCCTCCACCGAGGGGACTAGAGGTTTGGCCTCTGTCCAGGAAGCGCACATACACCATCGGACGACGGTGTATTAACGCTTCAGGGTTCATCACAATTTGCATGTATTCGCGCCACATTGTGCCTCCCACGATCTTGCATAGAACCCACATGTAATTCGAGGAACCTTCCTCGAATCTAGCATGTACCGCCTCGATTATGAGCTTCTTTCGGCGGTCTCGATCGAATCGCCTCGACGACGCGCGTCGAGGTCGGTGAGACTCATCTCTGTCAGACCCGGAGTCCGGATCACCTTCTTTTCACAGTTCGAAAGGTCCACCCCATATGGACCCTCTCGAATAACGCCGTCACCATAAAACACGCACAAATCTTGAATTTCTGCCGTTAAATACCTACCATAGAGAAAGACGCAAACACGCGCATTAAACACTAACGTACGATTCGCCAGATCCATTATCAGTATTAATTTAGCAAGTGCGTAAACATCATTTTCATGTGGTACTGTTATAGAAATTATGCACTGTTATTTATTCTATTAATGTCATATAAATACTACACTAAATTCCTAAAGATTCCGAACTCGACGTAATATTCCATTCATATCATACAAATACTACACTAAATATTTAACTATTCAGAATGCAATTTTTTAATTGTCCAACAAATTTTATGCCTAACACCATAATTTTACATACAAATGATGTTAGTAGTCTTTGCCATATTTTGTCTTCTTTGAATGGCACTCACTTTTTTTACTACTAACAGTGTTATTCCAGTATTTCTTCGGATACTTCACCTTGAGCAGAATGTCAGCCCAAAAAAAATTCCTGCCTGAGGAACATATTTATTCATTTCACAATGAAAAAATATGCATGATGGCCCCCCCAGTCCTTTTTACAACAACGGGCCCGGTCAAGCATCATTTCATTACCTTACTACGTGAGGCCTAGGCATCAAAAGCCGGCCAGGAATAAATCGGGCTTTTCGGATACTTCAGCAATTTCGTTACACCGAACTAACATTCCATTAATATCATAGATATACAACACTAAAAATTAAATCATTCATCCTGCAATTTTATTAATATCATAGAAATACTACACTAAATATTAAATTATTCGTACTGAAATATCATAGAAATACTACCGTAATCCTGAATTCATTTACTATTGAATTACCACCATCATTTCATGTACGACTTTTTGCACCGAAATTATCATTCTATGTGCTACTCCATGTACTAATCTCGAAAATGTGGCATATCTATGATATTTCCTGCTGCTTCTAACTAGTTTCGTCCTAAACCGGTTAAAAATGAAAGCTACTAGGTTTTAAAACAAATGGTCTAACAAAAAGATTTCAATACTTAGTGGCTTAGGACATGTCGTTACAAAAGCATCACATCCCGCGTCCATTAATAAGAGTTACAAAATTCAGTAATAGAAATGCATCATCCCCTTGTAGTTTTTTTAATGACATCTGATCAATCATAAATGGCTAACTCAATACCAAACATCGGCTAAACAACAAAAAAAGTGCAGAGCAGCAGATACAGCTAAAAACTTCCGAGAGGTTTTGGCTATTGTGCATTACTACTACTTACTAATATAGTTCCGATTCCATAGACTAGAAGACAAGCATCTCGTTAGGAACGAAAAGTACTACGAGCATTTCAGTAACAACTCTAAGGCTGTTCATATATACCGCGAAAGCATGTGCATCCAGTAATCTGAGACAGGAAATGAATTTATTTAACGCGCCGACTAACATTATAAGAAAAAACATACCATTACAACGCTAATATTTAAATAACATGGAGCCATTATCTACATGTGTTTATTTTACTTACAGCTAATTAACTAATGTGTTCATTGCATGTAGTTTTACCATTATACTACTAATTGCGCTAACATATCACCCCAAACATATACCATTTTTTACAACTAGTACTGTCATTTCATCTTCTACCGTTATACATTTACTACAATTATTTCTACTGATCATGAACCACTAGCGTGTTTCAATGTAGTAATATTTACACTAACCTTTCTGAAGTTCAACTGATGATTACGACAGCCGGAGTAACTTTCAAAATAACCTTCCCAGATAGTAATTAGAAAAAACGCTCCCAGACCAACTGCAGTAAAATATGAACCATGAATAAATCATCGAAAATATAAATTTGCACAAAATATGAATATAGCATAAATATCTCTCGAAATACACTTCCAAATCTCCTTGTCCACCTCTTTTTCCTCTTTGTTTTCCTCACTCTCCTCTCTTACAGACTCGATCTCTTTCACTCTTCACTGAATTTCTTCATTGTTGAGCTAAATTTATCGGCCACAGATGAGAATTTATAATCCACAGATGCATCAAGCAGTTTCGCTTTGGTAGCAGACAAACATCGCGTTCCTTCGGTCTGCACAAAGATGGCATTACTTATCTTTTTTACACGCGTCAATTTTTTCACCTGGACCCTCCCTCTTTTCTTTCTCGTTGCACCGTTTTTTTTGCCCGCTTCCCTCCCCTCCCCCTACTTTTTTTTTCCCTATCGCACCACGTGACCCCGGCCCCCTTCATTTTTTCCGCCTCATACAAGCGTGTCGAGCCCCCTCGGCTTCTCCTCCGTGGCGCCGACGCGTGGACGTGGGAATCCCGTAGTTCCGATTCGCAGAATTCGCCCGGCTCGGAAAAAAAAACAGGCGGAAAAACCACCGCCGAAAAAAAATAAAAAAATTATTCTGCGGTTTTGAAGCTCGGAGAAATTAAAAAAATTTAAAAAAATTATTAAAAAAGTATTCCGCTGTGCACGTCCGCGGAAAATTAAAAAATTAATAAAAAAATATTCCGCCGTGCACGTCCGTGGAAAATTTTTAAAAATAAAAAATATTCGCCGATTGGTTCATGAGATTTGCTTGAGGAAAAAATAATAAAAAATTATTCCACCGATTGGGTCCGCGGAATTTCCAGAAAAAAATATTAAAAAATTATTCCGCCGACTGGGTCCACGGAATTATACTGTATAGAGGCTAAATTTGCAATTTCACGGTGCACGCGGCTAAATCCGTAAATAATTTTTCAAATTCGGCTAGAAGAGTAAAAAATTCCGAGAGAGAGAGAGAGGTGCAATGCAACGAACAACGATGATACGTTAAGATACCTTGCTAGCTAAGCGCTAGAATAACAAACACAGTCGTATGTACATAACCAATTAAGGGTTGCATATACGCATATGTGCCGGACGGGGCCGGCCGAGAGATTTTTTTAAAAAAAACTAGGCCGAGAGATTAATGTAACATTCTAAAATTTAGTTTCCTTGAGCTTGAATTTCAAAATCCGAACCCGTTGCAACTTTCTCGAATTAATCCCAGCTTAAACTAAATTTTTAAAATCAACAAGGATTTCATATGATTAAACCAAACTTCAAATTAATTATTTATTATTTTTATTGGGTTCCTGGTGCTTCATTTAATTTTTATGTATTTTTGGGGATTTATTTGAATTTATTTGCTATTTATTTGAATTTATTGGATTTTATTCGGATTTATTGGCATTTCCTAAATTCTGAAATGGATTTAAAATTCATTTCTCTTTTCCCGCCGCCCAAACCCTAGGCTCATTTAATCTCGGCCGTTGGATCTCAATCCAACGGCCATCCACTCGCTCGGCCCGTCTCTCGCCCGGCCCAAAAATCCCTAGCCGCCGTTTCGCCCGAAACCCTAACGCGCCACCATTGATCCTTCATCCAACGGCTGGCATTCGTGCCGCCACCCAACCGAAACCCTAACCCTAATATCTTTTCGCGATCATAGTCGATCTCGTCGGCGGACACGAAGAGCCACGTCGCCCGAACCTTGCGCCATGCCCGAAACCCTAGCCGCCCGACCAACCTTACTTTTCGCGCCTCTCCACGCATCCCTAGGCTATTTAAGCTGCCTCCGCACGCCTCCCGAGTTTTGCCACTCCGCGCCGCATCCGCCGGCCCTAACCACTCCACTGGAGATGCCTTCGTTGCGCCGCTAGACCTCGCCGAAGTTTATCCACCATGCACGAGTCTTCCGTCGTGGTTTTCTCGCACTCCGGTGAGTCTCCGGTGACACCGTTTGTCTCTTCGAGTTCCTTGAATCACCCTCTTTCCGAATCACTAACTCTACCGCTCGATCCGTTGTTATTTCGCCGGTTGGCACATCGTCGTCCCCAGCTCCGGTGGTCTGCGCCGCCCCCATCGCCGTCGTTCTCCCTCCGTCACTCCCAGCCGTCCGATTGGTCATCCACGCCCCGGATCGCTCCACGTTCTCCTCACCGCTCCATCGCTTCACCGTCGTCAATCTGCACAGCAACGGCCAGATCTCAGCCACGTACGTCCGGTAAGCCTCAAGCCACACTGCTTCGCCACCTCATCGCCATGTCACCACCACGTAGCGCCACCTCACCTGGTCGCCGTGGTGGTCGCCACGCCATGGCGATGTCGCGTCGTCGTGTCACGCCATAGCCGCCATCTGGCGCTACGTGTTAGCCGCGTTAGCGCCACGTCACCACCAGCTCTGCCCTAGAACGCCGCGTGGCGCCACGTTGTCGCCACGTCCGCACCACATCACCGCCACCGCATGCGATTAGATCTACGTGTCCGACACGTCACCGCCACGTGGCGCCACGTCAGCACCGTTCGCCAGTGGTTTGCCGTGTCAGCGCCACGTCACCGCCACGTGTGCCCTAGTGCCCATGTGTCCGCCACGTACACGCCACGTATATGCCACATCATCATGCCACATCACCACCTCTCGCACATATCACTGTGGATTTCTCGGTGAACTCAGTCCACGTGAACCGTGTCGCTGACACGATGGTCCCACCTGTCAGCCGCATAATTATTCTTTTTCTGATTTTCCGAAAAATCCGAATCTCGGCCAATCACAGAGCGACACGTGTCCACCTTTTATTTTTCTGATTTTCTCTTCTTTTTAAACTTCGGAAGGCCCGTTCTCCTCCGTTCGAACTCCGATTCGAACGATTCAAATTTCTAAATAAATCTAAAATCAAGATCTATCTGTTGGTGTATTTATTTTGAATTTTTAGATTTTATTTATTTTTGTTTTATTTTTGTCTCGTTTCGTGTGTTTCGCGTGTAGACGACGCAGCGGTTGAGCAAGCGGAGCATCCGACAGAGGTAGCAGCAGCGGGAGAGGTTGAAGGCAAGTCTCCCTTGACCATATTGAACCCAAGTTTATGAAATGCTATTTTTGTTTTAAATTACTGCATGCTTACTATTTGCGTACTGTACTTTAATGTCATTTTAAATGCTTAGATAAATGCCAAAATTGTTATAACCACATTGATATTCATTTTGACAACCATTGACACCCTAGGAAAATTAATTACTATTAATAATAATTATTTTGATATTATGGGACGGTAGAAAATGCTTAGCCATGCTTAAACACGTCGGTACCTTACCATTATGGAAATGCTTTCATATTTGATTCAAATTGAACTGTAAAAATATGGAATTGGTGTTGCTGGTATTAATTTGAAAATAAAAGTGAAAAATGGTTTAGACCGGGGTGGATGGTTGAATGGTGGGTGCGGGATGCACAAAATTTTGGAATGTGATTGTTCCGCCCAAGTCAATTAAGGACCGGTCGTGTGTTACCTTAGGCCATGCTATACAGTACAACCACATGTCTATTATGGGTATGACCTGGCTAAGTAATTTGCATGTATCATTATTTGACTTCACCATTGGGCTGTGCGGTTTGTCGGGAGGACACTTGCAAGGCGCAAGAGGGGGCTTCTGTACTGGGTGGGATGCCCTAACAGCGGTGAAACCTTAGCGGGCGGAGTCGGTAGCGGTATTATGCATTGTAAAGGCCTTGTCATGATATCCCTGCCGACACACCAAAGGAAGTGTGTTAATTGCATGGCGACAAGGGTTGATCATGTCGTGTGGGTAAAGTGTACACACTCTGCAGAGTTAAAACTACTTGAGTAGCCGTGCCCACGGATAAGGGCAAGCGTGGAACGCTTTCACATAGTAGATTTTCTGGTTTTGATTTTAAATGGAAAAATGATGATTTTGGTTTAATGGAAAAATGTGGTTTGGGAATCCGTGAGTGGTTGGAACTCGCGGGTTTTAGTTTGGCGGTTGGAGCCAACCAGGTAGTTGGAACCTGGAAAACTGTTATACTTCAAAAGTTAATTAATTATGCTCTTTACATTTTGTTAAATACTGCTTTATGAAATTATTACTTGTATTTAAATTTTAATTTCGCTTTATGCAAATGAACCCTATATGCTTCCTTTGGTTAAGTCTTGCATTTAGTTACTTGCATTAAGTTTCCGAGACTTGCTGAGTATGTTGCATACTCACCCTCACTTTTCACGGTGGGGCTGCTTATTCCATAAAGCAGATGAAGAGATCAGAGCTGGCTATCCAAGAGCCTGTGACCCTCCGTTCGACATTTGTGGTGAAGACTATGATGAGGAGGATGACTCGATCTACTAGGGAGCGTACCCCAGTCGGTTGCCTGTGGGCATGCTGATTGGCTCTTTTTGTTGCTACATTTCCGTTGCTACTCACTCACTTAAGCCGTAAGGCTCGATACTTGTAATAATGTGATGATGATGTTTACTCTCTTTTACTTTACTGCTGTTAATTATTATGTGATATATACGTGTTATCATCCTTTGAGGATTGTGTGTGCTAGCTGTTCTGGACTAGCAGTTGAAACTGAGAGGGTTGGTTGGTAATCCGGTCCCGGCAGAGGTGGTATCGAGCCATATCGATCGTGTAGGTCATAACCCTAGTTAGAATGGTCGTTAGAAATTCAAAATTATTTTCTAAATCAAACCAACAAACTGGTAATTAATAGATTGTCTCCTCTCACCTTATTCTTAGGTTCTTACTTCTTTCCTTTTCTAAATATTATTTTAGAAATTTAATTTGATCTTATCTCCTGAAATTTCTCGAAGTCTTCGGTCGTCTGCAAGACCGGTGGAAGGATTACTAGAAGAATGAAGTTGACGGAAGATCACTCAAAAAGGACCTCTATGAAGAATAAGTTATAATGCCCATGTCACCCCTTCTTCGCGTAGTAGTCGGAGTTTATTTGGATTTCCTGTTGCTTGCTTGTTGGGTGTGTTGTACGCTTGCCCCAGGCATTGTGTTGCAGCCACCTTTCGTTGGAGTTTTCGTTGCTTGTTTTGCCTTGGAATGGCTACCTCCCCAGTCTCCTTATCTTTTTCGCTCTCGTCTTATGCTTTTTCCCTTCCGTCTTTTGCTAATCTTTTCCCTGACCGTTGCTTCAGATGGAAGGTCAGGGCAGAGGCCGTGGTCGCCGTGGTCGTGGTCGTGGCCGAGCAAAGCCACAAGTGCAGCAGAGTTCGTCAGAGCAGCAGGATTCCTCAGAGCAACAGGATCAGTCAGAGGAGGAGTTGCCGCCGCCGCCGCCGGTTCAACCTCAGATGGCAGATATGCAGCAAATGATGGCAATGCAGCTGTAGCTTTTGCAAGCCCTTGCTCAGAACATGGTGAACAATCAGCAGCCGCAGCGCTAGTGATGCAGCCACAGTCGAAGCTGGGAGAGTTCATGAGGACCCGACCGCCTACCTTCTCAGGAGCAGGAGAGCCTTTGGAGGCAGACGATTGGCTCAGAAATGTGGAGAAGAAGCTTCAGCTGGCCCAGTGCGAGGATCGCGAGAAGGTGCTCTACGCCAGTCATCAGTTGAAGGGCGTAGCTGCTACTTGGTGGGACAACTTCTGTGCAGCCCATCAGAATGCTCAGGCGATCACTTGGGAGGAATTCACAGAGGCATTCAGGACTGCTCATGTACCTGCTGGGATCATTGAGATGAAGAAGAGAGAGTTCTGGAAGCTGCGTCAGGGGAATCAGAGTGTGTCAGAGTATCTCAATCAATTCACCCAGCTGTCAAGATATGCACCTGAGGATGTGGCCACTGATAGTGCCAAGATCTAGAGGTTCATGGAGGGTCTGGACCCCGACATCAAGGTGCAGCTTGTTGCTTTAGACTTCCCCAACTTTCAGCACATGGTGAACAAGGCCCTAGTGCAGGAGGATGCTCACCGCCAGCAGCGAGAGTTGCGCAAGAGGAAGATGGCTTTCCAGGCTCAGCAGGGAGCTGGTGGATCTCGTCAGCGCTTTGCACCTCAGCGAGTCAGCAGGACACCGGTTCAGGGAGCACCTCGTACTCCTACTTCTGGACCTCGCCCAGTTGCTCAGGGACAGAGTACGCGTTGCGGCACTAAGCGCGAAGGGAACACCAATCTGCGGGAGTTGATGCTTTCACCGCCATCGGTTGGGTCACTATACTAGCAATTTGTCCTCGAAGCGTCACCGATGACTCGATACCTTCGGCTTGGGAGCCAGCCACCAAGACTCCAAAGACAGGATCGGGGCGTGGGCGCCGCACACTCCGAGAGCACCGCAATCGTTTGGGAGAGGCGTGTCAACCACGTGATGCGAAGAGGCTCGGGATGCACCAAATGTGGTATTAGATGCGTTCCTTGTCAATTCAATTCACCGCCATGTGTTGTTTGATTACGAACATCGCATTCTTTCATCTCCAAGTGTTTTGTTGAGCAATTTGGTTTGGAGTCTTTTCCTCTCAAGAGCCCTATGATAGTGCAATCTCCGGGCAAAGAAATGAAAACTGATTTGGTGTGCCCTAGTGCAACCGTAGAAATCAATGGGGTAAAATTCCTAGCGAATCTCATCCTCCTGGATTCAAAGGGAATAGATGTCATCTTAGGGATGGACTGCTTAGTCAAGTTCAAGGGTCAAATTGATTGCGGCCGAAGAGCCATCACTCTCACCAATGCAGAAGGCACTCGAGTGGAGTGTATGTTCGATAAGTCCTCAAGCAGAAAGTGCACCTTGAATCGGTTAAAGGAAGTAACCCTGGAAAGTGTGCCTGTGGTGAGTGAATATCCCGATGTATTCCCTGAGGAATTGCCAGGCATGCCGCCTGATCGGGACATTGAGTTCACCATAGAACTAGTCCCCGGCACAGCCCCTATCTCCAAGAGGCCCTATCGCATGCCAGCCAATGAACTCGCCGAGATGAAGAAGCAAATCGAAGAGCTGCAAGAGAAGGGATTTGTTCGTCCGAGTTCGTCGCCTTGGGGGGCGCCAGTTCTCTTTGTGAAGAAGAAGGATAGTAGCCTGCGGATGTGCGTCGACTACAGAGCCTTGAATGAAGTCACCATCAAGAACAAGTATCCTTTGCCCAGGATCGACGATCTGTTTGATCAGTTGAAGGGAGCTTGCATCTTCTCCAAGATCGATCTGCGATCTAGATATCATCAGCTGAAGATAAGACCGCAGGACATTCCGAAGACAGCCTTTGCCACTTGGTATGGGTTGTATGAGTTCACCGTCATGTCCTTTGGTCTGACCAATGCCCCAGCCTATTTCATGAATCTGATGAACAAGGTGTTCATGGATTATCTGGATAAGTTTGTGGTGGTATTCATAGATGATATTCTTATCTATTCCCGAGATGAGGCTGAACACGAAGGACATTTGAGAATGGTGTTGGAGAGGCTTAGAAGTCATCAGTTGTACGCCAAGTTCAGCAAGTGCGAATTCTGGTTGACAGAAGTTGCTTTCTTGGGTCATATCATTTCTGCTGGAGGTGTCTCAGTTGATCCTGAAAAAGTGAAGGGAGTGCTAGATTGGAGGCAACACAAGTCAGTGCCGGACATCCGGAGTTTCCTTAGTTTAGCGGGTTACTATCGGAAATTCATTAAAGGATTCTCGAAGATTGCCAGACCGCTTACCCAACTGCTGAAGAAGGAGAAGAAGTTTGAATGGATTGAAGCTTGCGAGCAAAGCTTTCAGGAATTGAAGAAGAGGTTGACTACAGCCCCAGTGCTCGTCTGTCCGGACATTCAGAAAGACTTTGAGATCTATTGTGATGCTTCGAGGCAGGGTCTTGGATGTGTTCTGATGCAGGAAGGTAAGGTAGTCGCATACGCCTCGCGGCAGTTGCGACCACATGAGGAAAATTATCCAACACATGATTTGGAATTGGCTGCTGTTGTGCATGCATTGAAGTTGTGGAGGCATTATCTCATTGGAAATCGTTGCGAGATCTTCACAGACCACAAGAGTCTGAAATACATCTTCACTCAAGCAGATCTCAACTTGAGGCAAAGAAGATGGTTGGAGCTGATAAAGGACTATGATGCGGGCATACATTACCATCCTGGTAAGGCGAATGTCATTGCCGATGCACTGAGCCGAAAGAGCTACTGCAACCATTTGATGGTTCAAGAAGGTCAGCCTGCTCTTCATGAAGAATTTCAGCGTCTGAATTTGGGGTTGGTGGAAGAAGGATATGTTGCTGCTTTGGAAGTTCAACCAACTCTGGTAGATCAAATCAAGAAGATGCAGAAGTCAGACAAGGAAGCTGCTAGAATCAAGGAAAGAATCAAGGAAGGTAAAGCCCCAGGATTCTCAGAAGATGAGAAAGGGACAGTTTGGCTTGGGAAGAGTATCTATGTGCCAAATCAGAAAGAGCTCAAGCAGTTGATACTGAAGGAAGCGCATGAGTCAGCGTATTCGATCCATCCAGGCAATACCAAGATGTATCATGACCTTCGAAGTGCTTATTGGTGGCCAAGAATGAGAAAGGAGATTGCAGAATATATAGCCATGTGCGATGTATGCCAGCGAGTGAAAGCTGAACATCAGAGGTCAGCAGGTTTGTTGCAGCCATTGAAGGTGCCTGAATGGAAGTGGTAAGAAGTTGGGATGGACTTCATTACAGGACTTCCAAGAACCAGGTCAGGCTATGACTCGATTTGGGTTGTCGTGGATCGATGATTTAAAGTTGCACATTTCATCGATGAAGATAACCTATAGGGGATAAGCTTGTAGAGTCAGTATATGACTTCGGATTGTGTGCATGCATGGCGTGCCCAAGAAGATTGTTTGGATCGGGCACCCAATTCACATCTAGATTCGGCAAAAGTTACAAGAAGCATTAGGCACCAATCTGAACTTGAGATGACTTATCATCCCAGACGGATGGGACGGTGGCGGGTGAACCAGATTGGAGGATATGTTGAGAGCTTGTGCATTGTCCAATGCAGCCAGCTGAGATCAGAGTTTGCCATATGCAGAGTTCTCCTACAACAACAGTTATCAGGCCAACTTGCAGATGTCGCCATTTGAAGCTCTTTATGGAAGGAAGTGCAGGACACCTCTTTGTTGGCATGAGACAGGAGATTGCCAAGTCTTCGGTCCGGATATCCTACAGCAGGCTGAGGATCAAGTGAAGATGGTTCAGGAAAGGTTGAGAACAGCGCAGTCTAGGCAGAAAAGCTATGCGGATAATCGCAGAAGAGAGTTGACCTTTGCTCCTGGTGATTTTGTGTACCTAAAGGTCTCTCCACTCAAAGGAATGCGCCGATTTGGAGTTCGTGGCAAGTTGGCACCGCGATTCATTGGACCTTTCCCAATTCTAGCTAGAAGTGGGGAAGTAGCGTATCAGTTGGAGTTGCCACCGCAACTGTTGAATGTGCATAATGTGTTCCATGTGTCGCCGCTGAGAAAGTGTCTCAGAGTGCCAGAAAGTCAGGTGCAGTTTGAAGATGTAGAGCTGTAGGAGGATCTTTCATATCCAGTGTATCCGATCAGAATTCTGGAGGAAGCTAAGCGCAGGACAAGGAACAAGGTGATCAAGTTCTGCAAGGTGCAGTGGAGCCACCATCCAGAAGAAGAAGTCACCTAGGAGCGCGAGGAAGATCTTCGAGTGGAGTACCCCAGCCTTTTTCCCTGGTTAGTTCCAAATCTCGGGGTCGAGATTTTCTGTTAGGGGGGTTGGTTTTTAACATTCTAAAATTTAGTTTCCTTGAGCTCGAATTTCAAAATCCGAACCCGTTGCAATTTTCTCGAATTAATCCCAGCTTAAACTGAATTTTTAAAATCAGCAAGGATTTAATATGATTAAAACAAACTTCAAATTAATTATTTATTATTTTTATTGGGTTCCTGGTGCTTCATTTAATTTTTCTGTATTTTTGGGGATTTATTTGAATTTATTTGCTATTTATTTGAATTTATTGGATTTTATTCGAATTTATTGGCATTTCCTAAATTCTGAAATGGATTTAAAATTCATTTCTCTTTTCCCACCGCCCAAACCCTAGGCTCATTTAATCTCGGCCGTTGGATCTCAATCCAACGGCCATCCACTCCTTCGGCCGCTCTCGCCCTTTTCAAAATCTCAACCGTCGTTTACTTTGAAACCCTAACGTGCCACCGTTGATCCTTCATCCAACGGCTGGCATTCGCGCCGCCACCCAACCGAAACCCTAACCCTAATATCTTTTCGCAGTCGCCGTCTGATCTCGATCGAGCGGACACGAAGGAGCCACGTCGCCCGAACGCAGCGCCGCCGCCCGCAAACCCTAGCCGCCCGACCAACCTCACTTTCCGCGCCTCTCCACGCATCCCTAGGCTATTTAAGCCGCCTCCGCACGCCTCCCGAGTTTCGCCACTCCGCGCCGTATCCGCCGGCCCTAACCACTCCACTGGAGATGCCTTCGTTGCGCCGCTAGACCTCGCCGAAGTTTATCCACCGCGCACGAGTCTTCCGTCGTGGTTTTCTCGCACTCCGGTGAGTCTCCGGTGACACCGTTTGTCTCTTCGAGTTCCTTGAATCACCCTCTTTCCGAATCACTAACTCTACCGCTCGATCCGTTGTTATTTCGCCGATTGGCACGTCGTCGTCCCTAGCTCCGGTGGTCTGCGCCGCCCCCATCGCCGTCGTTCTCCCTCCGTCACTCCCAGCCGTCCGATCGGTCATCCACGCCCCGGAACGCTCCACGTTCTCCTCACCGCTGCATCGCTTCACCGCCGTCGATCTGCACAGCAACGGCCAGATCTCAGCCACGTACGTCCGGTAAGCCTCAAGCCACACTGCTTCGCCACCTCATCGCCATGTCACCACCACGTAGCGCCACCTCACCCTGGTCCTTCGCGTGGTCGCCCACGTTGGCGACGTCGCGTCGTCGTGTCACGCCATAGCCGCCATCTGGCGCTACGTGTTAGCCGCGTTAGCGCCACGTCACCACCAGCTCTGCCCTAGAGCGCCGCGTGGCGCCACGTCGTCGCCACGTCCGCACCACATCACCGCCACCGCATGCGATTAGATCTGCATGTCCGACACGTCACCGCCACGTGGCGCCACGTCAGCACCGTTCACCAGTGGTTTGCCGTGTCAGCGCCACATCACTGCCACGTGTTGCCACATCACCACCACGTGTGCCCTAGTGCCCATGTGTCCGCCACGTACACGCCACGTATATGCCACGTCATCGTGCCACATCACCACCTCTCACACATATCACTGTGGATTTCTCGGTGAACTCAGTCCACGTGAACCGTGTCGCTGACACGATGGTCCCACCTGTCAGCCGCATAATTATTCTTTTTCTGATTTTCTGAAAAATCCGAATCTCGGCCAATCACAGAGCGACACGTGTCCACCTTTTATTTTTCTGATTTTCTCTTCTATTTAAACTTCGAAAGGCCCGTTCTCCTCCGTTCGAACTCCGATTCGAACGATTCAAATTTCTAAATTCATCTAAAATCAAGATCTATCTGTTGGTGTTTTTATTTTGAATTTTTGGATTTTATTTATTTTTGTTTTATTTTTGTCTCGTTTCGCGTGTAGGCAGCCTTGTGGAAAGCAAGCGAGCATCCGACAGAGGTAGCAGCAGCGGGAGAGGTTGAAGGCAAGTCTCCCTTGACCATATTGAACCCAAGTTTATGAAATGCTATTTTTGTTTTAAATTACTGCATGCTTACTATTTGCGTACTGTACTTTAATGTCATTTTAAATGCTTAGATAAATGCCAAAATTGTTATAACCACATTGATATTCATTTTGACAACCATTGACACCCTAGAAAAATTCATTACTGTTAATAATAATCATTTTGATATTATGGGACGGTAGAAAATACTTAGCCATGCTTAAACACGTCGGTACCTTACCATTATGGAAATACTTTCATATTTGATTCAAATTGAACTGTGAAAATATGGCAATTGGTGTTGCTGGTATTAATTTGAAAATAAAAGTGAAAAATAGTTTAGACCGGGGCGGATGGTTGAATGGTGGGTGCGGGATGCACAAAATTTTGGAATGTGATTGTTACGCCCTAGTCAATTAAGGACCTATTCGTGTGTTACCTTGGGCCATGCTATCTGATACAACCACATGTCTATTATGGGTACGACCTGGCTAAGTAATTTGCATGTATCGTTATTTGACTTCGCCATTGGGCTGTGCGGTTTGTTGGGAGGACACTTGCAAGGCGCAAGAGGGGGCTTCTGTACTGGGTGGGATGCCCTAACAGCGGGGAAACCTTAGCGGGCAGAGTCGGTAGCGGTATTATGCATTGTAAAGGCCTTGTCATGATCTCCCTACCGACACACCAAAGGAAGTGTGTTAATTGCATGGCGACAAGGGTTGATCATGTCGTGTGGGTAAAGTGTACACACTCTGCAGAGTTAAAACTACTTGAGTAGCCGTGCCCACGGATAAGGGCAAGCGTGGAACGCTTTCACATAGTAGATTTTCTGGTTTTGATTTTAAATGGAAAAATGATGATTTTGGTTTAATGGAAAAATGTGGTTTGGGAATCCGTGAGTGGTTGGAACTCGCGGGTTTTAGTTTGACGGTTGGAGCCAACCAGTTTGTTGGAACCTGAAAAACTGTTATACTTCAAAAGTTAATTAATTATGCTATTTACATTTTGTTAAATACTGCTTTATGAAATTATTACTTGTATTTAAATTTCAATTTCGCTTTATGCAAATGAACCCTATATGCTTCCTTTGGTTAAGCCTTGCATTTAGTTACTTGCATTAAGTTTCTGAGACTTGCTGAGTATGTTGCATACTCACCCTCACTTTTCACGGCGGGGCTGCTTATTCCATAAAGCAGATGAAGAGACCAGAGCTGGCTATCCAAGAGCCTGTGACCCTCCGTTCGACATCTGTGGTGAAGACTATGATGAGGAGGATGACTCGATCTACTAGGGAGCGTACCCTAATCGGTTGCTTGTGGGCATGCTGATTGGCTCTTTTTGTTGCTACATTTCCGTTGCTACTCACTCACTTAAGCCGTAAGGCTCGATACTTGTAATAATGTGATGATGATGTTTACTCTCTTTTACTTTACTGCTGTTAATTACTATGTGATATGTCTGTGTTATCATCACTGTATGACTGTGTATGCTAGTTGTTCCTGGGCTAGCACGGTTGAAACACAGAGGGTTCGGATTTGGTAATCCGGGTCCCGACAATTAATTGGCAACACGGCATACATGTTTCTTCTTCTTTCTTATTAGCATATATTAACATAATAACCTTACTAATATGGAAAAAGTTCCGGTGCTAGCGATCGTTTGAGCCGAGCCGGCAACGCGGGTCGGCCGGCTCGGCTAAAAAAAATCACATTTAGGTCCTTTTAAAAATCTGTAATTACGTATGGGTCCTATCCGTTGTTTTTTTACGAAGAGGACTTTCTGGTTCAGAAAAATCACGGATCTTTCGTGAGAGGATCCTAAATAGATACCGGAAAAAAAATGTAATGACGCCTAGATCGTTCCGGCTATTTTCTACGAAAAGGAACTTTCAATTTAGCGCAAGCGCAGATACACTTATATCCTTTTAGCCGTTTCTCACGTTTCCTCCACGATTTAAAAAAAAACTGACGAAGAAAATGAAATTGTTTCTGCGAAAAAAACAACGCACGACCGGCCGGCTCGGCTCATTTTTCCTTTTCACGTGTAGGCCTCAAAAACACGTAATTACGTGTAGGTCCTTCCCGCGATTTTTTTACGAAGAGGACCTTCTGATTCAGAAAAAACGCAAATTTTCCATGAGAGGACCCTAAATAAATACCGAAAAAATATACTGACGTTTGGATCACTCTGGCTATTTTACACGAAAAGGACCTTGCGATTTAGCGCAATCGCAGATGCGTTTGTATTCTTTCAACCGTTTCGCACGTTTTCTCGATGATTTAAAAAACACCGATAAAAATAAAATAAAATTGTTTTGTAAAAAAGACAACGCATACGGCGTGTCATGCGTACTAATCATAGGGGAAGGAATCCGAAGGCTCTGGGGCTCCACGCCCGTTTGTTTTTATAAACCCGTGAGTTCTGCCGAATCACGCCGAAACCCCTCCGGAGCCCCACGCATGTGAACAGTCATAGGCCCAAATGGCCGGAACTTTGCGTACAGGCCCTCGCAGTTTCACCAAATTGGTTCCACGTCCTGCGAACCACGGTCAGTCCGATCACAACAGTGGGACGATCCGACCGTCCGCACGTGCCCTCCACACCCGGTGCGAGACAAAGTCCTAGCTCGAGCTAGCCTCCTGTTTAGAGTAGAATGTAAAGAACAAATGTAGTTTCAACTTGTGTCTATTCCATTCATTGATCAATGCTTATATACATGGTGAATGGGTGGCTTTGCACCCGTTCGAGGATTACAATGAGAGGGAGAGTATGAAAGATTGTGTAGGTTCGTGAATAGGTGTCTATTCCTTGATTTGTGTTGGTTATTCCTTGCTTCGCGTTGGTTGAATGAGTAGATTCCTGTTCATGAAGGGATGCATGTTCATGAAGAGATGGATGAAGATCATCCATTCATGTCTGTTCGCAACACTCCCCCTTGATCGAATCCATCTTCTAAGATCAATATGGAATTATTTTGTCTATGAACTTGACATGCCTAATATCATCCTCTAAAAAACTCAGTGGGAAAAAATAGATGATACGACATATAAACTATATCGATATTGCCTCATTAAAAACTTTACATGAGAAAATCTCAAAGAGGGAAAACTCATACAAAGAAAAGAGTACAATATAATATTAAACAGGTTATTTATTAGAGAGAGAAACTTCCCCTGACTCCTGCAAATCTCTAAGTCGTCTCATACCAATTCCTTTAACACATTTAGAAAATATAGAATAAAGTAGAGATTTTGTGAATAAATCAGCGAGATTATCACATGACTTAGTTTGCAGAATGTTTATTTCCCCACTCTTTTGCAATTCATGGGGATAAAACAATTTTGGAGCAATATGCTTAGTGATGTTGCTCTTGATATAACCTGTCTCCATCTAAATAACACAAGCAGCATTATCTTCATAGATAATGGTTGGAGATTCAATGGAGCCAAGACCACATGACTGAAGTATGTGGTTTATCATTCTGCGAAGCCAAACACATTCTCGGGAGGCCTCATATAATGCAATTATTTCAGAATGATTGGTAGAGGTAGCCACCAAAGTTTGTTTGGAAGATTTCCAAGAGATGGCTGTTCCACCTTGTAAGTATACAAAGCCGGTCTATGATCTGGCATTATGGGGATCAGATAAATAGCCAGCATCTGTATATCCAGTCAAAGTCGAATCTCGGTTTCTTTCATAGAAAAGACCAAGATCTCTTGTACCATTGAGATATCTAAAGACATTCTTCACTCCAGACCAATGACGCTTGGTGGGAGCAGCGCTGTGTCTTGCAAGTAGATTCACTGCAAATGCAATGTCCGGCCGGGTACTATTTGCAAGATACATGAGCGCACCAATAGCACTGAGATAAGGATACTCAGGTCCTAATATCTCCTCTCCATCAACCCGAGGTCGAAAAGGGTCTTTCTCCATGTCTAGAGATCTGACCACCATAGGGGTTCTGGATAGATACGACTTATCCATATTGAATTTTTCCAATATTTTCTGAATATAACTAGCTTGATATACAAAAATTCCTTAAGGTAAATGCTCCAGTTGCAAACCTAAGCAAAATTTGGTTTTACCCAAATCCTTCATCTCAAACTCCGTCTTTAAATGATGACATGCTTCATTAATATCAGTTTCATTGCCGATGATGTTGAGATCATCAACGTATACTGAAATGATACAAAATCTTGTAGAGGATTTCTTAATGAAAACACATGGGCAATCATCATTATTAGTGTACCCCTTTAAAGAAAGGAATTAAGCAATCTATTGTACCACATATACTGATTGCTTTAAGCCATACAATGACTTTTGCAATTTTACACAATACATATTACGATTTACTGTGGATCCGGCACATTGATTCCATCAGAACCTTCATGTAAATCTCAGAATCCGGTGACCCATACAAGTATCTTTGTCACACGTCCATCAAGCGCAAAGATAGAGCGATTTTGAGCGCCAATGATATCAAATATTGGAAAGTTATGCCACTCATAACCGGAGAATAAGTCTCATTGTAATCAACACTGTGCCTTTGCGTGAAGCCTTGAGCTACTAGCCTTGCTTTATATCTCACCACTTCATTATTTTCATTCCATTTCCGGACGAAAACCCACTTGTATCCTACAGGGAAGGTGCCACGAGGTGTGGGCATCACTTCCGAGAATACTTCTCTTTTATAAAGCGAGGCAATCTCTTTTTCAATTGCTTCCTTCCATTGATTCCAGTCCGAGCGTTTTCTACACTCTGCCATGGAATTAGAATCTGGATCATTCAGAATGTCAGCAATCTACTCAGAGAAATAAGTGTCGACAACTGTAGCTTTTCGGTCAAATAATTCTCCAGTCTCAATATAATTTGTAGCAATTTCGTTCACCCTAAGAGATTCATCATTATTTCCCATAATGATGGATCTGGGGTTATCCGATGTCCCAAGTTCAGTAATGCGCGCAGCCGAAGAGGGTTGTGGATCAAGTCCACTTTGGAATGTATCAACCATAGGTTGATCTGCATTTACTACATTTTTATGCTTGGAGGCCTTACTCCTCCCCCTCTTATTGCTAATCGGGGGTTGAGTGGTTTTATATGGTACCTCCACTCTTTCAGGCACATTCCTTGCAGGAATAAAAGATTACATGACACCTTTATAATCTGTAAATGCATCTGGCATGTTTTTTGCAATATCTTGCAAACCAATTATTTTTCGAACTTGAAGTTCGGTTTCTTGAGTACGTGGATCCGAGGATGAAATACTTTGAGCATTCCAATCAATTTCACGGCATTCTTTCTGGTACTTGAAATCTCCCCCTAATACCGGGAAATGTTCCTCATTGAATATCTGATCGACAAGATAGGGTCGTAAATAGATCCCCTGTAAGAGGTTCTAAATACTTAATGATCGACGGAGAATGAAATCCCACATAGATCCCCAATTTTCTATGAGGGCCCATAGAGGTACGCTGGGGTGGTGAGATCGGAATGTACACCGCACATCCGAACTTACGCAAATGGGAAATACTTGGTGGATTCCCACGTACTAACTGCATGGGGGAAGAATCATGATATGCAGTTGGTTGAAGTTGGATTAAGTCAGCAGCGTGTAAGACCGCATGACCCCAACACGACATAGGCAATGAGCAATTCATCAGCAATGGACACGCAATGAGCTTGATTCTCTTAATCAACGATTCAGCCAAACCATTTGAGTATGGACATATGGAACAGAATGTTGTACCTGAATTCCTAAAGCCATGCAATAATCATTGAAAGCATGGGAGGAAAATTCAGCAGCATTGTCCATTCGGATCGATTGAATCCGATGTTCAGGATAATGTGCCTTCAGCTTAATAATTTGAGACATTATTTTCGTGAAGGTATGGTTTCGTGTGGATAATAAGCACACATGTGACCATCTTGTAGATGCGTCAATCAAAACCATAAAGTACCTGAACGGTCCAGAAGTTGGCTCAATCGGATCACAAATGTCACCTTGAATTCTTTCAAGAAACTTAAGTGGTTCAGCCCGGATTTTAAGAGGTGAAGGTCTTAAAATCAATTTTCCAGTAGCACATGCAGTGCATACTAAATTCGAAGATTTGGAAAATTTTGTAGCTGTCAAATCATGACCGATAGAACTGGTGATAATTTTTCTCATCATCCCAACACCGGGGTGTCCAAGTCGATCATGCCAAGTTTGGAATGCATCGACGTTTTGAAAAATTACCTTGTATGCAACATGTTTTATGGGCTTAATGTATGTATAGTACAATCTAGAGTCGAGAGTTGGAATTTTTTCGCATATTTGCTTGCTATATCCAGTAAGTCTAGTTAAGAGATGATATTCCTCTTTATTTTCTTCATGTGTTTCCACATGAATACCATTCTTACGAATATCTCTATAACTCAATAAGGTACGAGTTGAATCAGGATACAACAAAGCATCCTCGATTGTAATCTGTGTACCCATAGGGAGGGTGATTATGGCTCGACCAGAGCCAACTATCAACGCATCACGACCAGCGGTCGTTAAAACATTTCCTTCTCTTTTCTTTAGAGTTTGGAAATATTTTATTTCTGTGAGTATAGAGTTTGTGGTACAACCTGTCCACAAGGCATAATTCCTCCTCCAGGGATTGACTTCAAGAGACATCTATAGTAAGAACAAGAATTAATTAAAACTCTTTATTCTACACATATAGTGATACATACACATTGTATTGAATATCTTACATAACAATAATGCAATATTACAATACATATGAGTTTGTACAAATAAATATACAACTCCAAATTACAAATAAGTTTTCAAACTTTAATTATTACAACACACAATATTATTTGATAATAATCACGGACACGGAGATTTTAAGATAAATCTCCATACATGTCACCCGAGGTGTACTCGATGAGCATGTCGTCCGTTGCAGGAAGGTCTACTTGCTGAGTAAGGGCTTTATTGTTTGGCGATTCCGTGGGAACCGAAGACGAACAACCAGCCTCCTTTGAAGTCTCAGTAGTAAGATTGAAGTGTGCTTCATATCTTGGTGCCTTCTGTTTGCCATCACGGAGGGATTTCTGATAAAGATCAACCAAGTGTTTGGGAGTACGACAAGTCGCGGCAAAATGCGTGTTAGAACCACACTTATGACAAAGTCTTTGTTGTCATAGGTTGGTTGTGTATTGCCACGTGCCTTCTTGTTAGCACGGTGTCTGCGGTTCTTGTTGAATTTGCGTTTACCAGGGTAATTCTTTGGATTACCAGACGGAGATCCATTGAACTTTCTTTTATTCAGAGCATTATTCTGAACATTATGAATCTCAGGCAAAGGTGCTGACCCTAATGGGCGCAACTTATGATTCTTAACAAGAAGTTCATCATTCTTTTCAGCCTGAGATAATATATGAATAAGCTGGGAATAAACCTGGTATTTTTCTTTTCGGTATTGATTGCACAATACCCTGTCCGCTGGAAGCATAGTAGATAGTGTTTTCTCTATCTTTTCTGCATCTGTCGGTTCTTTTTCGCAAAACTTCAACCTACTACATATGTTATGAACAGCATGATTGTATTCAGCCACAGATTTAAAATCTTGTAAGCGTAGGTGATTCCAATCATGCTGTGTATCAGGATAGATAATTTTCTTCTACTGTTCATAACGATCTTTAAGAGCAACCCACAGAACACGAGGATTTTCTTCCAAAATATACTCTTTCTTGAGATCTTTATGGATAGAAGTGCGTAACAAAAGTAAGGCAGTGTACTTTATTTGATCAGGGACCGCAGGGCCTGTAACATCCCCAATTTCGGTCTTTTGCCTAAAGCTAATTTAAAATTAATTAATTTAAAATTTGGATTTTTCTTGGTGTTCTAATTAACCTGGCATCCATATCCATCCAAAATTAAAGTTCCAACCTTTATCGTCCACAAAGTCAAAATTCTCAATTCCGGTCCTTATTCGAAATTTCACCCGAGTTCCAAAATGCTCTAAAAATCCCAAAACCTATTGCATTAGGTTCCAAATATTCTAAAATGATTTTGAGAATTGTTCCAAGATTTTTAGAATCTCTCTGGTATTTTATCTCTCGTGGTCTTTCATCAAAATCAGTATATTTGTTCCAGAATTGTCTAAATTCCAAAATTCATCAAAATTCAGTAAAACTAATTTTATTGGGTTCCAAATAATTTCTAGTATTTTTATGAATTTTTCTAGGATTTTCAGATCATTTTTACTATTTTATTCCTCGCGCTTTTGTCCCTTCATTTCTTCCAACCAATAAGACGGCGACACGTGGCGGGGTACTGTTTATCTTCCCATGGAACCAGACCTGTGCGCGTACGTTAGAACTCCATGTCTTGCACAATTTTCAAACCTTCATATCTTCCATTATACCGCACCAAAACGCGTGGGATTTGAAGCGTTGTGACGGCGTCGTAATGGAGATTGATTATCCTACCATTGCTTATCCCGAAATGAAGCAAAATGGTCGCTGCAATCAAATCTTTGCCGTTTCTTGTTTTAGCCATAACTCTTTCGTTTCTTCGTCTCTCCGAGCGTGTGAGTACTCCAAACGTGAGTATCGATGTCCTCTACACCTTGCTCACCTTGCCCCTTTGGTTCTGTGTCGTTTACCATCCCAAAACTCAAGAAAACAGTACGCCGACGTCCTCCAAAGACACCGGCGAGCCATCTTTTGCTCCGGTGAGTTTTCCGGCAAACCAACCGTGTCACTTTGTGCCTTTTGCCTCCAGGATCACAACCATTCAATCGGATTTGATTTTCGTTGCAGTTTGACCCCGGATTTCGAGTTTGTTCGTCGTCGGCCGTCGTTCCGTTCGTCATCAATTTCTTCCACTCCGGTAACTTCTTGCGCAATTCCTTTTAGCCGTAGAATCACCTTGTCATTCTCTACGCGCTGCTCTCTTTCGTTTCACAAAATTCCGAGTTTTTGTGCGGATTTGACTGTCGTGCCGTCGGCCGTTCATGGCGCCGTCGGGCTCGTCGTGCTCGCCGCCGTTCCCGGCCTCCGCGTCGCCGGTCGTCGTGTCCATCACCTTCGCGCCACCGAGCCGCACCTTCTCCACCCCTCGGCCGGTCGCCCTCGCCGCCGAGCGCCGCCGTCGCCTGCTCGCTCCATAGCCTGCGCGTGCGCCATGCTGCTCTGGCCTGCGCTCTGCCATGTCGCCTCGGCTGCCCTTCGCTGGCGCCGCCCTACGTCGCCCTCCCGGCCGTCGGCAAGCCAAGCCTTCCCTCCGGCGAGCCCTCTCCTCTTCCCTCTGGTCTTCCATTCCTTCCATGGCGTTTCCATTTCTTTTTCTTCTTCCTGTCCAGAGTTCATTTGAGAAGAAGGCCATCAGCAAATGACGAGTGGGACCTGCATGTGATAGAGTGAAGAAAATCTGAAATGCTGGAAAAAGAAAAGATTCCAAAGAATATTCCTCGGTTTTCCAATTTTCAGGATTTTGAGAATTCAAATAATTGTTTCTCCTCCGTCGTAACTCCGAATTGAGTGATTCCAATTGCTAAATTCATCTAAATTCATCCTCTATCTGCCAGTATTTTTATTATAATTTTTGGTGCTGTTAAAATTTATTTTATTCTTTTGTGTCGCTCCGTTTTGCGCGTAGCCAAAGACGTTGCCGTCGCCGCCGAGGACGATCTCCATTTCCAGACCGACGTTCCGCTGTCCCGCTGCGAAGGCAAGTCTCCTTGACGCACATTGATCCCATGTTTGCAAATGTTTTACAAAGTTTTGTAAACATGCATTGCTATCTTTATAACCGTATGTCAAATATAGATTATTAGTTATTCCGAATTGCGATCATCTCCTTGATTGTTGATATCCATGTTCAATTGTAACCTTAGGACACTTTGCCATGTCATGCCTAATTTATTGTGACATTTGATGGTTAGAACGGTAGTTTTGCTTAGTACAAAAATTGATTAAATGACCTACGGGTGGGATTATATCAAAAGTATGATTTGAGAATTGTAGCAATGTTCTTGCTGCTGTGATTGCAAAATAAAAATAAAATAAAAATGGTTTAGATTGGGGCGGAATGGCTTGTCGGGCGGGTGCAGACAGAGCACTGGTCTTGGCTTGTGGAAGCCGCCCTAATCAAATTAAGGACCGACTCTTATGATTGTCCATTCTTAGCACAACAGTACAACCACATGTTAAATGGGCTCTGACCTGGCTGAATAATTTGTAGAAACCTAACTTAGACTCACTAGATGGTGGTGGGTGCCAGAGAGAGGCAAGTCGTATTTCCCACACGGCGCAAGAGGGGGCTTCTATACTGGGCAGATAGAACCCTAATAGCGGTGAAACCTCAGCGGGTGAGTCGGGTTAGGCGTATACATTGTAAAGGCCTTGTCATGATATCTCTACCGGCACACCTAAGGAAGTGTGTTAATAGCTTGGCATCAAGAGAATATCATGTCTTGTGGGTAAAGTGTACAAACTCTGCAGAGTAAATAAACTATTGAATAGCCGTGCCCTACGGTCAAGGGTGGAGCAAAGAATGCTTTGCATATTGGTAGCTTTTGGTTTTGTTTTCAAAAATGAACTTTGGGATTCGGGAGTGGTTAGAATTCTCGGATGTTTTATTGGCGATTGAGCCAATCGGTAGATGGAACTGTTTTGATCATGACGAGATAGAGTCATGAGTTGGTTTACCTTAATCTTTTAAATGTGGCGAGATAGAGCCTTTATACTAGTGATGGTGGATTGAATCTTCACTAGAATATTAAATAATTCAATTGTTAAAAATAATTGTTAAAATGTGCTTTTGTGAAAATTATTATGTATGGTTTGATGAAACTTGGCTTTATGCAAAAGAACCCTATTAAGCCTTTCCTTGGAAAGCCATACATGTTGCATTTTCCCAGACTTGCGGAGTACGTTTGTACTCACATGCTACACTCAACATGAATCTCGAAGCTTTGAAGGCTGCAGTGGGCGACTCTGACTTCTACATGTGAAAGATCGACAAAGGCCATCCAGTACTAGGACGCGTTCCCCAGTCAATTGCCTGTGGTAAATTGATGGGTCCTCCCATGTTGGAGTTTATTGTTCTTATTTTGTTACTTCTGCTATAAGACTTTATGTCTTGTAATAATTGGCCATAAGGTCGGTACTCTGTTATTTTTATTTATGTTATTATTCGTACTTGGTTATGATTCATCCTTTGTTTGTTGTGTGTACTAGCTACTAATCTGGGACTAGCATGAAATGCACTGAGAGGTTAGGATGGTAAATCTGGGGTCTCACAGAGGTGGTTTCAGAGCTGAAGTTGACTGTAGGACGTGTCCCTAGTTAGAATGGTCGTCTTTAGGAAAGCTTCAAAATCTTATGTTATAAAAGAAGCAAATTAATTGTGCTATTCTCATCTTTTCTCGTCTTTCTATTCTTATCTTCGTCTTGGGAGTTCTTTCTTATCTACTTCGTCTTTACCTTATCTACTGTTCCTTCACCTTTTTGGAATGTTAATTATACCGTCTCTTCCTTATAACTTCTATATTAGGTTTATCGAGTTCCCTTCCGCTCATCAAGGTATGATGTCTCAAAAAGGAGCGATGCAGCAAAGTTGCTAGTGAAGTTGTTTGTCTTCATGGTGAGGATCCGACCTTTGTTCGATGAAAGACCAAAGAAGCAAGTTCGATCTCGGACTAACCCTATAAGATAAGTTGGTCAAGGTTCATTCGGTGTTTGAGCCGCATTGCCTAGTTTTAGTTAGTAATTTTTATTCTAGTAGACGGGTTGCTTTGCTTTGAGTTGTCTCAAATTTGCCTATTTTTTTAGAGCTGCCTTTTTCCTTGGCAGTTGGTTCTTGGGTGTTGCTAGATACCCCTACTTTCTCATCTATGCTATTCCCTCTCTTCTTTTGCTTTCTTGGTCGCCGCTTCAGATGGAGAACCCAGGCCGAGGTCGTGGTAGAGGAAGGAGAGGAGGTCGTGGTCATGGTCGTGGCCGTGGAAGAGTGCAACTACAAGATGAAGTTCTGTAGAAGCGGCGAGTTTGAGGATGGTAACCAAGTACCGCCACCTCCAAAGACAAGAAGAACCAACCACCCCCACCTTGACTCAACCCCTCGGCATGGGCGAGATGATGGCCATGCAGCTCCAGATACTACAAGCTCAAGCGCGAGCGCCGTGAATCCACCACAAGCGGCCCGGCTCGAGGCAGCAGCTCGGCCTCCCGATCTAAGTTCGGGGAATTCATGAGGACCAGACCCCCAACTTTCGCAGGATCAGTCGACCCTTTGGAGGCTGATGATTGGTTGAAGGAAGTTGAAATGAAGTTGTACTTGGCGCAGTGTGATGAATTTGAGGAACCGCTGCAAATTGGTGGGAAAATTTCCTCGCTGCCCACGAGGAAGCCCAGAACATCACTTGGAATGAGTTTGTTGAAGTCTTCCGTGCTACTCACATCCCTAAAGGGATTATGGAAATGAAGAGGCGTGAGTTCCATAAGTTGCAGCAAGGAAACCTATCCGTGTCAGAATACTTGAATCGTTTCACTCAGCTCTCTAGATATGCTATGGAGGATGTTGCCACTGATGAGGCAAAGATTTGGCGCTTCATGGAGGGTCTTGACCCTAACATCAAAGTTCAGCTAGTATCCAATGACTTCCTTCGTTCCAAAGACATGGTGAATAAGGCTCTGGTTCAAGAAGATGCCCAGTCGACTTTATGAGTCAAGGAAGAGGAAGATGGCTTTTCAAGCTCATCGTGGTGCCGCGAGTTCTAGGCCACATTTCTTCCAACCTCAGTCTGGCAGACCAGCAGTTTCTAGTGCTCCTAGGACTCCCGCTCCAGCTCAGCGTCAGCTTGTTCAAGTCCCTGCTAGCAATGCAAGAAATCAAGTTCAGAAGAGCAACACAATGACTCAAAGAGAATCCAAAGGCTTCAAGCTGCAGAGAGATGGGACATTATGCTAATAACTGTCACCAGAAGCGTCAAGCGGTAACCCCTGTTTGGTTCAATCTGGGGACTACACCAGCCCGCACGCCTGCACCAGCTCAAGGAAGAGGTACGCCGCAGACGCCGCGTACTCCTCGCACGATCGGAAGAGGGCGTGTTAATCACGTCACTGCGGAAGAAGCTCAGGACGCACCTGACGTAGTGTATGGTAAGTTCTTTGTCAACTCGGTACCTGCTTCAGTTCTGTTTGATTCTGGTGCAACGCATTCATTCATATCAGAGTATTTGGATTGAAAGCATGGATGGGATACAGTTCAGCTTAGAAACCCCTTATTAGTTCAATCCCCTAGTAAAAAACTAAGAACAAATGCTATTTGCCCAAAAATGGATATAATTATAAAAGGGGTAAAGTTCCCAGCGAACTTAATATTATTGGATACTAAGGGAATAGAAGTAATTCTCGGGATGGACTGGTTAACCAAGTACAAGGGTCAGATAGATTGTGCTAGTAGAGCAATCTCCCTTACTAGTCCTGAGGGAATTCGAGTGGAGTTCCTATCTAATCTTTTCTCTAAGGGGGGTAGTACCTCGAACCGACTAAAAGGTACATCTTTGGAAAATGTGCCCATAGTGAATGAATACCCGGATGTATTCCCAGATGATTTGCCTGGTATGCCACCGGATCGGGATATTGAATTCATCATCGAGCTCGTTCCTGGAACAGATCCTATCTCAAAAAGACCTTACCGGCTACCTGCTAATGAGTTAGCAGAGATGAAGAAGCAGATTGAAGAACTGCAGGAAAAAGGATTCATTAGGCCAAGTTCATCACCTTGGGGTTCCCTAGTAGTCTTTGTGAAGAAGAAGGATGGTAGTATGAGAATGTACATAGATTATCGATCTTTGAATGAGGTCACAATAAAGAATAAGTATCCTTTGCCAAGGATTGATGATCTGTTTGATCAGTTAATTGGGAATCGATGTGAGATCTACACAGATCATAAGAGTTTGAAATACATTTTCACTCAGCCAGATCTCAATTTGAGGCAAAGAAGATGGTTGGAATTAGTAAAAGATTATGATATTGGTATCCATTATCATTCCGAAAAAGCTAATGTTGTTGCAGATGCATTGAGCAGGAAAAGTTATTGCAACAACGTTATGGTTCAAGAAAGTCAGCCAGCACTCTATGAAGAAGTCCAACGTCTCAACTTGGAGTTGGTTAATGAAGGATGTATTTTCAATGTTGAAGTGCATTCAACCCTTGAAGATCAGATCAGAGAATCTCAAAAGGATGACAGTGGTATAGCAGAAATCAAGAAAGGTTTCAAGGAAGGAAAATTTTCTAAATTTTCTGAGGACGAGAAAGGAATCGTTTGGTTTGGAAAAAGAATTGTAGTACCGAATCAGCAAGAAATAAAAGATTTGGTTTTAAAAGAAGCTCATGGCTCAGTGTACTCAATTCATCCGGGAAGTACAAAAATGTACTTGGATTTGAAAGAGAGATATTGGTGGCCAAATATGAAAAGAGAAGTAGCAAAAATTTGTGGCTCTTTGTGATATTTGCCAGCTAGTAAAAGTAGAACATCAGAGACCAGCTGGGTTGTTACAGCCGTTGCATGTTCCTGTCAGGAAATGGGAAGAGTGGAATGGATTTCATTACCGGACTTCCTAGAACCAAATCTGGTTATGATTCTATCTGGGTTATTGTTGATCGGTTGACAAAAGTGGCCCATTTTATTCCTGTGAAGACGACATATTCTGGTGATAAACTCGCAGAGCTATACATGGCCAAAATTGTATGTTTGCATGGAGTGCCAAAGAAAATCGTGTCAGATCGAGGTTCCCAGTTTACCTCGAGGTTTTGTCAAAAGTTGCATGAAGTTTTGGGCACGAATCTAAACTTTAGTACTACTTACCATCCTCAGACAGATGGTCAAACGGAAAGGATAAATCAAATACTAGAAGATATGTTGAGAGCTTGTGCTTTGACTTATAAAGGTTCTTGGGATCAGAATTTACCCTATGCAGAATTTTCGTACAACAACAATTATCAATCAAGTCTGAAGATGGCACCATTTGAAGCTCTGTACAGAAGAAAATGCCGAACGCCATTATATTGGAAAGAGACAGATGATGGACAAATAATTGGACCTAAGATTCTGAAGGAAGCCGAAGAGCAAGTCAGAGTGATCCGTGAGAATTTGAAGACGGCCCAATCAAGGCAGAAAAGTTATGCTGACAATCGTCGCCGAGAACTAAGCTTTGAACCTGGTGATCATGTGTATCTGAAGGTTTCACCTCTCAAGGGAATGCGCCATTTCAGAGTCAGCGGCAAGTTGGCACCTCGCTACATAGGTCCTTTCCCTATTGTAGCCAGAAGAGAAGTTGCTTACAAGCTGGAGCTACCTCCGCAGCTGTCAGATGTGCATGATGTCTTCCATGTTTCTCAGCTGAAGAAATGTCTCAGAGTACCCGAGCATCAGATGCCGTATGAAGAGATGGAATTAAAAGAAGACCTGTCATATCCGGAATATCCAGTCAAAATCTTGGATGAAGTTGAATGTCGAACCAGAAGCCGCGTGATCAAGTTTTGCAAAGTTCAGTGGAGCAACCATTCCGAAAAAGAAGCAACATGGGAGCGAGAAGAGGATCTGAGAGCAGAATTTCCTGACCTTTTTCCTTCTTCATCCGAATCTCGGGGACGAGATTCTCTCTAAGGGGGGTAGGTTTGTAACATCCCCAATTTCGATCTTTTGCCTAAAGCTAATTTAAAATTAATTAATTTAAAATTTGGATTTTCCTTGGTGTTCTAATTAACCTGGCATCCATATCCATCCGAAATTGAAGTTCAAACCTTTATCGTCCACAAAGTCAAAATTCTCAATTCCGATCCTTATTCGAAATTTCACCCGAGTTCCAAAATGCTCTAAAAATCCCAAAACCTATTGCATTAGGTTCCAAATATTCTAAAATGATTTTGAGAATTGTTCCAAGATTTTTAGAATCTCTCTGGTATTTTATCTCTCGCAGTCTTTCATCAAAATCAGTATATTTGTTCCAGAATTGTCTAAATTCCAAAATTCATCAAAATTCAGTAAAACTAATTTTATTGGGTTTCAAATAATCTCTAGTATTTTTATGAATTTTTTCAGGATTTTTAGATCATTTTTACTATTTTATTCCTCGCTCTTTTGTCTCTTCATTTCTTCCAACCAATAAGACGGCGACACGTGGCGGGGTACTGTTCATCTTCCCCATGGAACCAGACCTGTGCGCGTACGTTAGAACTCCATGTCTTGCACAATTTTCAAACCTTCATATCTTCCATTATACCGCACCAAAACGCATGGGATTTGAAGCGTTGTGACGGCGTCGTAATGGAGATTGATTATCCTACCATTGCTTATCCCGAAATGAAGCAAAATGGTCGCTGCAATCAAATCTTTGCCGTTTCTTGTTTTAGCCATAACTCTTCCGTTTCTTCGTCTCTCCGAGCGTGTGAGTACTCCAAACGTGCGTATCGACGTCCTCTACACTGTGCTCACCTTGCCCTTTTGGTTCTGTGTCGTTTGCCATCCCAAAACTCAAGAAAACAGTACGCCGACGTCCTCCAAAGACACCGGCGAGCCATCTTTTGCTCCGGTGAGTTTTCCGGCGAACCAACCGCGTCACTTTGTGCCTTTTGCCTCCAGGATCACAACCATTCAATCGGATTTGATTTTCGTTGCAGTTTGACCCCGGATTTCGAGTTTGTTCGTCATCGGCCGTCGCTCCGTTCGTCATCAATTTCTTCCAATCCGGTAACTTCTAGCGCAATTCCTTTTAGCCGTAGAATCACCTTGTCATTCTCTACGCGCTGCTCTCTTTTGTTTCACAAAATTCCAAGTTTTTGTGCGGATTTAACTGTCGTGCCGTCGGCCGTTCATGGCGCCGTCGGGCTCGTCGTGCTCGCCGCCGTTCCCGGCCTCCGCATCGCCGGTCGTCGTGTCCATCACCTTCGCGCCACCGAGCCGCACCTTCTCCACCCCTCGGCCGGTCGCCCTCGCCGCCGAGCGCCGCCGTCGCCTACTCGCTCCATAGCCTACGCGTGCGCCATGCTGCTCTGGCCTGCGCTCTGCCATGTCGCCTCGGCTGCCCTTCGCTGGCGCCGCCCTACGTCGCCCTCCCGGCCGTCGGCAAGCCAAGCCTTCCCTCCGGCGAGCCCTCTCCTCTTCCCTCTGGTCTTCCATTCCTTCCAAGGCGTTTCCATTTCTTTTTCTTCTTCCTGTCCAGAGTTCATTTGAGAAGAAGGCCATCAGCAAATGACGAGTGGGACCTGCATGTAATAGGGTGAAGAAAATCTGAAATGCTGGAAAAAGAAAACATTCCAAAAAATATTCCTCGGTTTTCCAATTTCAGGATTTTGAGAATTCAAACAATTGTTTCTCCTCCGTCGTAACTTCGAATTGAGTGATTCCAATTCCTAAATTCATCTAAATTCATCCTCTATCTGACAGTATTTTTATTATAATTTTTAGTGCTGTTAAAATTTATTTTATTCTTTTGTGTCGCTCCGTTTTGCGCGTATCCGAAGACGTTGCTGTCGCCGCCGAGGACGATCTCCATTTCCAGACCGACGTTCCGCTGTCCCGCTGCGAAGGCAAGTCTCCTTGACGCACATTGATCCCATGTTTGCAAATGTTTTACAAAGTTTTGTAAACATGCATTGCTATCTTTATAACCGTATGTCAAATATAGATTATTAGTTATTCCGAATTGCGATCATCTCCTTGATTGTTGATATCCATGTTCAATTGTAACCTTAGGACACTTTGCCATGTCATGCCTAATTTATTGTGACATTTGATGGTTAGAACGGTAGTTTTGCTTAGTACAAAAATTGATTAAATGACCTACTGGTGGGATTATATCAAAAGTATGATTTGAGAATTGTAGCAATGTTCTTGCTGCTGTGATTGCAAAATAAAAATAAAATAAAAATGGTTTAGATTGGGGCGGAATGGCTTGTCAAGGCGGGTGCAGATGAGCATCGGTCTTGGCTTGTGGAAGCCGCCTAATCAAATTAAGGACCGACTCTTATGATTGTCCATTCTTAGCACAACAAGACAACCACATGTTAAATGGGCTCGACTGGCTGAATAATTTGTAGAAACCTAACTTAGACTCACTAGATGGTGGTGGGTGCGAGAGAGAGGCAAGTCGTATTTCCCACACTCTGCGCAAGAGGGGCTTCTATATGGGCGAGATAGAACCCTAATAGCGGTGAAACCTCGGTGGTGAGTCGGGTTAGGCGATACATTGTAAAGGCCTTGTCATGATATCTCTGCCGGCACACCTAAGGAAGTGTGTTAATAGCTTGGCATCAAGAGAATATCATGTCTTGTGGGTAAAGTGTACAAACTCTGCAGAGTAAATAAACTATTCGAATAGCCGTGCCTACGGTCAAGGGTGGGCAAAGAATGCTTTGCATATTGGTAGCTTTTGGTTTTGTTTTCAAAAATGAACTTTGGGATTCGGGAGTGGTTAGAATTCTCGGATGTTTTATTGGCAGATTGAGCCAATCAGGTAGATGGAACCTGTTTTGATCATGACAGATAGAGTCATGAGTTGGTTTACCTTAATCTTTTAAATGTGGCAGATAGAGCCTTTATACTAGTGATGGTGGATTGAATCTTCACTAGAATATTAAATAATTCAATTGTTAAAAATAATTGTTAAAATGTGCTTTGTGAAAATTATTATGTATGGTTTGATGAAACTTGGCTTTATGCAAAAGAACCCTATTAAGCCTTTCCTTGGAAAGCCATACATGTTGCATTTTCCCAGACTTGCGGAGTACGTTTGTACTCACATGCTACACTCAACATGCATCTCAGAAGCTTTCGAAGCTGCCGTGGACGACTATGACTTCTACATGTGAAAGATCTAACAAAGGCCATCCAGAGTACTAGGACGCGTTCCCCAGTCAATTGCCTGTGGTAAATTGATGGGTCCTCCCATGTTGGAGTTTATTGTTCTTATTTTGTTACTTCCGCTGTAAGACTTTATGTCTTGTAATAATTGGCCATAAGGTCGGTACTCTGTTATTTTTATTTATGTTATTATTCGTACTTGGTTATGATTCATCACTGTTTGACTGTGTGTACTAGCTACTGATCTGGGACTAGTACAGAAATGCACAGGAGGTTTCGGATGGTAAATCTGGGGTCTCACAGGGCCCCTTCAACTGGTTCATTTATCGTAGTTGAAATCCCTCGAGATTCAAAACTAATTTTGATATCCGATGCCCATGAAGGATAATTGCTCCCATCAAGGGTGAGTTCTTCAAACTCTTTTTGCATTTCCTACATGGCATAACCATCGATTTTATTAATTCACCAAATATTGGTAAATTTAAAACCTTAATGGTGGTGTTGTAATATTAAGCGCAAATTTTAAATCATATCTTATGTTTTGGATGGTTGGAGTAGACCATATAATTAAGGTAATCTCCATAAATTAAGGTAATCTCCATAAATGGAGTAGACCATATAATTAAGGTAATCTCCATAAATAGAGTAGACCATATAATTAAGGTAATCTCCATAAATGGAGTAGACCATATATCCAAAAACCATTATTTTGAGATAACACTTTATAGGTAATCATCAAGTTGGAACATGATGTAGACCTCATAGTGATGGGCAATTTACATTGCTGCTCAAAAAGGCATGGTCTCCAGGCAGAAATATTCAGAAAACTGAATAAGACGCAGCCAATGCCCTAGTCTCCATCACCTTGTGTTTTATTCTCAAAATAATGTAAGACATGTTTGAAAATTTGCTTAAAATCCTGGACAATTAAGTGGTACTTAATTGTGAGAATTTTAAAGTTATTAAAATGCAAGTTATTAAGTTGCAAATTTAATAACATACAACATATACATATATGCATAAGTATATACACAAACACACATATATATATTTACAAATTACAGATAATATCAGGGGTCTTAAAACATAAAGACACAACACTGAAAAATACTGTAAAATACAGGGACTAAAATGCGCGCATAAAATACAAGCAATATTCAAAAATAAAATAGTAAATAGGTAATTGGCTACGGGCCAAAATTTTGGCCCGCCACCATTTCGACCATGAAAGCCTATTAGGTAGCGCGGGGGAAAATTCCAAAAACCAGAGCGTGAGTTTGGGTGCTGTTTTCATTTCAACTTGTTTCATACTGTGAGGAGGAAACAGCCTAGCGTGGACCCGGCATTACCATTTATTAGCTTGCCAAGCGCCGACGACAAGGCGTCTGCATCAAATGAAAATCGGGCAAATCGGCTGGTTAGGGTTAGGGTTTGTAACCCTAACCACTCCTCATTCAGTCGCCGCCGCCATTTCATCCACAGATGCCACCCACGCCTTGCTCCATCCGCCACCATCGTCGGCCGTAGAGAAGATCCTAGGCCATGGCGACGTCTCCTCCCCTTCACTTGCGGCGCTTCGATGGTGAGGGCCTCCCTCATCCGGGAGAGAAGAACCCATTGCCGCCGCCTCCGAAGCCGTTTGAATGGGCGGAGGTGTCGTTGCTGGTGAAGGGCAGCGCCCCTGACCTGGCTGCCATGGTGGGGCGCAATCCAAAGCCGGGCGGAGCCGGGGTTGGGGGCCTCCACCTCGGTGAGTCCTCTTCAGTCGGTGTTGGCGAGGGTAGCCTCGGGGCTGCCACAGTGGAGAGAAGGTCAGGCGGGTACCCCATCAGCATGAAGGGGAAATCCATCGCCATCACCGAGGCTGGTGCTGGTGCCGGCGCTGGGTGGAAGAAGGGGCCTATCCGAGCGCGTCGACGACGAGGAACACCGTGGTGTCGGGGAGCCCATGCGCCAGGAGGACGGGGGCTGATTGTGAGACCCCGTTCTGATGAACAGGAACCTCCATGTGATTTCTGTGCTATTCTCTGGATCAGTAGCTAGCACTCACATGTTTACAACAATTGGAAATCACAACCATACAATACAATAATTAAGCGGAAACGATTATACAAATAAATAGTACAACTCAGAGATTTAAAGCAGCAAAGAAGCAATATCCTGTAGTTTGCCCAACCGACCAAGCAGTAACCCGACGAGCATAAACTCCAGATAGAACACACTTCAAGGAAGAACCCGCAACCTGCGATGAACAACTTCGAAGCTTCGCTTTCTAAACCACCTACAATATAATTAAGCAAGGGTGAGTACTTTACGTACTCAGCAAGACTTGAGCAAAACCTACAACACATGCAGGCCATTTCAAAGGAAGGCTTCTACAATTAATTTGCATAAAGCGAATTTCATTTGTAAATCAAGTTATTTGCAAACGGAATTTGTAAGAGAATGATTAATTGATAACAAATAAGTAAAGCATAATAGACACTCACAGTCCTCCATGACGTGAGCGGCGAATCATCAATTTCCTGAAATCCATAACTGTCGGCCCTTCGACATAAAACACAGTTGCAAAACAAAGGATACCAACCCATTTGAGAAATAATAAAACATCTAACATTGGAATGACTTCACCGAGTGCTCATGACCGCGAGCGCGGCTAATCGATTAGATTTAAACTCTGCAGAGGTGTACAACTTTACCCACAAGGAATGATCCACCTTTTTGCTAGACGTCAGTTCGACACACTTCCTTAGGTGTCTTGGCAAAGCGATCATACATAGCCGTTACATTATTTAGACATGACTTTGGTCCGGCGGGACGTTAACCCCGCCAGAGAACTAGAAACACACACCCAAGCCGTGGATCCACTTTCACACACCAACACAACGTTTCTAAACACGGCAGTATGCACACTGCTGGGGTGAAACCCGCCCAAGCGGCACCAAACAGAATGCTTGCGCTAGCTCCCGCCTACCAAAGAACAAAGCCATGCCCAAACAACTTAATAGGCTAAGGCTACCCCATAATAGCCCTCGTGGTTGCACGGAAATCTCGGATCAATAGCGTCCCATTGCTCGGTCCTTAATCCGACACGGGTGACACTCCACCCTATACTACGTGCAAAGCCCTTGTTGCACAACCAGCTATCGCCAATAATCGCCCGCATCAAAGCATAGTTTTATTTTGGGTTTTTAATCAAAGTACCCACAACCAACAGTGCTATTTTCCATTGTTTTCAGGAAAAACAAACATTGATTTGATCATGTACATTGCTGACTCTAAAGCATGGCTAAGCAAGTTAAATATGATCGTATATACCCAAGATGACATTAAGAGATGTCTAACCTCAATCTATGGTTATCAAGGTTCACATGTTCATAATCTTCAAAGGAGATTCACGAGACAACAGGTATAACTACCACATCCACAAGATAGCAATTTACATAAAGTAAACGCATGCATAAAACAATTTGATGCACAAAAGGAATATAAAATACTGGGATCAATATGGTCAAAGGATGCTTGCCTTGCTTAATCATTGCTTACGGTGAAGACAAGGATTGCGGTTGACGACGACGACGAAGAAGATAGAGACGTCGGGTTCTACACGTCGATCAACAGAAAATACAGCAAATACTAACTTCAATAGGAGCAAAAGAAATAGATAGCAAGAACAAATAAACTCTGATAAAGAAACAGGGAATGCTCTTTATGAATTTATTAATCTTAATTTATGAATTCAAGATGCAAAGATTGATTAGATTGATAGAATTTAGCATTAGCTACAAGGTTCATTGATTTTACTATGCACAATACGAGTTCTGCCAATTCTTAATACTTACGAGTTTTGCTCTATTAGGATTCAGATTCGAAGCAAGGTGAAATAAGAATATTTTCTTAGATTGCCGCAGATTTTATTCTAAAGATCATTTCTAAGCTATTCTTTACTAAATTCGGATTTAGATGAGCTGCTATGCGCGTTGATGAAAAAGCTTAAATGATCATGTTAGAGTATGGATGATTTGATCTTTACCTTCGATTGATTTCACTCGGAATTAGCTTCACTCTGATTAGATCTATTGATTTGGGCCACTGGCTTTATTTACATGATATTTAAGAAAGTTCTGATGATACAACGACTTAACTATAGGTTTCCTTCATTATTACCTAAAGTTTATTTATTTGCATTAAGGCCTAAAGTAATGTGATTACTTAGGGTTATTCAGCTATTAAGATTTGTATGCAAAACATGATGAAATACGGCTATTTCTTCATAATGAGATGATTTATACTTTGTATAACAATCCTAAGCTAATTCCTTAAATTTTTGACTTTGGCTGATACATTATATTCGTTGGTTAAAATGCTAATATGGTATTAAGGTTTATGTTATAAGAAACCGGATTGAAAACGTATAGTGAACCATTATCACTCAAGGTTATTTAACCTACATGATTAATATGAGAACCTTAGGAAAATAAGATTATCTTTTCATAGCAGGGTAGTACATACTTTGAAGAGTGCTACAGGGTCAATTTCATATGTTTTACGATTTAGGCGAGACATTATATTCATTGCTGAAAAGGCTTAAGTGGTATTGTAAAGTTAACGTTATTCGGAATCGGCCAAAAAGTGAATCAAAAGGTTATTGCTTAAGGGTTTTGATCTGATGAGATTAATATGAAAACCTTAATGGGATAAGATTCTTTTTACAGAACCTAGTAGTATAAACTTTGTACAGTTCTACTAAACTGATTTTACTGATTTTAGTATTTGGATGAGTTATTTTATCTATTGTTGTAATAGACTAAATGATCACGATGAATACGCTAAATCGGTTAACTTCATTTTGAGTTTGCGACTACATTATGCAAGATCTTAAATTCATTTTTCAGGTGTTAGCAGGTAGCAATCCTAGAATTGTTTTAAACTTGGTTTAGCATTATTTTAACTTTGATTGCAATAGATTACCTATTTACTTATTGTTATCATTAACATTTCCTTTCTTTAAAGGTTTAATCCGATATTTGCCACCCTTTAACGTGAAAATTCGACGCCATGTACAAAAAATGCCACTCCAATGGCATGATTTGTACATGGCGTCGAAGATTGAAATTGAAGAGTGGAAAATTTCTAAATCTCCCTTCTTTAAAAGGATGCTAATTGAGTTTGAGTCTAAGTATTTATGCACACATGGGCTCTTGCTATTTCCAGGAACCTATTCAAGGTGTTGTTATCATTCCATGAGCTAACATGCTAGTATCTTGCCAATGACCATAAAAGGGTTTAATGAGGATTAACAACCAATTTTATTAAACTTGGTCCTAAGATTAAATATTGTTACATGATTAGGTTTATTTCAATCCCAGAAGCACATATTCCTTTTATTTTATGATCTTATGAACTATTATACATTCATTTCTATTAATGGACATATTAAGCTTTACAAATGTTTGCTAAGCAATTAGATTAAACTTAGTTCAAAAATTAAATATATTTGTATATTCTGAATACATCCTGATCCTAAAATCCCATGAATAGTGATTTCATCTCTTCATTACTTATTATTCACAAATTCTCATTAACATCCTAATCAAAGTTTAACATAATTAATTATTCTGCAGATCAAAAATCAAATACTTTTACATATTTAGATTCTTTCTGATTTTAGATGTTTATACAAATTTATTCCATTGGTTTCTAACTAACACTGCACAAGTTATCAATAATTGAATGCTAAAAAGGAGAATACGTTTTATCAGCAGCGAAAACGCCTTCTGGCTCTGAGCTGGAGATGGCTGAGGGACTGACTTGGGGGCCCCGTGCGGCAGTGAGGGAAAACAGGGCACCGGCTAGGGCAGCTCGCCGGCGGCGTTCCGGCGGGGATCCGGTGAAGGCGAGGGCACAGGGAGCTGGAGCACGACGAGGCGCACTCGGTGGTGGAGTCGCTTTGTCGGAAGAGTAACCGGAGTGACGCGCAGCCGAGAAGGGGCGGCGGCCATGGCGGGATCTCACCAGAGAAGACGAATGGATGAGTCTCGGCTCGAATGGGTAACAAGGTAAGCATCAGTGAGGTCAGGGGTTACCGTTTTGGTGGTTGCTTCGTTCAGAGAAACGCCGGGTTGGGCCGCCACCGTGCGCCCGGAGTTGGAGGAGAAGGAGGACGGTGCGACGGCGCTGCGGCTGTGCAACTTGGGAATGATGGTTGGGGCTGAGTTTGTCAAGCTATGAGAGAGCTCTATGATCAATGAATCGGATTGATTCTCACCGAGCCAGTGGAATTTGGGTTTCTCCCCCTTTCGGGTTCTTGCGACAGAATGGAGAAGAAGAGGGAGGCTGGGTCATAAGACTTGGGCTTTTTGCGTTTTGGCTGAGGAGCGTAAGGAGTAGCAGAGGAGTTAGGCGATGCAAATTTGGTCTTGCGCTCAGAGCTTCGGGAGACTCGCCAGTGGAACGAACGGCTTCGGGAAAGTTCTTCGGTGGAGCAAACGGTGGTTGAAGGAAGAGCCTGGCAGCAGGGACCATTGTCAGTGACTGGGACTTCTCCATTGTGCCAACGGAACGGAACGGCAACGGTTGGCCCACACGTCGGTGACTGTTATTGAATTTCGTTTCGAATTTTAATTTTTGATTGAGATCAATGGAAGTATATTATTTTTCAAATTTTGTTTTTCAAAAGGATTTGATTTCAGAATGCTTTTGTAAAATTTTCAACTCCATTTGTGATTCCATTATTTTATGTGAATTCGGACAATACATTATTTTGATTTAAAATTTATCTTTTCCTTTTATCTCTTCATTTCTTTATACATAACATTTCAATTTGCTGGCTGAAATGATTTAATTAAGTGATCAGAGTTCTCATGGCAGTTTTTATAAATTTTTACTTTTTACATTTTTGTTTTTCTTCTCTTTCGTTCTTTATTTCCATTTATTGAATTTTCCATACAAAGAACGATTCCAAGGAAATCCAATTAAAATTCAATAATGCCAAGAAATCAGAAATAAATATTTTCAAATTTAAAATATTCATTTTCACTTTATTAAGTTTTTGGGATGTTACACTGATCAAGGCGCGACGGATCACCATGCGAAGACGGTGACGATCCAAGAACCCACGACGTGTTGCACAACGGAACTCACGGGTGACCTCGTCGAGGAGGATGGAGACGGCGTAGTTGATGGTAAGTATCGGCATTCTTCTTACCGTAATGGTCGCCGTCGTTTTCTCTTCTATGTCTTACTTTCAGTAACTCAGTGAAGAGCAAAGTGCGTGATAAGGTGTTTAGAGTAGAATGTAAAGAACAAATGTAGTTTCAACTTGTGTCTATTCCATTCATTGATCAATGCTTATATACATGGTGAATGGGTGGCTTTGCACCCGTTCGAGGATTACAATGAGAGGGAGAGTATGAAAGATTGTGTAGGTTCGTGAATAGGTGTCTATTCCTTGATTTGTGTTGGTTATTCCTTGCTTCGCGTTGGTTGAATGAGTAGATGCCTGTTCATGAAGGGATGCATGTTCATGAAGAGATGGATGAAGATCATCCATTCATGTCTGTTCGCAACACCTCCAACCCCACACGCCTCGACCACGGATCCATGCTCCAATACGTGCTGCTCACAGTGAGCTCGAAATATTCCCATCATTGTAAGATTTTAGAGGGTTCTAGGAGAGTTTTTTTATTTGATTTCAGGACAGATTCGCAAATCAAAATCAATTGGCCGGTAGAGATTAATCTTGATACGTTTTTGGGATCGTGAATTAAAGTAAGTTGTTCCAAAGGTGAAAGGTCTCAGACGCTAGGATGATTTTTATTCCATAACTTGCTAATCTGTTTTTGAATTATATTCTGCTCTGTTGAAGCTGGGTGCTTATCTCGATACTAATTCTTTTTTATCGTCTGGTTTTGATTAATGCTCGTTGCGAAGGGCTATAACATAATTTCCATCTCCCATGAAGCCTGAGTTTACAAGAGGCAGCCGATGATTTTTATTCCATAACTTGCTAATCTGTTTTTGAATTATGTTGTGCACTTTGGAACTTGGGTGATCCTAATTCTTTTCTTATCGTCTGGTTTTGATTAATGATCATTGCGAAGGGCTATAACATAATTTCCATCTCCCATGAAGCCTGAGTTTACAAGAAGCTCAAGTTTGTGCACACAGCGGTTTTGCAAATTTTGTTCTTATCCCTTACTATTCGTTTTCAGCCAAGCTACATATGAACTGTGCTAAGAAGCTTCACAGGTATAATAAGATCTGAGCACTTCGGGATGGCGAGGGCGGAGGCGAACTGGGATCGGTTGGTGCGGGCGGCGCTGCAGGGAGATTGGCTGGGTGGTGCGCCTACGGCCTGCCGGTTGGTGGCATCGCCGGGAGCCCGGGAATGTGACGTCATCGCTCGGCAACAGCATGCACATCGAGGAGGTGCTTCGCGTCTCGGACGAGATCCAGGGTGAGAATGTCACCATCGCCAGGATTCGTAGGTCTCGCTACCTTTTTTGTTCCGCTGGGGTCGAGAATAGTATGAGTTGCCGTGGCTCTGAATTGTCCGGCCTACGCTGTTAGTCTTTAGTTATTCGTGCATTCATGTGATTTTTTGGGCAATTTCCGTATTCAGTAGCATCTTCACGATTTTACCATGCTCATTCGGTTGATTTTGCCGTAATTTTGCTGTTTTTTTAGCTTCTTACCGCTCTATACGTTATTAGATTTAGTCAATGGTTCTGATCACGCTAACATCTATATACTGGTTAATGTATACGTTGTTATGATCAGACTTACTTATACTATGTGCTTTTCGTGTTGTTTCGGTGTGCTTTGGTGGTTGCCAGTGTGGTTTGCTGATTCCAAACCTTCTGTATTAGTTTTTTTAGCTGAACATCAGGAGTTATGTCATGCATTAAGGAAGGAAAGCAAATAATACAGCGTCATCAGTACATAATGACTGAGAACCCTTTAAATGTTGACAGAAACAACAGGAAACAAAAAGCCAGAAGAACCACAAAGCCATTAAACCAACCGGGATTTACAAAGAGCAAAAGGGACCTGACATGCCTCAAGGAAAATATCTAGCAGCAGCAAAAGCATATTTGCGGTTTTGCACGTCCTGAGCAACACTGTTAGACAGCTGTGTCAGTGAACGGAAAGTACTGCTGAAGATCATGTTATTTCTTTCTTTTCAAAGGTTCTATAAGACGTACATTAAAATTTCATCCAGTTCCTTCCGCTGATACCTTCTGTATTAGTTTCCCCTCAGCTAATTCATTTGACTATGCTGACTTTGATCGACACAAATTGGCTTCTATAGTGCGATCGATGAAGTCCACTAGCGTATTCTATTTCTCTCTGTAATCAAAATTTAGTATTTTAGACTCTGGCAAACGGCAATGGCATTCTGCATTACTAGACTGCTTTAGTTCTTCGCATTAAGCTAGGTTGGACCTAGCCAACTTAATGGATCTGGTGCCCCATTGTTAGTCCGGCTGCCATATGCATCTTGGCGCGCCCAGCAGTCGGTCACCATCTTCCCTAGCGTTGACGATGCTAACAACTACAGGGTATGGATCTCTCCAGTTTTGTTGTACCAAACACAGTCTGATCATGTTAGTTTGTTTTATGCTCTGAGCTGCCCTTATAGGATCCTTAAATATATTACTAGCACCTTCAACCAGCATTAGGATCCTGTTGAACTGGACGGTGTGCTTGTTTCATTGTTCCTCTGTATTTTAGTGCTGTTTTCCTATGTACATACGGTGGTGCCAGATTTTTTAGCGATTTTTGCGCGGTGCGAGATACCAGCTGGATGGTGTGATTTTTTGCTGTTGAATCCTTGCTTTGAATTCAGCTCACTTTTATCTCGGTTGCGTCTTCATCCAAACTACACTGTGGTCGCAAACTCAGTAGCCACTAAACTTTTTTGCCTGCAGCATGGATTGGAAGATGTAATTGATCAAGAAATTGCTTCATTGATGAAAGAGTTGGAGCTGTATATATCACTCGATTTGATTCAATTTCTTTGGTTTCCTTTGATGCTTTTGCGTATGTTCCTATGATTCGTGCTAAAGGAATGAACTACCGCCTCGCCATCGAGAAGCTGGAGATAGGCAGCAGATGATGTTTTGCAACCGCGAGGTGTCTATCTATTTTCTTAGCTTTCTTCTTTTTTTCCTTTCACATGAAGCTCAACATCTTCTGCTAGGATCTGGAATGCCTACTGTGCGATGATATTTTTTAATTTTTGCAGTTCTTCGTCACTGAACGAATGAACTCTAGCTGATTCGAGTGCTTTTCCGACGTCTTAACACTAATCAAAATTTGATGGTTGCTTTGTTATACTTGCCGATGTTCTGCCAACCTAAACAAACATGTAATTAGGTCTAGTGATCAAAGGAGGCGAGGATGGTGTTCGTAGAGGTGGTGGTCTAGTGGACGCCGGCGACGGTGCGGAACCTCCTAGAGCAGGACAGTCTCAAGTGGGTCTTCATCGGCAGCAAGGGAGGCATCGGCAAGACCACGTGTTAGACGTCTCCTCGCCTCCTGTTCGCCAGTCCGTGCTCATCATCTCCAACGACCTCGCCCACAACTTCAGCAACGCCTTCTTCCTCATCGGCCTCCCAATCATCATCGGCTCATCGCCAAGTCCTCCCTCTTGTGACGGCACCAGTGCACCATCTACAAGGTAATTTTTCACATTCTTGCTAAAGCTCATTGATTGTTGCTTAGTCGGTGCCTATTCTTGGTTGATGCTTGGCTTGCTTCAATTTGTTCGGATTTGGGCTGATTAATGCAAAGGGAAATGGCATGAATCTGAATTGACTAATAGAGCAAATTGTGCTGGTAGGAGTGATCTTGGATCACTAGATGCACCAGGTGTGATGAACTGTATGTGCATATTTCAGTTTACTGAAAAACCAAAATAATCAAACCAATTTTTTTTTTATTTCTGTTCGATTTGGTTGCCAGTTTTCAAAAACAGAAATAATTTAAAACAAAAAAGACTGAATTGTAAAAACCAAATGCCCACCCCTAATTACTACTCTAGAATTTCAAATAGTAGCTAATTTACATGCAAGTGCTGCAGTGCCCGTGGCAAGATTCCAAATCCTGGGCAGATAAAAACCTAAAAAAATTTTAAAATGCTACAGTAACTTCAAAAAAACTCAAGGAGATTTCGGTAATTTCGGCCGAGGTCTAAGGTATTTTGACCATATTTCGAGTTTTTTGGGCCGAATTTGATCAGATTTGCAGTCAAGACCATCCAAAAAAATTTTCAAAATTTTCTAACGTTGTTTGAACTATTTCTCGCTCAGTTGAAATTTGCCGGTGAGGTTTTTATCAGGATAGTAGCACTGTTAAAAATTTTAAAAATTCGTCAGGATTGATCATCATTTAAAAATTTTATGAGAACATTGCTGATCCATCAGGACCATCCACAATAATTTCAAAAAATTTTAACATGGTTTAAACTATTTTTCGTTTGATTGAAATTTGCTGAGAACTCGGCAATTTCGATTGAGATCTCAGAAATACCGGTAAAAAAAATTCGGATTTGAATTTTGAATTTTTGATTTCATCTAGATTTCATCCAAAATTTTGAGTTCTCATCGGGATTTGAAATTTCGATTCCCTCCGAGATATGATCCAAAACCAAAATTTAAAACCTTAGCCGTGGAGCAAGCGTGCGGGAGCCAATCAAATCAAGGAAACTCCTTAACAAAGTGGGCTTTCGTGGAGAAGTTATCTTGCCAAGTGGGGACAAGCGGGAGAATGGCCTTATCGTTAACAATGGAAGCCTGCTCGATTATCTTCTCTTGTACTTCAGAAATATAAATCCAATAGACTGAATTATTTTGTTTATAAATATAAGATCTGTACATAGACTTAATAAAAGTTTTTCTACTATACCTCTATTTATTCTGTTTCATCCGTATGTATTTATTCATACTATCCACATAAAGTATTATCTCTTATCTTCAAAACAATTAATTATCTCTTATCTTCAAAACAATTAAGTGTGGTATCTAAATTATTTTTTATCGTATTTTTCTTAATTTTATGATAACCTTAATTCTTATATAAAGTCAAAAATACGATTTATATTTGTATTCTAAACAAGTTACCCGGAATTTGGGGTGCACAATCGATGTCATAGTCAAACACGGGGAACGCACGCAAAGGCAAACCGCAGGACACGCAATCTAGAGTTTTAGACCGACATACTTGAACACGCAATACCATTGAGCTATATGTACAAACTACAAACCCTGGAGTTGGAGAGATGGATATACAGACATCTTGCCATGGCTTCATGGGCAACATACCTGGGGTTCGGTCTCCTTACTCTCAACTCAGTAATAGCCATCCACAGATCGCAGGGAGACATCAGCGGCATAGCGTTCGTTGTCGCGTCGTACCTCAGCCTCGTTTTGCTCTTCTTGTGCTTGCGGCAGTTCGAGAGGGCTCCGGCCAACTCGCGGGCGAAACTTGGCTCAAAAGTTGGTGTCTGGCTCTCGTCCACGCTACTCACGGCGATGTTCTCGTGGAGGGTCGCCGCGCTGATGCCGTTGCTTGTCGCCGTCGTGGTGTGGCTGATGGCCGCGTCCACCGTCGTCGGGGGTTTCTATGCCCTGTTCCTTTGCCCTATCAGAGATTGAAGGTTCGAAGGGAAAGTCATATATCCTAAATTAATCACTAGTGTACATAGTAAGCGTATAGTTTATCTACCTATATAGCTGGAACCGTGCGGCCTCATTTTAATTTGTGAACACAATGAACTGTTTCTTTTTCGTTATGAAAATATGTATTGTTTATTCCCGTATATATATTTATAGATTAACCAAATATTTAGCAGCAGATGCATGTCTACAAATTGATCATGCATTATTAAAAAAAAAATAGAAATTCATGTCCCGCGACCCGCATATTGATTATGCCTTGTGTAGCTGATCTGCCGATGGCTATTGGGGTTTGATCATTTTATTTGATTGTCTCTATTCAGCGGGGGAGGGAGTAGGTGTGGTTGGGCATGGCCCCAATGATCTTAAATTTCCACTCTAGCTCTTTAAATTTCAACAAAATTCAGTATTTTCATTACTATTTGGACCCCCTTTTATCAAACATTCTTGCATTTTGTAACTTATTTGGTCTACGTTATTTCTAATCCGGATAGTGTTGTAAAACTTGATGTTTTCAGTTTTCTTTTCTTGGATATGCTTGTTGGGCTGGCCGAGTTTGCAGGATGGGCTTTCGACCATCCCATCAGGGCACTCTGGGTAAGGAGACATCAGAGGAGTCCTCTCCTCTCGGTGCAATGGTGACAGCGCCTGCTCTCATTCTTTCTTATTGACATTTACCTTTGCTTATCGGTGTATCTGTGTTGATTCGATTGGTAGAGATAATTGTTCACTGTTATATACATTTGTCTGATGGTAGAAGCAATTACTGAATAGATATTATTTGATTGCTTGGTCAGAAGCTTTATTTAGCAGCAAATATGAACCTTTCTGTTACTGATCTGTTCATGAGTAAGCCTTAAACCATTCTGACATCAATCTGACCCTAGACATTTTAACAAGTGAAAATTGTTAACAACTCTTTATTGTGCATGTTAAGGTGGTAAGGGTTTGAGGCCCTATTCACTAAATAATTTGTTGGCCCATTTGTGAGTATGGTGAATATCCTTATCTTCATCTAAACTTTCATACTTGCTGTTTGTAGATTATGTATTCTCATCTATGATGTTAAAAGGAATAATGAATAAAATCTTGCCATTAATATCGCATCTTTTCCAACAGATAGTTCCGCCCATGCTATGTACAAATACGTCTTCCAACACTGGCTAGCAAGATTTGTGGCTCTCGGACTTGCAACTAGCAAGCACATATCGATATCATCGGATTGGTAACTACGTTTCTACCATCGCGGTGCCGTCTTGAGCTGGGCCAAGCAAAAGGGCTGTTACAATCAGCCATCAGGCTCTGTCTATAACTCTATCCTGGCTTGTCGTGTGTCTCCGTTTGCTCTGTTTCTGAGGGTCATATGATATACTGGTGTAGTAATTGCCATCCAAGACATGTACGTAGTTGGAACTTACAATATCATCATACCTGTATCCTATATGTTATATGCCATGGTGACGTGCTGATGAAACGAAATAAAGTTTTACTCCGTTGTCAGTTTTGTAAAAATGAAGTACAACTATGGCAGACACGCCACTATCTTTACTATCGTTCTTCTTGGCCTTCTGTCCGCCCCCCGTTCATGTAGGCTGCGGACATGGCGCCAACCATGTACGTCGTTTCCTCCTTATTTTGCTTTTAGTTGAAACGAAGAGTTCCGCTATATTACGCCCGATGTTCTGCGCGTATAGTTTCATTTTTCCCATGTGCGACATTCAGATGTTGGGATTCAGTTTCATTTCACCTTGTTCCCGTTAATTGCTGAGGTCCTTCGCCAACCGCAAGCTAACGAAAAATACAAAAAAAAAAGTTATGGCTTCGTAGTTTGCCCTTAACCTCTCGTCTTGCACTTGGGTGGTCCTAAATGTGAAGATTTTCTGTTGCAGAGTACTTAAGTAGTCTTGAGTTTTTGTGGTTTCAAACTAAAACTTTGACCGTCAATTTTATATTGGTATATTTATAAAATATTATAGGAGTATAATATTATAAAAATATGTGTTACTATAAATTTAACAATATCATCTTAATACAACCAAATTAAATATCTAGAAAAATATTAGTATAAAAATTACAAAGTGTGACCGGTCAAGTCAAAGGAGCCAAATGTACTGAAACAGAGCAAGCAGTATTATAGATCTTTTCTCTCAAACTTCGTTGGGATTCCATGTATCTTGAATGGCCACACTTTATATCCTGGACTTGAATAACTGTAAGTAGAATGATTTTCTCTTGGCATGAGCATGAATCAGAAACAGACGACGCATCAATATAAAAAAAGTAAAAAATAAATAAAAATAAAAAAGGGAAATAGTAAAAAAAAAACCTGGAAGTCACGCTAAGTTTGATTTTTCGTCTACATCTGTATTGAGCATATTGGCCTCAACAAATATCGGACGGTTCAAAATGCCCCTCAGCCTAAGGGCATGTACAAAGGTTGAGTCCGACTCAATCTCCTAGGCATTTCACGTCAGCAAGAGTCAATTCATATACAAAGAGCTATTTTTAAAGTTGTCTCTTCATTAAATATCTGATAATTATTTTTTTGCATGTGCCTCTTTTACGGTATGATCAATTGTAAATTGTTGCTATGTGTCTATTGTGTTGCCTCCTTGATGGAATTTGATGGTAACAACTATATAAAATAAGATAGGGTGACAAATTTTTTTAGAGCACATATATATAATAGTTTATCACTTCAATAGATAATAAAAATACATAATATAGTGATATCAAGTAAGCCTAATTGTTTCCAACCAAACGCACACACCTGACCGCGTGTCGTGCATGGGCTGCACCCTGAACAAACTGGTGATTCAGATTTTGGTTTCAAACAAAAAAAAAGGAATGATGATTGAATTTTTGTCAGATTTTGGTTTCACAACTCATGAAAAGTTTAGTCCAACAAACACGGTTGCCTCAATCATCACTTGCACTCCATTAACACATAATGGATGCCTCTACGATCGATTGAGCACAACCAAAATCAATTTGAATGATTAAAAGATGTCTTGAGTATTTTGATGCAACTAATGCTTCATTATACTCAAGAACTTTCTGCTTGTCCTTAATCAACAAAGAGACACCATCAACACATGATGAAATGTTCTTTAGTTGATTGAAAGACAACCGAACTCAATTTAAACTTAATTTAAATTGACATGAGTATATATATAACTACACAAGTTTCATATACTCAATTTGATAGAATGTAATGATCCAAATATTATGTGAAGTGGTGGAAAGGGATCAATACATTGTAAACCATCAACTATAGAATAAACTCCATTAAATATGTGCATATAAATAATTGAACTTGGAATCAATATGCACATAATCAATCTTAGATAGCATTTGAGTTTATCCCATATTAACATGAGTATACTACAACTACACAAGTTACATATACTCAAAGGATTGTTTCAAAGTCTGGATCCTATATGTTGTTTAGAAAGAGGACATGGATCAATACTATTGAAACATCAAGGTAAAGTATGAACTCCCCCTACATATGTGCATTCATGTATATATAGAATTGAAACATTAATGCACATCTTGAAGTCTAAATAATGGTAGAGTTCATCCTTTAACTTGAATCCAAAATATGCATTAAGATATTATAAAATGAGTACAAGTGCATACCTTGGGTTTTCCATTTTTTTTAATAAGACTTTGATATTTTCATCTTTTTCATCCAAAAGAGACTAATAAGAGTTAACCTCAACAAAAGAGTTAGTCTCATAAAAAGATTTGTCATTAATTAACAATTGAGACTAATCAATATTATGATTATCAAAAGAGTTAGTCTCAATATTAGATTTGTCATTAACACTAAAACCAACTTAATGGAGCTTGAACTTTCAACTGGTGATTCAGATTTTGGTTTCAAACAAAAAAAAGGAACGATGATTGAATTTTTGTCAAAAAATAAAAATAAAAACACTGGCGATTCAACCTGAACAAATCGGTGATTAAGATATGCAGTGAGGTAACATGGAGAATTGCTGCTCTACAGCTTCAGCACCACGGAACACAAACCCAACAATTCCAACAACAAAAGAAGTACAACGAATGGACGATTAGAAGCCAAATGATGATTATGAAGAGTTAGAACGGCCACTAGAGCTTGATAGTTAACACAGCGAACAAGTAACATAGCAGCCACGGGTAGCATTTTCCTCTTATGATGGAAAACAGGATACATACACATACACATAGCCCATGTTTATTTCAGGTTGCGAGATCAGCAGCTTAGCAAGCAATGTAAAACGAGTTGTAATCATATATGTTTCCTGGTTATCCGAAATTGGTTGGGTCCTATAGATAGACATGTACTCAATTCTTGTATAGATGGAAACCAACACAATCTCGGGTATACCAAACTTGTACTCCACGTCAAGGGATGTTCTTGACTCATATAAATAAACATACGCGGCCTGCCTAGGAGGTAGGAACGCTTCCACAATTCTTATAAGCAACAAACAAAATTAGTGTAGTTTATAGGCTACTGATATCCACTAAACCGAGCCATGCGCTTCACTTATTCAGCTCATTTGATGGTCAAGGCGATCAACTGATGTCACGAAATACAGAGCTCTTTAGGTATCCAGATATCTGAAACAAAATAGCATAAAAATCGATTCAAATTCAAGCATATTCAATTGAGCAAAAGTCGGTAGATTGTCCATGCAAATTCGAGGATATGAACAATACAGAAAAAAGGGAAGGAAATTCAATTGAGGATAATTTCAATACAAAAATACAGCCAGGTTATAAACAATTATCCTCAATAACTTATGATGCTCATGGCAGCTCATGGCATGGGCTGGTATGCAGAGTTCAGTAGTCCTTGCGTCTAAAGAAGATATTTTTGCTTAATAGACTCTACTTAATCGACCGTATGAAAGTATCACACAGACCACATAACCACAGCATGCCAGCATCTATTTTTACTGTGTTTTGGCTATACCGCTATAGTGTAATTCATGACTGTTCCACATGAACAGCATATCATTTGCATATGTTTTGACAGTACAATGTGCATGAACAGCATATCATTTGCATATCCTTGAGACATAAATTTTTTAAGAGCACATATATATAATAGTTCATCACTTCAATTTTTTTAGAGCACATATATATAATAGTTCATCACTCCTTGAGATATCTCTTCAGCCTGACAGAATTAAGTCAACCAGAAAGCTTTGATCTTTGTATTAAGTCAACCAGAAAGAACAACAGGAAATCTGAGTTACTTACAGACCAAAGAAAGAAATCAAAGCAGAGCAAAAAAAAAAAGGAAGAAGTTGAACTATAGGGAACTCCCACAAACTTACAGGGCTTGGAGGCATTTGGTCAAGCAGTGGTGTGCAGAGAAGCTGCAGCAAGGATAGATCAAGAATTGCAAAAGTCATGAATCCACATCCCGAAACAAGATCTAAGATGTTGCTAGAAGAAATAATCGAGCTGAAATTGTTGGATAAAGTTTGGAGCAATATCGGAGAAATTTTGGTGGTGGAAGAGCCGGTGGAAGGAAGCACGAGCAAACCTGACAACTTGAGTGCATACCTGATAACCTCATATCTACAAAACTTCCTATGAGACTGTACCATCAATTCTCTATGATGCTACACTTTTACCTATTTTAGCTAAAAGTTTCAAGAATTTAACCCGACTGAAGTCAGCATCCTTGAGCACCCCGTCCTCGGATATGAGCAGGTTGCTGGGCTTGAGTCGCGGTGCACGACGCCGGCGCGGTGGCAGGTGACAATGCCTTCGAGCACCTGCAGCATCCAACGCTTGAGCTGGGCAGCGGCCGAAGGAGCAACGTAAAAAGAAGCTGCGCGCGAGAGGAAAGAAGACGGGCTTGGTGGGGAAAACGAAGGCGTGCGAGAGGAAGAAAAAAGCCGCAGCGGATTGCGCAAAGAGGCGCTAGGGCCGACTGTCTCTCCAAAGGGCGACTCTAGCGTCAAAGTTTTTTGATCCTCACGCCGAGAGCCGAAGTTACATGAAACATTGACGTTTCTCTCTCCCCTCCACGTCAGCTTTTCTATCTACATGGCAATTTTTAGGGTTAGCAATCAATGTCCATTGTACATGTCCTAACAGAATTCGACGACGTAGCGTTTGTTAACTCTGATCGATATACGCATGCTAGCTGGTAGACACTTGTCCAGAGATCATATATGTTGTTTATTGGGCACGCATTCCTACAAGCATCTTAAGCTGTACTCTCACTCTACTAGGACTCCACTGGTAACAAACTAGCAATTGATTAAGACTAACAGGCCGGCACAACTTGCTTTTTCCAGTTAATAGATTAACTAATTAACAAGCAGCACTAGCTGTGTTGCTAGATCGGAGAAGCTGAGTGGTGTGAATTTTCTAACCAGACTGGATGGGTCACGGCAGCACGGGTCGTCTATATTAAGTCCCAAGCATCTCCCTAGCTAGCCTGCTTATCCATGCCTTCCATGGCCCTGCTTCTCTAGCTCTTGGGAGGTCAACCGCTCGAGCTCGAGCTCGTCATGTCGCCTGTATCGAGCGCCGCCGGCCGATAGGATTTATGGTACACCGCACAGCTCTCGAGCACCACCTCCCCGGCGGGGCGGCGGCGCGCATGTAGGTACGTACCTGCTCTGTTAATTTGCTCTTGATTTCTGCACGACTTTCCATCAGTATCGGGCGGTTTTCTTTCCCGGTCCGTCGTTTCTTCTTCCGTAGCTAGCTTCCACGTTTTCCTTCAGCATGGACCTACTGCTACACATGGGAGTTGGGCTGGGCTTTTCACGGGCGGCCCAAGGCCCGGCCCAAGAACGAGCATGGCACAAATGGATTCGAGCCGGGCCGAGCCTAGGAATAGAGCCCGTCGGACAGCATGACCCAGCCTGAACAACGTGGGCCGGGTTTGGATCAGTCCGGCACGGAAGCCTGAGAAGCCCATGAGGACCCAGAGGCCTGTGGGCGGGACACATGGGGGAGGCAATTCAACCTAGTAATTAGCTAACTAGCTTTAGCTCTATGCAATTTTTCCCTGTGCATGCACTTCCAGGCAGCCTTCCAGGCGCTAGCTTCCACGGTTGAGTGTTGACGTAGCGAGGCGAGGCCGCGAGGGGCTGGCTAGGCGTGGCGTCACGGCTCGACGCATTGATGCGACGAGGCGTGGCGTTGACGCGACGAGGCGATCGAGGGGCGATCGTCGCGGGCGAAGTGGCAAGGGCGCAGGCGCCAGTCCCAGGCCAGCAATGAGCGCCGAGCGGCAGCAAGCGTGGCGAGGAAGCGAGTGGCACCGTGGCACGGGAGATTTTTAAAAATTTTAAAATTTTTAAATATATCAACAGACATATTTTTTAGCCTATAAATTCATCTCTTCACTTTCATTGATTCATCACAAAACCAAAGCAATATTTTCTCTGTCACTCTATACGAAGCAACTAGCAGGGAGGGCAGGGCGCCCACATAGAAGTCCTGTTGATGATGATATTATCGACACTCAACAACTGTCCCAAGTATAGGGGACTACGGCATGGAGGACCGTCATATGGACGGCTCGCAAGGCTTCGAGGATGCCGGCACCAACATCTCTCCTCCGGTCGTCGAATCACAGGGTGGCTCATCAACTACCCAAAAACCCATCACCGGCAAAACAGAGTACTGGAAGCACATGACGAAAAAGATTGAAATCATCGACAGCCAACGGAAGGTATTTGCGAAATGCAATTATTGTGGACATGAATTAACTGTAGGTTCGACGACAGGGACGGGGAATCTGAACCGGCACTATAGAGCATGTCTGCATAAGCTAGGGCAAACGCAAGGAGGAGGTGTGCAGACACAGCTCAATTTTTCAGCCGACGGCACTGTAAGTACTTGGATGTATAACCCCCAAACTGCACGCGATGAAATTGCTAGATTTATAGTTTCAGAAGATTTACCTATTATGATGGGCGAGAGCCGTAATTTTGAAAAAATGATCCAACGTGGATTCTGCCTACAATACCAACATGTCAGCTAGATTGAAGGAAAAATTCATACATGTTAGCTTTTCCTTTGCTTTAACATCGGATATTTGGACTTCCTCTCACCAGAGAAGTTGTTACCTCAGTGTTGTTGCTCACTATTTAGATGAACAATATAACCTAAATAAAAAAGTCATAGGGTTTAAGCCAATGGATGACGCACACACGGGACTTGCTATTGCGAACTGTATATTTGAAGTAATTCGAGATTTTAAGATAGACAACAAGATTTTATCCATTACTCTTGATAATGCTTCCGCGAACACGATTGCAATAGAGTATCTCAGCCCCCATCTACAGTCTTACATACAAGGGTATGTTCTGCACCAAAGATGTGTGTGCCATATAATTAATCTCGTTGTCCAGGATGGTATGGAGGTAATAGGTGTATATCTAAACAACATCCGCTCCACTATTCGATTTGTCTCAAATAGCCCCCAAATGTTCGCTAGGTTTAAAGAGTACTGTAGGGCAAATAATAAGGAGCCAAAGAAATTTGGTCTTGACATGACGGTTCGATGGAATTCAATATATATCTTGCTAAAAAATTTACAAGGGTATAAACAGATTTTAACCGTCTTTGTCAATGCTAATGCTAATGCACAAGATAATATTGTACTTACTGAATCAGATTGGACCGTTGTTACATATTTTCGAGAATTTTTATTCTGTTTCTACGAAGCAACTAAAGAACTCTCAAGGGTTTACTACCCTACCTCATGTTTGGTAATTGATTATATTTGGTTAATTGCGGAGACATTTGCAAAATACAGGCATGATGCACTTTTAGGCCCTATTGTTGCGTCGATGGAGGTAAAATTTCTAAAATATTTTAGTTCTATATGACATCTATATTGTTTTGCTACCATTTTTTATCCCCAAAAAAAGTTGAATGGACCGCAAGTGGCAATGGAAGGAATAGGAGAGGCTCTCGATTTGGATTTCTCCGCCGCTTTTGGCCATATAAAAGATAAACTATTTCGAGTATTCCAATTGTACTACATTAAGTACGGCGCAAGCGAGATGGAGTCAAATGCGCCGCAGCAAGTGGTGCAACCATCGAAAGCGAGCGTGACAGCTCACTTATGGAAGAGGCTGAAGGGCAAAGAATCCAGTTCATCATCTCAGTCGTCCACCGGTACAAGGTGGAACCCTAATGCAGAGCTCAATCATTATCTCGCCCACAACTTTGCAGCCATCGACCCTACCCTCAAAGGTGAGAAGGTCCAATTGCTTGAATGCTGGAGGGACAACCATCGGATATTTCCCGTGTTGTGCCATTTTGCACGGGATGTCTTGGTCGTTCCCGTGTCGTCTGTTTCTTCCGAGGCGATATTCAACATGGTCGGGAGAATAATTGAAGAAAGAAGATCGTCGCTCACGCCCGAAACAGTAGAGGCCATCACCTGCCTCAAGGATTGGCAACGCGCAGATGAACGACAACAACATCAATTGGAGGATCCCGAAATCGCCCAAGCATTAGCTGATCTAAATATAGAGTAGGCGATATGTATATATGTTTAAAGTTACTGTACTCTTTTCCTTACAGGGAAACCCCATACTGGGCGTAAGGTTTTTAACGAGGCAGTAACTTTGTATATATAAATATCAATAAAATTTTTCATTCTCCCCAAATACCTATTGTCATTTTTACTGTCCATTACACTAGTTAGGAGCTGGGTGATGAGAGAAGTGTGGTACAGATGGTTAATCGAGTGATATATACAACGTGTGAAAAAATATTGATATAAACATGGCAATAATATATAGCTGCAAAGCATGTATTGTTGGTTTTCTTCTGGGCATGCATGCTATATATACGTGCATGTAATCGTTTGATCCATGTATCATTGCGCCTTTGTACCAGGTACTACACATGCTCGAGCTACCGCCCGATCTGCTCGAGTTTAGTTAGGTGAGAGAGTGAATGAGTGTGAAATTTGGGCCCGGACGGCCCAACTCGACTCGCCCATTGTGCTTTTAGGCGGGCAGCCCTATAAAACATCTCTCGGGCTCGCTCGGCCCGGCCGCCATGGCGAAGCCCACCATGCGGTGCGTTTGCCGTGCCTACTAACGCCCAGCTCTACCTTGAAAGCATCTAGGCCCCCATGTGGTTAAGGTTTTGGTAATTAATGACAATCAAGGCTAAAAGACTAACGATGTTTGCATGAGTAAGTTGAAAACAGGAAAATCTACTCTTCAATGGACGTTGGAGTGTTACAAGTACGAAATGGAAGGAGTATGCGCAAAAGAAGCTAAAGAAATGAAGGTATAAAACTGTATAAGTATTTTCTAGTCATTTTACCGATCTTGGTTTTAGAAGTGAAGATCGGATTGATAGGATAGTCGCCGTACTATCAAGAGGGACTTGATATGGTTTTGAATCTTACATGTGCACTTAATATGGCTCATTAGTTCATTTGTGAAATTATGCATTTGACAGAAAAATCAAAATGCTAAAAATTATCCTGAGGCCGGCACTACCGCACATGGGCTTGCAGTAGTATCTGAAGTCTTGCACTACCATGGTTTGTACAGCGGTAGCTATATAACAGAACGATGTTATTGATTTTTTCCTTCGGCCGGCACTACCGCAGGGGTAGAGCGGTAGTACCGCATTCGCGGTACTACCGCATAATCAACGTCGGTAGCTTTATTCCAGAGCGGTTCTTTTTTCGCCGGCGGTCGGTACTACCGACCCCGAGTGGTAGTACCGGCCATAGAGTTTTCGCACAAGAACGGCCACGTGTCGAGCCATAATCGCCAGATAGCCGTTGTGTGGCGGTGTGACTACCGCCCCTAGAGGCGTAGAGTACTACCATACAACTTTTGCACGATGGATTTTGTCCAACGGCTAGTTTGATGGTTGGGGTTATAAATACCCTCACCGTGCTAGGGCTGGTTTGGTGACTCTATTGAATACATTCTAAGCCCTAGCAACTCTCTCCACTCTTTTGTGCATTCAATTCTTGATTCTTGAGTTTTTGAGAGAAAAATTGAGTGCATTGCATTAGTGAGCCATATTGATTGCACTCTTGAGGTTGAAGCCTTCATCAAGTTTGTTACTCTTGGAGGTTGCCGCCTCCTAGACGGCTTGGAGGCGTGAGGCTCCGGTGATCTTCACAAAGAAGGTTGTGTGAAGACCCGAGCGGTTGTGAAGGCACGAAGCTCGCCTACCCGGAGCGAGGAAGAGCTATCACTAGTGATCGGGGAAGGCTCAAGCAAGTGGAGCCGGCTTGAAGGAGTTCAAGTCACCTCAACGTGGAGTAGGGGAGACCGGCAAGTCTCCGAGACCACGGGATAAAAATCCAAGTGTTCTTCATTTGTGGTTTGCATTGTCATATACTTTTGAATTAGTTCTAGCAATTTGATCATCTTGTTACTACTTGTTTAAGCCTTTGATATATTTGAGTAGAGGAATTATTTAGTGATCACTAGAATTGCTAGATATTAGAATTGCTAAAATAGTCACTTGTGCTTAGAAATCACTAGTCTTGATTTTAGTGATTAAAATTTAAAAACCTCCTATTCATCCCCCTCTAGTCGATATCCTTGATCCTACATGCCCACCATGCCCGGGCCGTGCCGTCCCGGCCCGGCCCAACGCCTAGCTCTACCTACTACTAGGGGTGGCAACAGGGCCATTCCCCGCCGGGGAGTGCCTCCCCCTCCCCGTCCCCGCGATCCAAAATTTTCCCCATCCCCGTCCCCGTTCCCCATCTCGGGGGAGAAAATCCCCCCGTCCCCATCCCCGTTCGGGTATCGGGGCCCCGTCGGGGACCCATCCCCGCGAAAATTTCACACAAGAAAAGAGCTCTTATCCATTTTAACTCTAAAATCATAACAATAGACAAGGAAAAAAAGAATGCATGCATTCATTGAAGATTATGTTGTCCTGTTTATGAAAATGTGAATATGATAGGCTAGAGAATATGTTTACAATCTAATAACTAAATTGGACTAAACTAAATTTAGATCTCAATCGGGTCCCATGGAAAAAATTCCCGTCCCTCGCCCCCGCCATCCCCGACGAGGGAATAATTTTCCCCGTTTCCATCCCCGCGAGGGACGATTTCTTCCCATACCCATCCCCTAATAGAGGAATTCCCCGCCGGGGATCGGGGAACGGGTCCCCATTGCCATCCCTACCTACTACCCTAGCTAGCTTGTTGAGGACTTGGTGCTGAATGGGAACCAAGCTTTATCTGCCGCTCTTTGTTTTGTCAGGGAATTTTGGATATCTTTCACCCCAAACTTCTTTAGTTTCGCTGTATGACAGCACAACATTTGGGTATGCTTTATGCTATCATGATTCTTTGGTCGATTTGCTAGCTGCAAAGATGATAAATTGAAGTTCGAAATACCAGCTAGGGACGAAGAAATAAATTGAAGGGGCCAAAAGTTCATAGTGGGCCTATGTGGGCAGCGGTTCGGATTCTCGATCTCTCAAGGCCCTAGTTATTTAGATTTTTCACCGGCTTAAATGCTAAAAAGCTAAGACTGAGGTTCTGTTTGAGGGCTTTAAGTCAGCTTCAGCTTTCGAAAATCTAGTAACCCCCCTCAAAACAGCTCAGCTTTTAATGCCAGAAGCCACATACATATAAGTAGCAAAAACCAAAAATCAAAAGCTAGGTGGGACCTGCTTTTACAACTTACTGCTACGAAAAATTAGTTGTTTGTCAAACTATCTCTTATAAAAAAACTACATCTATTTTTTAGCTTAGAAAGCAAAAAAAACAGCTCTAATGGACATGGAGACGTGATGCAGCCAAGTGTGGAGGCGGAGCTGAGGGTGTGGACAAGGCAAACTAATCATGATGATATCGACTCAGCATGATAGATGTAATATAATATTCTTTTTATCCGAAGCAAAGAACGAGCATCCGGATAGTCTTTTGAAAGCACAATGCTCGATGGTTTTGACACCCCATCAGGAGTAGAGCCCAGATGCCCTGTTCTCGGGCCGAAAGCTTGCTCCCCTGTGATTTATGGACATGTTTGGTAATAGAGGTGGGCATAAACCCAGGCTTTTACTAGCTTGTGGTGCGACGGGTACGGTCTGCCACAAAGCGGGCCGTGCTATATCGGCACGATACTATTGCTCGGGTCATGCAGGGCCCAAGAACTAGGCGCGGTGGGCAACACGACTGTCGGCGTACTTTGCGCCAGGGTACCCTCTCCACCGCAGGGTGCCGACCCACGTGGCGTTCGGGCGAGCAGGTGGGTGAGGACGCCCTGCTCGCCCAACCGCAAGGCAAAAAGGTGGGGCGAGATGGCTTCGCCTCGAAGTCTCCTTCCCCTATCGCGCTGTGTCTGAGACAGGACTGCCATGTCAGGTTCATCGATTACAAGGAACTCTGCTACGAGCCCATTCCTCTGACGCCTCACACCTACCCGTCACAAGGAAGTCACATCCCGGGCGGACCGGGCGAAGCTATGCGTCGGCATTAAATGGAGCTAAGAGGAACGGGACAGCACAGAAGGGCGTAATAAATGTATCGCGAATCAGCATGATGACACCCCCTTTACCTACCCGAGTTGGCCCGGCCTATATAAGGGCACTCTGGTGCATGGGTAGAAAAAAAGGAAGACAGAGAGAAAGAACTCTGAGGAAGAACTTGTAATAGGATAATAGCATTGTAACTAGCTTCAAATACTCTATACAAGATCTGACAGGACGTAGGGCTATTACCCATCTAGGGGGGCCTGAACCTGGTTAAAAATCTTCGTGTCTTTCTTGGTCTGGTGACCCCGGAATCCTCTGCTAGAGCCGCTAGGGTTTCCAGCCGCGAAGACGCCCTCCTATCGAACCAAAACCCAGTCTGTAGACTTGGGCCTGTCAGGTGGAATATGCCGACAGGGCCGCGCCAGGTAGGGGGCTAGCGGTTGGTTCACTCGCCAGTCTCTTCGGCGGATTTCAATCCTCTTTTTTGGAAGCAAGCCCGCGCATCTGGTGATGGCGGGTTCACAACAAAGAAGAAGGCGGGGCGAAGCAACGCCTAGGCACGCCGTCGGCGAGCTCGCGGGCGGCGATCGTCTCACCCCGCCCTTACAGGGTGGTAGCGTCGCTCCGTTGGCAGCGGCGGAGCATCCGGTGCGACGCCGGCTGACCATGGAGGCGGCCACTCCTGCCCAGAATCTACATGCAGTTCGTCTCCTCTTGGACCACCCTCCGGTGGAACTTGCAGGAGATACCTCGGCCACCCCGTGGCTGCAGGATATTGCCAGTCTCGTGGACGCGGCCCAACTCCGCGTGGGGCTTCTCGACCGGCCGAGTACCGTCGGTACTCCGCAACCCAGGGCGCATGCTGACCACACTCAAGCGTCTAGCCGCCCTAGCGGAAAGAGTTCTGGCCACGGGGGCCAGAGCAAAGGAAAGGGTGTGCAAAGCGCTGGTCCCGGTTCCGCGAGGGACCGAGGAGACCTAAGGACCCACTTGAATAATAACCGTCGGCAGTGTGGTGATGACCTACGCGGTCACCTGCCGTGCCACTGGGCCCAGGAGCGAGGCCGCGGCAAGCGGATAGCTCCTGCTGATAAGAGTCCCTCTCGTGACTCTCATTCTCGGGGCAAGGAGGAGGTGCACTCCTCCGACTCTATGGGGAGTCAGGCTCCGCGGTCCCCGGACCAAGGTTTCGGCGGACGTCCGGACTCCCCCTATGGTGTCGGGTGCCAGGCATTCTCTCGGCGGCTGCGCCGCGTGGCGTTGCCCGAGAGGTTTCGCCCGGCATCCATCGAGAAGTACGACAGCACCACCAACCCGGAGGAGTTCTTGCAGATCTATACCACGGTGGTGCGAGCGGCCAGCAGGTCTGAAAAGGCCATGGCCAATTACTTCCCAACGGCCTTGACGGGCTCTGCCCGTTCTTGGCTGTTGAACCTCCCCCGAGGGTCGGTACACTCGTGGAAGGAGTTGTGCGGCCTCTTCGTCGTCAACTTTCAAGGTTCTTTTGCGCAGCCAGGCGTGGAGGATGATCTCCACGCCCTGGAGCAGGGAAAGGGGGAGTCGTTGCGCGACTTCATTCGGCGGTTTAGCCACTGCCGCAACACGATCCCCTACATTTCGGAGCAATCGGTCGTGATCGCCTTTCGGAGAGGCGTTCGAGACCGCAAGATGAGAGAGAAGAAGGCCACCCGTACTATCAGCACCACCTCCGAGCTCTTCTCCCTCACACATAAGTGTGTGCGGGCCACGGAGGAGAGGGGGCTGGCTCCCGGCCCCACGGGTGGCCGAAGCAGGGACGAAGCTGGAACCTCGAAGGGTCCCAGCCCGGCAAGCAAAAAGGCGCGAAAGCGTGAGGCAGGAGAGACCAGGCGGGTCTTGGCCGCCGAACGCGACCGCAAGGATTTTGGGTCACGGAGGCGCGATCACCGTGACCGGCGTGATGATCGCCGCGGTCGGCGGGATGACCACCGCGAACAGAGAGAGGGCAAGCTTTACTGCCCGATCCACCGGACCAACACTCATGACCTAGACGGTTGTCAGGTCATGAGTAGAATGGTGGAGCAGCGGCTCAAGGAGCGCCGCCCTCACGACGACGACCAAGACGAAGACCGCTCACCGCTTTCCAAAGAAAGTGCATCTATGCGGCAGATATCTACGGTGGCTCGGCCACCTTTTCCTCCAATGCCGCTTATAAACAGCTGAGGAGGGAAGTTTGCGCCACGGCGCCAAGCTCAGGGGCAGGCTGGATGCTGAAATGGTCGGAAGAACCGATCACTTTCAGTCAGGCCGACCACCCTGAGAGCACCACTGGCCTAGGGCATCTCCTAATCGTGGTGTCGCCCACGATCTGGAATGTACAGCTAGGGCGTGTACTAGTGGACGGAGGGAGCTCCATCAACCTCCTGTCCGCTACGGCATTCCAGGCGCTCCAGATCCAGCAACGGGATCTGCATCCGGCTTTGCCCTTCTTTAGGATAGCCCCGGGGGCTGGTTCGATCCCCCTGGGCCAGGTGCGCCTCCCCGTCACCTTCGGGGAGGAAAATAATTACCGCACGGAGATGGTAAACTTCGAAGTCGCCGACTTCGACTTCCCGTACAATGCCTTGCTTGGCCGACCGGCGTTGGTCAAGTTCATGGCGGCGACCCACTATGCGTACATGGTGGTGAAAATGCCGGGGCCTGGTGGCCCCATAACCATTCAGGTGGATAGGCCAGAGGCCTTGCGCTGCCACAAGCATGCGATGGATCTAGCCGGCGCCACCTGTGTCGGGCGTGCTGATGCCGCCTGCTCGGGAGCCCCTCAGGCCCGGACCCGCGCCTCGCCTGGCTCTACCGGTGAGGTCAAGGTGGTCGCCCTGAGTGAGGGCAAACCCCGAAAGACCATCAATATTGGCGCCAGCCTCAGCGCCAAATAGGAAGACGCGCTCGTCACTATCCTCCAGTCTGACTCCGACGTGTTCGCTTGGCAACCATCCGATATGACTGGGGTCCCCAGGGAGGTGATCGAGCACCGATTAGCAATGCTCCCCGGAGTGCGCCCGGTCCGACGGAAGGTCCGGAGGCAGGCACCAGAGCGGCAAGATGCCATTCGGGAGGAGGTAGAGAAGCTGCTACACGCAGGGATCGTCAGGAAAGTCTCTCACCCTGAGTGGCTTGCCAACCCAATGCTGGTCAAGAAGTCCAACGGGAAGTGGCGAATGTGTGTCGACTTCACCGACCTCAACAAAGCCTGCCCGAAGGATCCTTACCCCCTGCCGCGAGTCAATCTCATTGTCGACTCCACGGCAGGGTGTGAGCTGCTATGTTTTCTAGACGTGTACTCCGGGTACCACCAGATTAGCATGGTGGTGGAAGACGAAGAAAAAACTGCTTTTGTAACCTCTATGGGTGTTTACTGTTATATTAGAATGGCTTTTGGGTTAAAGAACGCCGGTTCTACTTACCAACACGCCATGCATATCACTTTCCATCCTCAGGTAGGACGAAATCTTGAGGTGTACGTTGATGACTTAGTCGTGAAAGTTAAGAAGAGCGAAGAATTGATCGAAGACCTGGAGGAAACCTTTGCTAACCTCCGGAAGAATTGCTTAAAGCTCAACCCCGAGAAGTGCGTGTTCGGCGTGCCCTCCGGCATGTTGCTGGGGTTCCTGATATCTAGCCGAGGCATCGAAGCCAATCCCGACAAGATAGCAGCCATCGAGAGCATGAAGCCGCCGGCACGGCTCAAGCAAGTCCAGTGCTTGACTGGTCGCTTGGTGTCCTTTGGGCGTTTCATCACCCGGTTGGGAGAAAGAAGTTTGCCTCTGTTCAAACTGCTAAAGAAGACTAACCACTTTGAGTGGACAGAGGAGGCTAAGCGAGCCTTTGAAGACTTGAAGCGACTCTCTCCCGCCAAGATCTTGGTCGCCTCGACCAAAGCGAGCCATTGCTCTCAGATTTCACCGCCACCCCCGGTGGTGAGCGCGGTGCTAGTGGCGGAGAGGGAGGGTGTTCAAAAGTCAGTCTACTACGTCAGCAAGGTGCTACACGAAGCAGAGACTCGATACCCACAAGCTCAGAAGATGCTATACGCAGTCCTGGTGGGCGAACACGCCCTGTCCGTCGGGTGCCGGCCCACGTGGTGTTCGGGCGAGCAGGTGGGCGAGGCCCTGCTCGCCCAGCCGCAAGGCAAAAAGGTGGGGCGAGGTGGCTTCGCCTCGAAGTCTCCTTCCCCTATCATGCTATGTCTGAGATAGGACTACCATGTTAGGTTCATCGATTACAAGGAATTCTGCTACGAGCCCATTCCTCTAACGCCTCACACTTACCCGTCACAAGGAAGTCACATCCCGAGCGGACCGGGCAAAGCCATGCGTCGGCATTAAATGGAGCTAAGAGGAACGGGACAGCACAGAAGGGCATAATAAATGTATCGCGAATCAGCATGATAACACCCCCTTTACCTACCCGAGTTGGCCTGGCCTATATAAGGGCACTCTAGTGCATGGGTAGAAAAAAAGGAAGATAGAGAGAAAGAACTCTGAGGAAGAACTTGTAATAGGATAGCATTGTAACTAGCTTCAAACACTCTATCCAAGATCTGGCAGGACGTAGGGCTATTACCCATCTAGGGGGGCCTGAACCTGGGTAAAAATCTTTGTGTCTTTCTTGGTCTGGTGACCCCGGAATCTTCCGCTAGAGCCGCTAGGGTTTCTAGCCGCGAAGACGCCCTCCTATCGAACCAAAACCCGGTCTGTAGACTTGGGCCTGTCAGGTAGAATACGTCGACAACGACCATTTGAGCTGGGTTCGTGTTGACATAGCACGCCACAGGCATAGGGGCACGATGCATTGCCATAGGGCCGCGGTAGGGCACAACGACCATTGTAGGGAGGTGGGGAGAGGAGGGGAGGGGGCTTACGGTGTTGTCGTCGCTGTGCCCACTATGGTTGCTCCGAGCCCATGCAGGCTCGCCTCACCTCCATGCACCGTCACCATGGCTACCGTGCCTGCCTCACCTTCGTGCGTCATCGCCATGGCTGCCTTGGCCGCGCGGCCTGTGCGCACTGCCACCTTGCCATGCCATCTTGCCTCACCGCCATGTCCCCTTGCCACACCCTTGCAGCCTGCGCCGTGCTGTGCCACCTTCGCCTTAAGGACACGTCGTGCCTGTGTATCCTTGCCACATTGCATCTCAGATCCTTGTCGTGCTGTGATCGCGTCATTGTTGTGTTGCGCTTGAGGTAGAGGGAGGGGTGGAGGGGGATAGGAGGTGGAGGAAAGGGCAAAGGAGGGGCAGGAGGTGGAGGGAGGGAGGCGGCGGAGAGAGGCGAGGGCACGAGGCGACTTGAGGGGGCGGAGTGGGGAGGCCATGGGTGGAGTGGGGGTAGGGCGGTCAGAGGGGGCGAGGGAAAGGGAGGCGGGGGAAGGTGGGGGTGGGGCACCGGAGCAAGAGCGGGGCTGCAAGAGCAAGTGAAGTGGAGAGGCCAAAGGCGAGGAAAATGGTGAGATTAAGAGAGACAGGCGGAATGAAAGAGAAAGAGAGAGAGAAAAGGAGGAGGATAGTCGGCTAGTGGGCATGCGGTTCGGTCAGCCACGGCGTGGATAAAGAGAGCAAAAGGGGGGCCACTGCTTGGCAGGAAGAGAGAGAGAGAGAGGGAAAAGGAGAGAGAGAGACGGAGAGAGGGAAAAGGAGAGAGAAAAAATTCAAGATTTCAGCCAACAAGCGCAACAGGCGAGCGCAACATGCATTTCAACAGGCAAAAGACAGATGTGGCGATTGAATGACTAATTAACTGAAAGAAATAAAATATCCTTAACGAGCAGTTCAACGAACGATTATGGCTTGCTATATAGTCTCATCCACTCTCATTTGTTTAGCACATCCCCGCTCGCTTTCATTTGTTCAGCACATCTCCACTCTCATTTGTTTAGTACATCCCTACTTGCTCTTATTTTTCAGCATATCCCCGCTCTCATTTGTTCAACACATCCCCACTCGCTCTCTCTCGCCATGAAATAAAATGTTTGGCAAGAACAAGAGCATGAGAGCATGCCCTCAATTCCCAAGTCTCCCTCATCGGGATAAAGAGATCGATGCGCACCAACACTCCCTCAACGTAGGAGACTATGGTATGGATGATTGTCATTTAGATGGTATGCATGGCATCAAGGATGCCTCTTACATTCCCGAGGGCGTGGGTTTCGGTATCCATATGGAAGAAACTAAAAGGTAAGGCATCTAATTTGTCTTCCAAAACGCTGAGCAGGTCACAATGAAATCTACTGGTGGAGATCAATCACTAAACTGACATGCCTTTTATGAAGACCGAGCTTGATGTGGACGAGAACAGTCAACTCAGTTTGCTCTTGTGGTGGAAGAATCATTAACGTATTTACCTTGTGCTATCGCATTTTTCACGGGATGTACTTGTGGTTTCAGCGTCCAATGTCTCATCGGAAGTCACTTTCAGTTTGTTGGGAGGATACTTGAGCCGAGGAGGTCGTCTCTCAGACCTGAGGTGGTTGAGGCAATTACATGCCTCAAAGACTAAAAGTGTGTAGATGACAGGACACGACATCAGATCAAGGATCCGGAGATCATAAGTGCGATAGCTGACTTTGAACATCTCGGTCTCGAGTAGCCTATGCATATGTACGTAGTTGCTGTACTATTTTCCTTATCGGGAGTAAAGTTACACACCTTTATTACATATAAAAGGTGCTAATCTTTCGACTACTTTTGAACTGTTTAAACCGAAAAACTAACTTTTAAACTAGAAGCTAAAAAACCTAACTTTAAATAAACATGATCTAAGCCACAAGAATAAGCCAAAAGAAAGAGAACCATGCGCAAAACGACCGAGCGTAATCTGCCGTAGAAGATCCTGTTGGAGAGTTTTCGCGTCCAGGCCGGAATGATCCAGGCGTTTGGCATGGCTAGGGTTTCCAACCCTAGCCCCCTCAGCCGCCGCCGCCCTGGCCGGATCGTCGCCGTCCGGTCACGCCAGCCACGCCGCCGTGGATCGGAGCGCGCCGCCTCGCCGGTTGGCTGGCCTCACGCCGAGGCGCGCCGCCGCCGAGCGACCACACGGAAGGATGCGATGCTTGCGCTGTCGTGGCCACGCCGCCGGCCGGGTGGATGTCTGGGAGGAAGCTGCGCCATCGCCTGCCTTTGGCTGCGCCACCACCGAGTGGAGAGAGGGCACGGCATCGGGCGCCGGCCGCCGCCATGGAGGCCGCGCCGTTCTTGAGATGAGGACTACTCTCTAGGTGACTACTCTTCGCTTGCGTCTTCATCTCTTACTAGCGTTGTTCATACATTTCTTTTGACCTATGTCATCTTAGCATCGATTCGCGGATTCTCTTTCTTAGGCGACACAACTCATTTTTTAGATGCACTCTATGGACTTGATGATCGTGTGTCTATTGGCTAGCTCGCGAATCTGTCATCGAGAGTCGAACATCTAAAATTGTTTGTTTGGCCTTGAGAAGGTGGCCGTTGCGATTGGCTAAGATTAAGTGGTATGGCGACACTAGCTCGGAATGAGGGTGGTTGCATCATTGGGATCTCCCAGATTGACTTCAGGAGAAATCCTAGGTCGACCTTTGTTGGTTGTACTCGCAATGGCCTTGTTGAAGGCATTGTTTTGTAGTCTCGAGAATTTACTCTCGAGGTGAAAACCTTTGATCCGCCTTCACTTGGTTGGATCATGGCAATGGTGGTGCGTGCGTATTGAGTCCTTCTTGGAGGCGTTGTCATTGGAGAGCTTTTATCGCGGTCCAAGTGTTGCTATGATGGTGGATAGCCTTGAAGACAATATTGCGTGATGTAGTTTGTCGAGACGGTTCCTTTGTCTTTTCTTGTGTGTGTATTTGGTATGTACACCCTAGCAGTAGAGGTCGAGTCTTCTTAGTATAATTGTATCACCTTGATGTAATTTACTAAGATTAATAAAAGCTTCCTTTATCGAAAATACGCCTGCTAATATCGCAAGACTTCCGGCCCTGGCGTTCGTTTGAGCCGAGCGGCTCAAATTTTTTTTTTTGCGTTTTGGTCCTTACGTAAATTACGAATAGGTCATTCGCAATTTTTTGTGAGGGGAAGATATTTTTTCCCTAAATCGCATTTGGGTCCCTTGTGCGCCATCTTACGGAAAAAACTCACGTTAAATTCAAATCGCGAACAAGCCCTTTTCTAATTTTTCAGGATAGCGACGTGTCTAAAAGCGAACTGTCCAGTCCTTGCTCCTTACGCCTAGGTCCTTTCTCCGCTTTTTCCGTGAAAAAATATTTTCGCCACCGTAAATATGTGTAGCTCTATCTCTAAACTTTTTTTCCAATTTCGATTTCCATCTCGATCTCTGATATTTTTTAAAACATGTATTATTACTAGGTGAACGCGTAGAGTGTTATATTCGACAAAAGAAGGTTGTCATCTCTAATAATTTTTCAACCTTTTCCCTCTAGATAGATACCGAAAAAAATGTATTGCCGTTTGGATCTTTCGTGAGAGGACCTTAAATAGATACCGAAAAAAACCGTATTGACGTTTGGAACATTCCGACTATTTTACACGAAAAGGACCTTTCGATTTAGCGCAGACGCAGATGCACTTTTGTTTTTTCAACCGTTCGCGCGTTTCCTCGATGATTTAAAAAAAACGCTGACGAAAAAAAAACGAAATTTTTCTCGCGATAAAAACAACGCACACGGTGTATACGCCGCGCAAAATATCCTAGTTAAATAAAACAACGACCACTTGTTAGATCCTCCGAGGAGATGAGTGGTGTGTATTTTCTTGGCAAATGTGTAATCAATCATTCAATCTCCTTACTACCACTACTTGTCTATGGCCATGCTTCAACAGCTCTTCCGGTCAATCCATCCAGCCGTCTCCGCTAGCTGCCGATGGCACCAACTAACAAAGCTCGCCGGGCACCCGCCGTCACCACCGTGCGTGTGCTGCCTTCTTCTTGGCCTGCTGCCCGTCCCATTCATGTAGGCGGCGGGTATATGACGCCAACCATGTACATCGTTTCCTCCTTATTTTGCTTTCAGCCTTGAGATTTAGATGTACATTTCGATCAAGGTGTTCTTAATTTCTTCAGCTTTTTGAAACGAAGAGTTCCGCTATTTTACGCCTGATGTTCTGCGAGTACAGTTTCTTTTTTTTTCCATGTGCGTCGTCTTTGAGATTTAGATGTTGCGATTCAGTTTCATTTCACCTTATTGCTTTTATTTGCTGATCAGGTCCTTCGCCGACCGCGGATTTAGATGTTGCGATTCAGTTTCATTTCACCTTATTGCTTTTATTTGCTGATCAGGTCCTTCGCCGACCGCGGGTGGATATGATGGTGCCGACCGCAAGCTAACAAAAAAAAGGTATGGCTTCGTAGTTTGCCCTTAACCTCTCGCTTTGCACTTGGGTGTGCTAAACCTGAATATTTCTCTGTTTTCTGTTGCGGAATACTTAAGTAACGTTGAGTATTTATGGTCTTCGAGGTAAAAATTTGACAGTTAATTTTATATTAATATATTAATTTTATTTAAAAATATCTTTATGTTTCATTACCAATTTTATTTTTCGTAGCAACGCACGGGCATTGATCTAGTATCTAGAAAGATATTAGTTATCAAAATTTACAAAGTGTGACCGGTGAAGTCAAAAGTGCAAAATGTTCTGAAACAGAGCAAGTAGTTTTATAGATCTTTCATCTCTCAAAACTTCTTTCAGGTTCCATATATATCTTGAATGTCCGCACTTTACATCCAACGGTTAGATATATGCATCTAAATGTCATAAGTAGAATACTTTTTTCTTATCATGAGCGTGAATCACAAACAGAAGATGCATCATTCGTCTACATCTCTGTACTGAGCATACTGGCCCCCAGAAATATCCGACGGTTCAAAATGCCCCCTTGCCGTCAGCTTCACAGAATTCGACGACGTAGCGTTGTTGAGTTCTGATAATGCATGCTAGTTGCTAGACGCCAGAGATCATACATGTTGATTGTCGAGCATACATTTCTTAAGCATCCTAAGTGGTAATCTTAATCTTCTAGTACACCACTGGTAACAAACTAACAGCTGACTAAGACCAACCGGCCAGCACAACTTGCTTTTTTCAATTAATTAATAGATTAGTTAATTAACGAGCAGCACTAGCTTGTACCTAGATCGGAGCAGCTGAGTGGTGTGAATTTTCTAACTAAACCCGATCGGTCACAGCCTCACGGGTCGTCTATCTTAACCATCACCCTAGCTAGCATATCCATGCTTTCCATGGCCGTGCTTCTCTAGCTCTTGGGAGGTCAAAACTACTCGATCTCTCGCTCGCCATGTCGCCTGAGCCGCGCGCCGGCCGATGGGATTTATACATGGCCTTCGTGCCTCCACGCACACTGCACCACGCAGCTCTGGATCCCCGCCGCGCGCATCAGCCGCAGATCTAAGATTGAAATGGGGAAGGTGCTCGTGAAGGAGGTCTCCTTTTACCTCTAGACAAAATGGCCCACCGTGGAGTCCTCCCCTGAGCGCATGCAAATAAATGTACGTAGTTACCTGCTGCTGTTAAATTTGCTCTTGATTTCTGCGAGACTTTGCCATCAGTATTGGGCGTTTTGCTTCCCCCGTTTCCTCTTCCCTAGCTTCCACGTTTTCCTTCGGCATGGGCCAGTGTTGAGCACTTTGATGCACGCTTATATACATGCTGTATGAGTGTCTATATATCCCATTGTTAATTTGGCCAGACTTTACCTGCCGCCACTCTTTGTTTTTTGGGGAATTTGGCTATCTTGCACAACAAACTTATGGAGTTTCGCCATATGACAACAGGACATGATCTGGGTATGCTTTATGCTGTCATGGTTCTTTGGTCGATTTGCTAGCAGCTACACAGATGATCAGTCCAAGTTTGAAATACTAGCCCAACTACACAGTAATAGTTGGAACCACGGCCCTGTTGGGCTAACTAGAAGCCTGTCCGCAAAAGAAAAATAAAGATGGCCCATCAGGCATCAGAGCCTGATCACGTGTTATTACCTCACCATGACGCAGGGATGACGCGACCATCGGGACTAGATGGTAGATGCATGCATGGGTGATGGGGATTGAAGCCAATCAGCACCTCGCGCGCGTACGTGCACCCCTCTGTCACTCTCCCCCCTTCTCTCTTTACTCCTTCCCCTCGTCGCACCCCACCCCCAAACACCTTCCTCTAACCTTGCTGAGGATCGATTTTTTGCTTTTGTTCTACTCTCCTACTTTGCTAAATCAATCATATCGCTTGGTCTCCCATCAATACGGTTCAACTCGACCTGGTGAGCTCACCATATAATTTGTTGAGTTTTTTTTCCCCTCCCTTTTCTTTTGCCCTAGCTTCCTCCCCTAATTAATTAAGCTGAAGCACTTGCCTGATTTTCCTTCTGATCAGAGAGTAAGTACGTGGGAAGAAGGGATACCTTGCTGCGCGATTAAGAGGGGCTACGTGATTCGATGGTATGTGAGACTGACCTGAATTGTGTGAACTCAAGGCATCAACCTGCTTAATTACCCCTTTTCTTCTAATTTTCTTCTGTTTTTTATTGTCGGATCGAGCAGGCAAGGGGCATGGGGGACTTGGAGAAGGCGTTGACGGACATGGATGCTGCTGCTCCAGCTCTGGCCACGGCCGGAGGGGAACAAAACGAGCTGATTCCAGAAGATCTGCGCGTTCAACTGGTAAGAAGATTCACACTGCCTCACCTCTTCCGATCCTGCCTTTCCTCCTCTTTTTTTTTTCCATAGCTCGATTGAGCTGGTTATGTGATTCCTCACATAGATTCAGAGCCACTCCTACTTACGTACTCAACGCGCGCCAGCCATGGACCCGAGATGTCTAACCCTATTTTCCCTCTGATGTTCTCCTCCCCATCAGTTTAGTAAATCAATTAGTACCTCATGATCCTAGATCTCCCACCAATTATACCATCACCATTACATAATCATCGAAGTGCTCTTGATTTGTTCTTTTGAATTACTAATCGTTCATCATATGGACAGATGGAAAAGTGGTTTATTTCTGGATAATTACTTGCTTCCTTTCTATTCGTAAGAGCTAGCACTTGGACTTTACTTTTTCACTCATTAATTGACTTTCTTACAAAAACCCGGAACAATAACAATAACTATTACCCACTTCCAATTCTCATCATGAAAATTCAAAAGTATATATATACATATCATGTGCACACAAGCTTGTCAGATATACACCATGCACACTAACTAATAAAAGTCATAAAATTTCTAAAAAAATTGTAGATGTACTTCACAAAATACTTTACCTATATATGAAGTTTCAAGATCAAATTCAATATATATCAAGAGTTACAAAAGAAAAAGAAAATTCTAACAAGTTTAAACTGTTTAAACTTGTTAAGATTTTCTCTTTTTGTAACTCTTGGTATATAATGAATTTCAACCTACAATTTTATACATAGGTAGAGTAATATATGAAGTACATCTATAATTTTTTAGAATTTTTCATAACTTTTATTAGTTGGTGTGTACGTGTGTACATCGAAGAGCCCCTGTGCACAGTGATATGTTATATATATATATGACGCTGAAATGGGGTACCATGATTTCAAATGTATGAATTCAAACCAAATCCGGGTATATTTTTTGAAACTTTCTGTTTTAAGATATATATCCATATATAATAATTCAAATGAAACACATACCTTAGAAAAAATATACTCAAATTTAAAGATTTGAACAAACTTAGATCACACGCTTTGTTGATTTATATATAAAATCAACGCATACCTACAATCAAACTATCACCCAAAAAAGGAAATTCTAGTTGCTGGTTAAACTCAATATCTTAAAAGTTTGAAAAATGTTCGCATGAAAATACATAGGGAAAGTATCCGTTTGGGATCATGGTGCCTAGGTAATTGTACTATCTCTCTCTGTGTGTGTATATGAATTGGGAATATGGTTACTTAGTTCACTCTTTAAATAAGGAACCGTGTGCAAGAATGAAGAATTTCGTTCGATCCCAACAATTTTTATGCTCTTTAAATAAGGAACCGTGCAAGAATGAAGAATGAAGAATTTCCTTCCATCCCAAGAATGAAGAATTACCTAGGGCACCATGGAGCCTAACAAGTTTTATGCTCTTTGTTATTGATGTTCTAATTGTTGGGATGGAAGGAAATTCTTCATTCTTGCACGGTTCCTTATTTAAAGAGTGAACTAAGTAACCATATTCCCAATTCCTTGAATTCACTTATAGTGGAACACACATATCTGTCTGTGCCAAATGTACTTCACTTGTACTAATTTGTAATGCTCCCGGTGTTTAGGAACTTTAATATCCTTGCAGCTGAACTTGAGAAGGAAGCTTTAAAATCAAATTAAGGTCTTGTGTGGAAAATTAAAGATTTTTTTGTAATGTTAGATTTAAGATCTCACACATTATCTAAACAAATGCATGGATTGATTTTGGATAAACTACTTCGTGGAACTTTATATATGTACGTAAAGGGCAAAGGTATTTAATCAAATCAACTATACTCTAAAGGTAGTTAGGTGATCAGTTTTATACACATACGCATGTTTCTATATTTCCGTTTTGTCTTGTGTGACATGCATGTACTCAATGAGCAGTGGGTTACTAATACTTATCATTGTGGTTGTCATTCGATCTAATCATCGCTCTGGTCGAAATTAATGACTATAGCATGCATGTTCAACACTTTATTAATTACTCACGTACGGCGGCACTGTTGACAAATGTCATTCCTGATGTGTGACAGCTCGAATAACTAAGTAACTAGCTAGTTTTGTTTATCATGGCGTAAGTGACAAACGCGTACTTAATGTATGATCTTGTTGGATATTCTTTTGTACATATAGACACGTTTCATTTTGTACATATAGACACGTTTCATTTGCAGGTACGAAAACTTGATATTTCAGCTGACTTTATGTTATATTTTCTCTATATGTCCCCATGCATGATAAAGAGAGTCACTCTCTCTGTATATAGGGTAAACCCATTTAACATGAAAACTCCGTGAAATCTACGTGTAGAAGTTTTCAAAAATTACTATAAATAAGAGATATGAGTTTCTACGATCCTATAAAATTTGAAGATAAAATTCAATTGCATTTGAATGATCACTAGTTGTATTTGTCTTTTTTATATCTTTCAAATACGACTAAGTTTGGTCTTCAAATTTTATAAGATTATAGAACTCACATTCCCCATGTATGGCAAATTTTGAGAATTTTTCAAAACTTCTACACATGATATGTATGTATGTATGTATGTATGGCGGTATATCTAGTGTAAACACTCTTACCATAAAAATTCCGTGAAACCCATATGTAGAAGTTTTGAAAATTTCTCAAAAAATTACCATACGTAGGGGAGGTGAGCTTCTACTGTCCTGTAAAATTTGAAGACAAAAATCAATCGCATTTGAATGATATCAAAAAGACAAATTCAACATAAATAGTGATGTTTCACAGTTTAGCACTATTTATTTCATTGTTTTTTTTTCATATCTTTCAAATACGATTGAGTTTGGTCTCCAAATTTTATAAGATTGTAGAAGCTCACATTCTTTATGTATAGTAATTTTTTTAGAATTTTTCAAAACTTCTACACAAAGTTTTCTCGGTAAGGGGTTTACACTGTTAGATTAGGCTAATCACTAAGTCTTTAGTCTATACATTAAATCCTCAGTCTAGCCTAAATCATGATCACATATATGCGAAATCAAGATGAGTACTAACCCTTGATGAGAGATTCGCCATCGGTTGGGTTGTCGGTGTAGGAGAGAGGTGTCGCGGTGATCACGAAGACCTTCGACACCGGTTCCGGAGCCCTTCGACGACGGCGGTGGCGAGACCTTCGGGACGCCACCTACACCGACCTCGAACAATTTCTTCAAATCCCTCCAATACCGCAATGATCGGTAGAAGCGTTAGGGTTTTGGGAGGAAAGAAAACGTATGTTGATCGTCACCAACAAACGTGCTCACCCATCCCTTTAATCTGCGCCGAGGGAATCGGGCGTGCTCCACATGGAAGGCGCCCGATCATGGCGCGCGGATTATGAAAATGCTGATCACGGATCGGCCTTTAGTTAGGAAAGTTTTAATTAGGAAAGAACTGTGTGTATGGCAATGAGGGTGGCAATATCCACGCATCCTTTCCTGAGATCAACCAACATTCTCCCACTTGATCGAAAGGCTATCATAATGCATTCACTCTTAGTAAAACAGTAGTCCAAGGTAATGTGTTATCAGCAGCAAAACGAAAACGCCATTGAAACAACAGTACCTATAGTCCACCATAATACCTCGATAGAATACCAGCTTAGTCATTACGGGTGTTGATTGCTTTAGTGCCCCTATGTCCAGGATCATGATCAAAGGTCCTCCAATAATCCCATGCCGGCAATATGTTCTTTAAATAAATTAGGAGGTAAACCTTTGGTGAGCGGATCCGCGAGCATTGATTTAGTACTGATATGCTCAATTTTAATTGTTTGATCCTGGATTCTATCTTTCACAACGTGGTATTTAATGTCAATGTGTTTGGCAGCACCACTTGACTTGTTGTTACTTGAATAGAAAACTGCGGCTTTGTTATCGCAGTATACAATGAGTGGTCTTGCTATGCTGTCTACCACTCTCAGTCCCGGGATAAAGTTTTTAAGCCATACGGCCTGCCTAGCTTGCTTCATAACATGCTACAAATTCTGCACTGCATTGTCGACGATGCGATTAGGATTGTTTGGAGCTTTTCCACTAAATTGCTCCTCCAACTAGGGTGAAAATGTAGCTCGATGTGGATTTCTTAGTGTCTACACACCTGCAAAATCAGCGTCTGAATAACCCAAAATTTCAAGGTTATCGACTTTCTATATGTTAGCATGTAATGCTTAGTGCCCTGCAAATAACGCAGAACCTTTTTAATGACCTTCCAAAGGGTTTAGACCGGTTAGACTGAAATCGCCAAGCATCCCAGAACTAATGCCAAGTCTGACGCTGCATGCAGACTTGAGCGCATATTAAGCTTCCGACAACCAAGCATAAGGAATCGCTCTTCATTTGATCTCGATTCTAATTGATTCCTTGGGCTTTGAATAATCCAAATTTGTCGCCCTTAACTATTGGAGCAGCGTGGAGAGCACTTACTCATATTATATCTTTCAAGTACTCTGTCAATGTATGACTTTTGAGATAGTCCTAGTACTCCTTTAGACCTATCTCGTGAATTTCAATGCCTAAAACAAAACAGATTCACCGAGATCCTTCATGTCAAAATTAGAGGATAAAAATCCCTTAGTTTCATGCAAAGATAACTTTATCGCCGCTTGCTAATAATATATCATCAACATAGAGTACTAGGAAAATGAATTTTCCACCCTTACTCTTGATATATATGCAGTTATCCACCTCATTCTCCTTAAATCCAAAATTTCTAATTATTTTATCGAATTTAAGGTACCATTGTCTCGACGCTTGTTTAAGTCCATAGATGGATTTCTTAAGTCCGCACCTCATATGTTCTTTGCCTTCCACGACAAAACCTTGGGTTGTGCCATGAAAACTTGTTCATGCAAATCACCATTAAGAAATGCGCTTTTAACATCCATCCGATGGAGCTCTAAATCGTAATGAGCAACAAGCGCCATGATGATTCTAAATGAATCCTTTTTAGAGACAGGGAAAAAGTCTCATTGTAATCAATTCCTTCTTTCAGAGGAAACCCTTTGCTACAAGCCTTGCCTTGAATCTTTCAATATTCCTTTAGAGTCATGCTTAGTTTTGTAGACCCATTTACAAACCTCTGCTTTTGACTCCATCGAATTTCTACTAAATCCTGCACACCATTAGTGCTCATAGACTTGATTCATCTTCCATGGCCTCAATCCATTTAGATGAATACTCACTTGTCATGGCCTCTTTGAATGAGGTGGGGTCATCTACCTTACCAATGTCTTCGCCAAGGAAGACTTCATAATAATCTGGTATGGCAGACCTCCTCACTCGCTGTGATCGTCTTAAGGTTTCATTAGGGATCACTGGCGGTTGTGGAGGGTTGTTGAGGCACTTCTTCAGTTACTTGTTCATGAGATGCCACAGAAGTTTGTTGAGGTTCACTATCTGGCTCATTAAACTCCTCAACAACAGTTGTTGCTCCAGAATTTTCAGTTGGAGGTACTACAGTCTGAGGCATTGCATGAGGAATGGGAAAAACATACTCTTGAGTTGTCGGTAATGGGACATGAGCCCGAATTTCTCAAGGTTTATCTCCGTTGTTGTGAGCTCCCACCGATTTCATTGTCCTCTAAGAAGACAAATAGGTGTCTAGTCTCAACAAATTTAGTGACACGATCCGAACAATAAAACCGATATCCCTTAGATCTTTCTCGATATCCAATGAAATGGCAACTCACAGCCTTAGGGTCTAATTTCTTTAGTCAGGATTAAATAATCTGCTTCAAAGACGATGACCCCATACACGTAAATAATTAACTGTTGGTTTCCTCCCACCATAATTCATAAGGAGTTTTAGGTGCAGACTTGCTAGGAACCCGATTGAGTATGTGGGCACCGTTTTAGTGCCTCCATCCACAAGCTAATAGGCGACTAGAATGACTAAGCATGCTTCGCACCATATCCATAAGTGTACGATTATGACGCTCGCCACTCCGCTCGCCGAGGTTCTCCGCATAGAGTATTGGGCAACTATGCCATTTTCTCAAGGAATTTGGCAAAGGGCCCGTGAATTTGCTCATAAGGAGCATGTCTCCCATAATATTCTCCCCCACGATCTGATCTCACTACTTTGATCTTCATATTATGCTGATTTTCAACTTCAGCTTTATAGATCTTAAATTTATCTAGTGATTCAGAACGATCACGAATGGGGAAAATATAACCATAGCGAGAGAAATCATCAGTGAATGTAATAAAAGAATCATAACCATCCACTGATGTCACTGGGAAGGGTCCACAAATGTCAGTGTGGATTAATTCTAAAAGACCCGTACTCCTAGTGGCTCCTTTCTTAATTTTCTTAGTGAATTTACCTTTAATACAATCTAGACAGTGGTTCGCATCTGAAAAGTCTAAGGGTTGGAGTATCTCTTCTTTAATGAGACGCTCCATTCTCCCTTAGAAATATGGCCTAAACGACATTGCCATAATTTCGATGACGTCTCACATGTCTTTTATTTACAACAAGGCACACATTCAACACAGATTCATCCATAGAGAGTAAATAAAGTTTGTCTTGCTCAAGGCAAGGCCAATAATATCATTATTTGACTTAATAATGCACTTGTTGTCCACAAACTCACATGAATAACCTGTTTTAGTCAATACAGAGACTGAAATTAAGTTCCTCTTAACACTAGGAACATAAAGAACATCAAAAAGATGAAGACTGAAGCCGCCTCCTAATGCGAGTTGAAGGGTTCCAACTGCCTTGACTTCAATCTCTGTTCCATCAGCGACCCTAAGACTTCGGTCCCCCCTTCTTATGGTCGTCACGGAACGCAATCCCTGTAATGAATTAGTAATGTGCACAGTTGCACCTGAGTCAATCCACCAAGTATTAGAGGTAAATTCAGTAAATAGGGACTCATCAACTTGAGAAATGATTTCATTACCCTTCTTTGCTAACCATTGCCTGAATCCCGCACAATCCTTTTGTACGTGTCCAGGCTTCTTGCAAAATTTGCAAAAGAAGGTCCCTGAGGTTGGTGGTACAGGAGGTGCCTGAGGGCCATTAGCAACAGCTTTTCCCTTAGCATTATTCTTAGGAGGGTGATAAGGCTTTTTATTTGCCTTAAACCCACCAGACTCCCCTTGATTCTTCCTTTTGCCATTGCTGACAAGATGAGCCTGTTCCTTCAGTCTCTCTGCCTTTTGCCTCTCTTCTTCCTCAACAGAGTGGCTTATAAGCTCAGCTATAGACCACTTCTCCTTCTGAGTGTTGTAATTTATCTTAAATGGTCCATACTCAGGTGGCAAGGAGCTCATGATGAAATGAACAAGAAAGCCATCAGAAATGGCCATGTCCATCCCTTTTCGCCTAGCCGCCATGTCGGTCATGCTCATGATATGCTCCCTCACACCGTTACCATCATAGCGGGAAGTGAGCATGCGCATGATCAGGGTACTAGCATAAGTCTTGGAAGAGCCCTTAAAGTTATCCTCGACATTAGCCAAATATCCTTTAGCACTTTCGGAATCAGGGATTCCTCCCTTAATCCCGACAGAAATGCTATTCTTAATTATCATTAGTGACATGCGGTTAGATTTCTCCCACCGCTCCGCCTTCTCATCATATTGCTTCTTGAGAATAGCATAATTCTCAACATTAGGGGCGGGTGCGACAGGAGCATCCTCTCGTAATGCTAGGTCAAGGTCCAAGACCCCTAGCGTAATGAGGATCTTATCTTTCCACGAGGGAAAGTTAGTGCCATTGAGCTGTTCAATGCCATTAATCTGAGCGGCAACATTGTTAATTGCTGAAAAATGACAACAAAATTTAATTAATAATTGCCATGTATGTAATTAACCCTACATTGGTCTGATTAAATACATATAAATGACAAAATATCATAAGATTTCATTTCGCATCACCGTTGGGCGGAAAACGAAATGAAATTTAACAGCAAGGTTAAATCCTAAATTGCATCACCGTTGGGCAGAAACAAAATAGGAATTAAATACATGAGAAATGACTTAAAATTACTAATAACGTTGGTTATACATAATTTTAAGCCCAATAATTAATTCTCCAATTAAATTTCGCGTTGGTTCCATTTAATCAGAGATAATATCCAGAATAATCATTATGGAAAAATTAATTGGCAGAGAAAATTAATCGAGAAATTAATCATAACATTAGTGCTTGAAAATAAAGTAATTTAAACAGTCATTAACACTGAAATTAAACAAGACTGAAAGAAATATATTAACAGGCTAAGCTACTGTTCATCCGGGCCAAAACAACACACAGCCGAAACATTGCCGAGGCCCAAACGGCCCAGCATGCGCGCAAGAAGCAAACTCAACCGTTGATCGCAACGATCGGCCGAGATGAACCGAAGCCAACGCTGCCGACAAAATGGAAAAACCTAACCCTAATCCTTTGTCCCCTTCCCAAAATTCCCGCACAAAATGGCGGTTGAGCATGCGCGGGAAAAATAGCGATGCGGGCGAGGGCGAGCAACGCGCAACGCGGGAGCTGAGGCGTGGCGCGCGGCGGGAGCAGAGGCGGCTCGGGTCAGCGGCGCCGACGAGGCGCCGGACGCGCGGCAGCAATAGGCGGAGGCGGCGCCGACGGCGCGACACGGCGAATCGATGTCGGGCGACGACAGCGCATGGCGAAGTATACGGTGGATCGATGCCGAGGTGACGATGCTACAAGACGCTGAAGCGGCTACACGGCGGACTGATGCCGAGGTGACGACGCGCGCAATCAATCAAAGATAAGTGCCGGACCCCTTAATGCCATTAATTTGATGATCTGAGTTCTTGGGTTTCATGATTTGAGGGTTTTGAGTTCTAATCCGAAAGGAATTAAGGGATTAGGGTTTGGATTTGATGGGGATTTTCGGGACTAGGATTCGGTTTGGCTCTTATCCTCTCCTTCTTCATGCTAAACCGAGAAAACAATCTCTAAACCGACTAAACCGAAGCTAATCAACTTTAATCCGACAAGAACATGATTGAACCGAGACTAATCCGGGCTAATGGAACATGATTAGGCTAGGTGGCTCGATACCAAATGTTAGATTAGGCTAATCACTAAGTCTTTAGTCTATACATTAAATCCTCGCCTAGCCTAAATCATGATCACATATATGCGAAATCAAGATGAGTACTAACCCGGTGATGAGAGATTCGCCATCGGTTCGGTTGTCGGTGTAGGAGAGAGGTGTCATGGTGATCACGAAGACCTTCGGACACCGGTTCCGAGCCCTTCGACGACGGCGGTGGCGGAGACCTTCGACGCCACCTACATCGACCTCGAACAGCCCTTCAAATCCCTCCGTACCGCAATGATCGGTAGAAGCGTTAGGGTTTTGGGAGGAAAGAAAACGTATGTTGATCGTCACCAACAAACGTGCTCACCCATCCCTTTTAATCTGGCGCTGAGGGAATCGGGGGCGTGCTCCACACATGGAAGGCGCCTCCGATCATGGCGCGTGACTAAGGAAAATGCTGATCACGGGATCAGCCTTTAGTTAGGAAAGTTTTAATTAGGAAAGAACTGTGTGTATGACAATGAGGGTGGCAATATCCACGCATCCTTTCCTGAGATCAACCAACATACACTAGATACACCGTGTACATATATGTGTGTGTGGAGGAGTTGACGTGTCGTTCTTCCTTTTCTGACAAACAGATGGGAGGGGGCGGTGCCAAGCTGAATCGTGTCCTGATGTGGTCGGTGTACTACTACTGGCTCCTGGTGGTTGTTTCGGCGCTGTCTCTGACCAACCTTCTGCTTCCCAAGAACCAGCAGGTGCTGATGACTTCCACGCTCACAGTGATAATCTCCGTGTTCATGGCAGTCCTGGCTGCCATCTGCCTCATGCTCCGCTCCGTGATCAGGCAGGCGTCGTGAGTGATGAGTCGCGCGCCGCAACAACCCATGCAAATCTATAATGTGCGGCGTCCTCACGGCCGATGCTTTCTTATTTGACAATGAGTACTGTATGCTGCCTAATAATTTCCCAGGATATGTGACCTCCAGAGCTCCTGGCTCTTGAATTTCCTATGTTTGCACGAACTACGTACGTACGGCGCTTTACAGGATGAATGCTAATTTGGATTTCAGTTGATTCTAGTTATGCTTGATACTTAGTACTATTAATGCATATAAATTGTATCGGCAGTGTTGTCAATATGGTACTTTTTCATCGCTGCAAAGAACAAGGTCAGTTGGAGTAGGATGCATGGCGTTTTGGTGGAGATCGAGCAGAAGCGGGTAAGTCTATAAGGTTGCTGCTTGCCAGTTCGGTATCGTTTATTCCCTATTATAGATTAGACAGCATCAAATAGCTTAGATATAGCAAATTAAGTCTGGATTTGTGTTGATAACGTATTCACATGTTCTCCTGTTCGTAAGATCTTATTCTTAGTTAATCTAATCCGTAAGTGTTCGCAGATCGCATGTATATGGTGGCAGAGACCGTATCACTCTTCAGAGTTACAGTTATACAATTACACACAAGGTACTTGCGACACAGTGCCAGTCAAACAATGAAATTTGTTAAGACTACCACAGTACCGCATGTACGTAGTAAGTGTTCCAGTGCAATTTATAAGTTGTTCCACCACATGTATTCCAACTTATAAAGTTTATTAAAATCATATTTCTGAATTTACAAAGTGGGGTTTAATAAAGAATCTTGAATTAATTAATCACTTGACGTGGTGCGCTTGCTCAGAGAATTTTGGTAGGTGTGATAAGGACAGAGAGAGACACACACATACATACGCGTGTGTGTAAAGAAGGGGCAAGTTGCACCGTCCCTTTGACTCTGAAGCGATAATTTGTTTCTGGAAACTAGTAAAAATTACCTACTTTGCTGGGGAAAAAAGAAAAATATATATATATGAAATTTGCTGGGTTGAGGACGAGTGGATCGATCAGTGCATATGCATACATTGTTAATTCACTGCAGGCAGCATTCTTCCACGAGTGCATGGAGAAAGACCGTTCTTCAGGAAGAAAAAGCCGTTCAGATCAGTTCGTTGCAGTCATCTCTACGGTCTACACTCCATACTGTACTTCAGGAAAATCTAATTGAAATAACTTGGTCAATCAGTCAATTTTACGGCCACCAGATAGATTCTTCACCGAGGACCGGTTTAGAACACGGCAAATTTTCTCGGTTCTAATAAAAATTAAACTATTTTCTATGAAGTTTTTAACAAAACCACTATGAAATTTCAGTGTTCTGAACGGGCCTGAATCGGTTCGTATACAGGAAGCCGTCGATATCAAATCGTCACTGGATTAACGCGTGCCTTATTACTACTGTTTAGAGAAGCAATTAATTTAAATACACACGCAGCAGCCAAGACGACAACTGATGAGAATCCTGCAATAGACACATTCAGCTTGGCCTGGACGGACACGCCTGAAAGTTGGGCCCCACACGACGACACAGAGGCAGCCGCCCGCCTTTGATGACCAGGTTCGCACACTGTACTGTCCGTACAGTAATTCGGGGTTAAGTATTTTCGGTAGTGACTTAGGGTGCATTTGGTTGTCTGGATGAGGTTGGATGAGATATAGTCATCCAGGTAGCTGTTTGGTTGGGTAGATAGGGATGAGCCAATTTTTTGTTTGGTTGAATGTATAAGGATGGATGGGATGAGCCAATTTTTTGTTTGGTTAGATAGATGGTGAGGGTGGACGATTTGTTAATTCTAATAGAGAGAGAAAAATCTTTTTTAAAATTTTGGAATGAAAGAAAAATAAACCAACCGTTGCTTTAAATTTTTTTAAAAAATAAACAAAAATATTGCAGCACAAAAAGGGAGGAGTGCTACAGTATTTCGCACATAACTGTAGACGCTGCAATACCCCCACGAGGGCAGTAATCGAACGCATGACCTCCTGATAGAAGCCCAACGCCTTAACCAATTGCGCTAGCTGAATCTCAGCGAGAGTAAAGGCTAACAAATATATAAACTCAAGCATGCGATGGATGCTGGATGGCCATATCTGATCAAATTCATGGGATCCATTCATCTAGCATCTTCATGAAATATTCTCTTTTTTAGGATGATTCCATCCACCTTTGCCCTCCAACCAAACAAATGGTTAAACAACTGACATGTCACTGTTACAGCTTATAACGATTACAGAGGCTTGAACGATACATTGCTATTTTGAATAATTGACACTGACGTGGAGTTCTCTCCGATTGCAAATTTAGATGCTGAGGGTTGGTGTTCTACAATTTCGCGGTAATTTTTTCTCTTTTATTCCTGTTTTACCCTTTCTGAATTTCGTACTAAATGAGCTCTTTTTCCATGCTTCTATTCCCTATATCTACTCCTACGTAACTCTAATTAATTAAATTAAACGATACTTATACTTTTCTCATTCCTAGTCTTTTTATACTCCTTCTTTGTACTACAATCCTTACTGCACTTAACGAAAGGGAGAGAGGGTGAATTCACAGTATTATTGATGGTACAATTAACGTAGATATGATTGAGGGTAAAATGGTCATTTATTTACTTCCTTAATTCTTATGTTTAAATCTAAAACGATGTACATTTAGAATCGGAAGAGTACTTAGCAGTATAATGGGACGTAATAGTACGATGGCATCATTCTGTCGATACGATTTCAGCTACTCTGTCGTCGTCACGCAATTATCTTCTCAACACTGAAGAGTATTAATTAATTGCAGCATTTAATGACGGGATGATATCTTTGATTTGCACTTATTAATTCGTAATTACCAAAACACCCATGGATGCTTGTAGTATTACTACCTATCATCTGCTTTGACCTGTTCAGGTACTTGTAGTCTCGTATGTGAATATGTGATGTATGTGTTGTACAAGGCTGATCTGAAATGTTGCAGTAGCAGTACTCATTCTTCGGTTTTCTTACGGCCCTTGGAATCATTCCGAAGCATCGGATCGAGGTTCAATCCAACGGCTTAAGATAAGAGGCTGAACACCACTCAACCATGGAACCGACGAACGTTTCTCTGGCCCCTGTGAATTCACCCTTCGTAGTAATAGACGGTGATTACTTACCTTTCGTTTGCTTTAAGATTTAAACAACTTATATAATAAGGTGATGCATAAAAGCACTACTTAACTAACTTTTTCTCAGAGTAGAAACAGGAGAAGGAGTAAGGCCTGTTTGTTTTAACCGATTCGGATTCTGCCCCAAAAGCGAATCGAAACAAACAACTTTGATTCTAGAATCCAATTCTCACAATCCGCCCACCCATATACACTAGAATCCACAATCCACTTCATATGTGCTTCGGATTCCAAACTTTTGGAGAATCAACTTCTCTACAACCACAATCTAGAATCACTTTTAAAGAATCTAAAATTTGAAACAAACGAGCCCTATGTCAAGAAAGGAAGCAAAAATAACTGGGGCACTGAACTAATTTACCATCACAACTACTCCCTCCGGTCACAAATATAGTCATAGTCAAACTTTTAACTGTCAATATCTTTTTATATAATTAAATTAGATACATAAAAATTATACGTGTAGATTTGTTTCGAAAAGTACTTTCATATATTATAATTGTATTGGGTTTTATAAATATATTATGATACAAATTAGTGGCCAAAACCATATTTTGGAGATAGTGTCGATGTCCAAAACAATAACTATATATGAGAGGTGTTTCTATGTTTTTCTTTTTAAAGTTGCACAAATATTAAAGCATTAATTAAGTGTAGATGATGATTACTTATCTCTTTGTTTTTTTTTCAAAATTTATAGATTTGTTCATCCTGTATTGAAAGGAAAACATTTAGACCATAAAAAACTTTCTAAGTGTGGTCAATCATTTAGAAATACGTACGGGTACCAGCTGATAGATCCTTCAAGTGTTAGCTTGAACTATAATTAGTGGTACAGCTTGAACTATATATAATTAGTGGGAGTGGTTGCCAATGACCAATCGACACCTGCCCTTGTTAGACGTACCACCTGTCCTTGTAGCAGGAGATCAACTTTGTTTGGTCTCGATCGTGTGCCGCACGCGCAAAGATTTGCCACCAGCTGCCGCAGAGAGATACGGTTCCGGACGACGCGATCTTGTCGATCTAGTGACACATAACAATGGATGCATGGATGTATGTACGTATACCTCGGGTACACAGGTAGAGACACGAGTGAGTGACCTGGTCGCGCTTTGGCCTGGCCCCTAAATAATGTGCGGCGTCCTCACGGCCGATGCTTTCTTCTGAATTTTCAAAGTCGGCTTAATGAAGAATGTTGAATTAATCACTTGACGTGGTGCTCTTGCTCAGTGAATTTAATTTGGTAGATGTGATAAGGATAGAGACAGTACTGAGACTATATAGATAGATGTGTGTGTACGTGTGAAGGGGTGAGTCGCGCGCACCGACCCTTGACTAAAGCGATAATTCGTTTTTTTTTAAGGAGAAGCAACAACAGGGGAGGCCCCTGTGCGTGTGAGAACCAGCGTTCGAGCGCTGGCCGGCCGAGCGAGTCCTACGCTCGCTCGCCAACCGAGCACAGCCCGGCTCTCTAAAGCGATAATTCGTTGATGTAAACTTGTAATAATTACCTACTTATTTGCTCGAAAAGAAGAATAAACATATACGTGATTTGCTGGGTTGAGGGCTAGTGGACCAGTGCATGTGCATACATTGTTAATTCACTGCAGGCAGCTTTCTTTGACGTTTGAACGGAGAAACACCGTTCAAATCTTCAGGAAGAAAATGTCATAGGAAAAAGAAAGAAAGAAAGAAAGAAAGAGATTCCTGGCAGGAACAAGTCCACGGAATTATGAGTTATTAAAGCTAAACACGTAATAGTTGCAGTTAGTACGACTAGCTTATCAACTTGTAAGCCACGTTTGGACTTGCATAGTGAGCTGCTCAAGATCTTTTTCGAATGAAATGTATAAAACCTAAAAAATGCAATGTGTGGCAGCCAGACCAGAGCGTAGAGCTGTCCTATCCGATCCAATGCTTTAATTGAACTGCCGTTCAGGGGACGGTACTAGGCTCGGTCATACTCTGGTGTGTAACTCAACTAATTAATGGACGGGATGGTACAGTTAAGGATAGTTTAACAGCAAATCCCTTGCTTTGCACAACGATAATTTCTGTAGATTTGGGTAAGATTGTACTATTTCGTTTAGATTACAAATTTGGCCGTACACATGCACACACCGTTCGCAAACGCACACATGCGACACAAACCATGGACTGTTCTGAAGAGCAATAAGAGCACATGTAAGTGTCATACGTGTTGCCTTTGTATTTATTTTAGCTGCAACTATGACAGCAAAAAATCCACATGTATTTATTTTAACCCAATTGTTTGCTTAAAAAATGATACGATGATTGTTGACACCCTGCTGACCTGCCGCTGTAATATGTGTGGTGTCGGCATGATGACATCTGACAGTGAGGTAAGCAGCTATACGAGATCAATTTTGTCTGCTCATAGCCGCAATAGGCAAGTTGATGGGCATAAATAAACAAACCAAGCACCTGTCAATTTGCCTTTCAATCATATCTTGCATATAACCGATCGACGACTTAAGTACCTAGCTAGTGGTTCGTTTTAGAATAGAACCTTCTTTTCTAGCCTTTCAGAGAAGGACGTGCACCCATACTGGCCATTCGGCATAGGCCTAGCAACTGACCAAGTACTACGTGACAATTAAGTAATTAACCACTTCAAAGATGACGGCTAGCATTGCACCATGACACGGGGCTTCTTTTTGCCTCATATGTCTATGCATGCATCGATCCCCGAATTGGAGACAACGCGGCGTTATCAATGTGACGCAGTTTACAATGGCATGATCAACTTCATAAAACTTCACTTTGGTGTTCGGACTCAGCCACTCAGCTCGACAACGCGTACACCTTAATCTTTAGAATAGTGCTTCAATGCTTTTTTTTCTAATATAAATTGTAAAATCTTAAAGCAAATGAAAGAGTAAGTAATTACTATCTATCCTTCGTTTATGCTTTAATATTTGTGTAATTGTCAAAAAGAAAAGCATTGAAGCACACCTCTAATCTTTACTGATTCCGCTAGGTATACGTGTGGCATCAAGAGTTGATTAGACGTCAAAGTCCCACGAAATAAACAAAGTTCACTAGTAGTAATTACTTCATAATTAAGATGACGATGACAAGTTTGACTGTTTGAGTGACGTTCCCCCCAGCCGCTTCCTCAGCTTTTCCACTGGACAACGTGTTGAGAGTTGAGACACCAGCTTCAGTCACCGTTGACATCTTTACGGAGCTGTTTAATTTTTGTTGTACATCTTCTAAGCTTCTTGTTTATCCCTGTAATCAATTGAGAAGAAGGAAATTACATAGACAAGCATGAAAATAAATTCAGAGTACACATCACGCCCTCAAGCACAGTCAGGTATCCGTAAAAAAATAATGTAGGATATGTTATACGGACATACATATACCTTGCTTGTCTATGAGAATCTACTCCCATATTCCTAGAATATTTGGGTTAACCCGGAACGATGAGTAGTCTACAAATAAGTCACTGGAAGGGTTGTCATTTTAGGGAACTTCATTTTGCAACTATACTAATTAAGCTCTAGTCTTTCTTTTTTTTTTGTTTTTTTTGTTTTTTTTTGTTTTTTTTGGCTGTGTGCTTCTTGCTAAGTAGAGACCAGGAAAAATTTTAAGAACTTGTATCTCCTCGATGTAATGTTCTTGAAAGCAATAAAAGCTTCCTTTATCTAAAAAAAACTAATTAAGCTCTAGTCTGCGACTCGGCGTGAAACTGAAGCTACTTTCTTTTCCATTTTTGTCTCAGCTACGGCAAAGCTTGTGGATTAAGTCTCCCGGTCAACGATCATTTATGACAGCGCCAAAAGCTTTGAATTCTTAATTTGAAACCCTTCAATCAGAGCACTTCCAATGCAAAGTATCTTAGATAGTTTCTTAGAGGAGAGGGAGTTAATAAGAAACCATGAAAGAAACCATACATACAGTGCAATGTATCTTAAGTATTTAATGCATGCTCCTCACGATTGGTTGTTTTTGTTGCTTGGGCCTATTTAAGAAACTAGTACACCTTACAATAGGGTTTCTTCATCGTTTCATAACTTTGGAATACGTGAAGAAACAGTTTCTTAGCTAAGAAACGGTTTCACCCTCTCTCCTCATTAACTTATTGCCACATCACAAATATTGCCTACGTGGCACTTTAAGAAACCATCTAAAAAACCCCACTGGAAGTGCCTCATTAGTACCCCCTCTCATCCCTAGCCTTCCCCTACGTACATACCTACCATTTGTTGGAGTTAATTGATTTTCTTACCGATAATTATGCCTAAAAGTAATCGACATTGAAATTGGAAGATTCTAGTTGTATTTAGATTCGTTTTGAGCTGCAATCAAGGAGACGGGTCAAGATTTGTCACTATAAAGTTAAGCTAATTAGTAGCTGTAAAGTGACTTGTAGACATTAAATAGTAATTCTTGTGTATACCAGAGAAGAGAATTAAGGATGTACTAACATCTAATACAGCAGTATTCAGTGTTTTCTTCTATATCTTCCTTTAGTCCATTGGCCCTTGTATTTGCCACCATCTCAACACCACTATCATCTCTTCACTTGGAGTCCAGCTAGCTCAACCATCGAACATGGGAATCATGGCGTTCTTCCTCGGCCATGTCCTCACCCTCTTCACTCGCCCTAGCGGACCGCTGGAGGGCACGAGCGTCGTCTCCCATGACGCCGCCGTCAACGTAAGATATTAGAGTATCTCCTCGCCCAAAAGCTCAAAGCAATAAGCGACTGACTATTTCTGCAACTCTGATCTCTTTCTCGGTCATGCAACTCTGATATCTTTCTTGGTCTATATATGAAGGCGCAGCAAGCCGCCGTTGAAGCGCCGGAGGCCGCACTGCTGCAAGAAGAGGCCGATCTAGAAGCGGGCTTCCTCGAGACGCTGCGGCTGGCACACCAAACTTCAGACGTGAGTTTACTGCAAGATTTCTCGAACAAAAACGTCTCCTTAAGCCCCAACCCCACCCCACCCCTTTTGTTTGTGGTTAGCTCGTGTCGGCGGGGAGTTTTGGCCTCCGCCGGCACCGCCCGCCGCGGCTGCTGCAATTTCTCTTCTCGCCGTTGATGAAGAACGCGTAGAAATCCCTCGCGTGGTAGCGGCCGCCATCGCCCAGACCACGATCTTGACGGCCACAGGCATGATTTCGGCCACTTCGTAGCTGAACATGACGGTGACGAGAGTCGTGACTCGTGAGCGCCCACACCACACGGCGGCCTTGCACCGCCTGATCTGTACTGCGTGGAATTGGCCAGGCCATGTCTTTTTACCTGGGGTGCATCCAAGAACCACGGTGAATGATCGATTTCCATGAGAGAAAATTGAGCCGCGCGCGGCAGTGTATCACGGGCAAACATGAGTTTTATGGTTGCATAACGGTGTATCTCGGGAGAGATCAACTAATTACCATGTCTACAACTCTGATCCTTCTGGTCTCTTCTTTTATGCAGCAAGAGGCAGTTGGTCCGCCGGAGGCAGTGATGACGGATCAAGATGGTGTCGTAGGAATGGACCACTCGCCTCCGCGGATGCAGCTGCCGACGACAGCAAATCAAGCTTCAGGCCGGGTAATTGAGCATGCAGCTCAAAATAAACAGTAATATGCTCTACTAGCTAGCTTGAAGTCTTGAACCGTACCGGGGTCCGGATCTGTTCTACCGGCCTTACATCTCGTTCTCCGACCAACCGGAGTTGTCGACAACGCCGGAGCGCTTCAGGTTTTGTCGGCAGGCTCGGAGTCGCCACTCACCAGTCCCTAATCAGATTTTTCGTCGGATCCTATTAGCAGCCTAAATAGGAAGAGGCTATTTTAGGATTAGGTTTAGTACATTGCATTCACATATCAGTCAATGTGAGTGATATTAATTGCTTTGATAAAATACAACGAGATACATGCACTAACTAACTCTCTTGTTATATGATCGATATGTATGCACTCATGCGTAATGAATCAAACATAATCACAAAGCTCATGAGTTATAACCTCTATAGTGGTTAAAAAATGAGTAACTTCTATAACTACTGCTTAGTAGGTGCGAAGTGCAGCGAGCCGTGTGAAGTTCGCACGCTTTTAATTCTTCCATACAACATGTAATAATGTATATGCTAGGTATGTCGTGAATTATCTGATTAGCCTTTTGTACAACCAGTGTTCTTGTCAGTGAGACAGTGCCCTCTTTCAAAAAAAAAAAAAAAAAGAAAAGACAGTGCCCTCTTCTTATTGTACTAGTACACAGTAACAACAACTAAGTTCCATTAACAACGAGAATGATCCATGCATTTTCATGAGCATTCGATGATCGTCAGTTGATTTTTTATGAGAAATAAACGTTACAGTATCACATAGTCTGCACAAATGGCTAACTACTATTATATATTCTGCTGATCAAATTTCTAGCACGACCAGATTTTTATTGCATGAAATAGGACACCAAAACTAAAAAACAAAGCCAGCTAAGAGATCAATATATAGGTCAATTGCTCACACGACCAATGGCATTTGCAAATATAGTAGTACTATCCATTCAATACAAACATTATATATTGGCAATTGGCATTGTTGATTCTTGAGCATGTCAATCCTTTCATGCTGTTGTGTGTGGTTCTTTTTAGAGATATGTATGTATGTTACAATCAGTAATATTGAATTTGTTCCTTTTTTAGAACTAACTAGCAAAATGACTCGCGCCCTTGTGCAGGTATCATCATTATAGATTGGTAAATCGTAGTTAACTGTGCATACATATTACTATTATATAATATAATGCATATGTATTCCATATATTTGTTTTCTCTTTAACCCTAGATGCATTCTCTACATGTGTTTTGTATTGTCCTTATAGTTGAAAATCAAGCAAAAAGTCAACATTTTTCTATACAAATTATTTTCTTCTTGACAATTGAGTGATAGCTTATAGTGGTGAAGATGCGAGGGAACGTCCAATCCACCTAGGTTCGATCCATGGATTGAGTAGGTACGACTTACCTAAATAATTTGGATACACACGTGTGCAAACACTCATCTTTCAATGAGGTCTTAGGGCTTCAAAATTTCCTTGTATGGGGGCCATATATGTGTGTGCACATGTGGTGTCAGTTACATGTAAGTGTGATGTGCATCCACCTTGTACCCTCTTAAAAATTATTTTCTTCCTTTATATTTTTGTTTTCCTTATAAAAATATATATAATAAAGGTTCACTGAATTAAGGGTCGGATGTTTATCTTTTTTTTAAGAATTTCTAGCATCTTTTTATTTTTTTTAGCTAGCATCCGAATGTTGTGATTTGTTAAACATAATTTGGGACTATCTAATCAAGGGCCAAATATTTCTATTATTTGTAAGAATTTCTTGAATTTATATCATGGCTTTTTACCACAGTTTTTAATATATAATAGATATCGAGTTAATTTGTTCTCGCAGGTGGTGGCCGAGGGACAGCCGCCGGTGACGGGTAGGGTAACCATCGGAGAAGCCCGGACGCGCACAGATCAACGGTCAACAGCTAAGCTAAAAGAACATCTGAGCCTGTCATTTCTCCTAATCATAATTAACACTGGCGTGCTCATCAACCTATTCTTCATCCGTCGTGACACCAAGCCAATCTCTAAGAACCCTAGCCTCATTGTCGCTTCCGCTTCTGCATTCGTCTCCCTCATATCTGGGTTTGGGCTCATGTTCGATACCATGAGACACATGATATCGATGTCTCGTGCGCGGCGCCTGATCGAGGATAATCCACCTCGTTCATGGTCCAAACTTGTCCTTTGCTTGTCCACAGTGTCTCTAGCTTTCACAGTGCTTGCCCTAATAGCCTCCTTCCTGCCTGAAACCTACCACTGCTTGACTATTGTGTTAGTGCCAACACTGGTAGTAGTCATAGTTTATTTCTACGAAGGTCGTGGGAGGGACGACGATGTTGTCCTCGGTGGCGGCGATGATTCCCACAAAGCTGATAGGAAGCGCTCATTTCAGCTCACCATAAACATGACCACATTCTCCTTCATGGGCTTTCTTGGCACAATCATTGGCTACCATAAGAAGGCCTCAAACAAAGCTCATCACATCGATGTCAAAATCTCCATCTACTTAATGCTCGGTGCCGCTGTTACGGGCTTAGTGACCTTACTACTCAACAGACGGCTGAAAAGGAAAGTCTGGAAGAAGACAGCAATCGGCAACGCCGTCATGCTCGTTCTTCTGGTGCCCGCCGTGCTGATGGTCGCCACCACATTCCTGGGAGAAGTCGTTGCCGCAACCGCCTTCCCGGTGGCCATTGCAGCAGCTACGTGGTACTTCATGGAGTACCACGTCCCGTACGACGACTACGGCGACCTGGAGACCGAGCTCAAGCCGCTGTACACGGTGGCGCTGACCGCGATGTCCGTGTCGTTCGGCGCAGTTATGGCCATATTTGCCGGCTTCCTTGGCGGCGAGGCGAAGGGGAATAATCTCGAGGTATGCATCTTCTTCTTGGTGTCATGCTTCGTGTCTTCCGTGAGCCTTGGAGTGGTCACTTTCAGGACTCCGAAGAAGGCTAGCCTTGGGGAAGCGGGCAAGGCATTGGGTTACTTAACTCTTCTGTTACTTGTGTTGGCAGCGCTTTCTCTGGTCTCCTATGTGGGTTGATTAATTTAGACTGTGCATGCACGTACCTGTACGTGCGTGTATGTAATCTAGTTTAAGCGTGTATAATCCAACTAAATATTGTCATGAAAAATTCTGGAAAAAATATATTTACTTCTAAATTTACTCTATTTATGTATAAAATTTCAAGTTCAAGTTCATTCTACATTAAGAGTGCCAAAAAGAGGAAAAAACTGAGAAATATTAAGAGTTCAAATTTATCAAAATTTTCTCTTCTTTGTTACTATTAACGTAGATTGAATTTGAACTTGAACTTGGAGTTAAACCACGAAGTACATCTTGATTTTTTTTCCAGAATTTTTCGTAACAATGTTCAGTTATACTATATTACACACACAAACTAGATTGCATATATAATACCACTCATGCATGGGCCTTGCTTGGCAAGTTGGACGACATTCTACATACACGCATTCCTGTGCTCGAGTAATTAATATGAGTAACAATCATTGTCAGCTGTACGGATGAACAATTGAACACTACGTCAGTGTTTATCTGCATCTCGATCGGTTGGAACATGAGTTAGTTTTGAGCCTCTATGCATGGCTGTATTTTTCTGGACATCATCAGCTTGTGGATGCTTTATATATATATGATTCAAACGTCAAAATGAAGTGCTTATGGTATAATTTAAGTGACGTTTGTGTGTGGAAATTAATGCCCTTGCCTGTTAAATTGTTGCAACAAAACAGAGTTTACACTTGATAATTCATACTATTTTCCCAAAGTGGTTAATACGCATTGGAAGTTGTACTTTGTTCATGACTTGAAAGTGTTCCTCATCGTAAAAATGGTATGAAAACACGTAAAGGCGTAAAGCATTCTCCTGACTCCTGAGGCTAATTGCGCGCCAAAACAAAAAACAACAACACATACATACACACACTCTCTGAAAAGAGCTCTAACAAATGCAAAAGGACAGGCAGTATACTATTATCCTGTGAATTTGGACGGCCTTAAGCATTTGCTCGTTTTTTTAAGGGAAGATTTATTTATTTATTTATTTATTTTTTGAAGAGAAGCATTGTAACATCCCAGAATTTCGCTTATGAAAATGAAATATTGTTATTAAAATTTAAAAATATGATTTTGTTGGGTTCTGTGTAATTCTTGAGAATAATTTGATTTTCTATATTTTTAAATAATTTTTCATGATTTTTTGAATTTTAAAAATGCTTATTAATATTTTTAGAATTATAATAAACAAAAAATTAAAATAAAAACTATTATTAAGTTCCAAATCTCACTAGGGATTTTTTGAATTTTTCAAAATTTTGAACTACATTTGCTATTTTTAAAATATTTTTGAAATATGGTAATTGTATAAAACATAAATTATCCGAATATAAATTGAAAATAATTTTTGTAAGTTTAAAAGGCCCTAGTTAATATCTCTGAATTTTTCTAGAATTTCAGGAGTTGTTCTATTATTTTCCAAGTTAAAAGAACTTTTAATATTTAAAATTAATTACTGTGTTATAAATAATAATAGCATATTACTTAAAAATATTTATTCATGCTTTATTTGCTGAAACGGTCACCTCTTAATTTTTCCAAATTTATGATAATTTAATTGCTATTTTTTGAATTTAATCTGAATTTTTAGTGGAATATTAATTGTTTTCGAAATTAATTATTTTTTACTGTTTATTGATCCGATCCACTTCTCTAGCCCACCTGTCAGATACAGTGAGCCTCATCGATACAGTACCTAAAACAGCCACGACCCATTAAAATCTAACCGTTTCAACTCATTTATTCTGGCGAGCATGTTCTTGTTCAGCTTATAATTTCGCAAGTATTTTTCAATGATCCACTAGTTCGATTGTCCTATAAATTAAACCCCAGGTTTCTCTCCTCATTCCTAACACCCTCAACTTTGATTTGTTCCAATCCATTCACCGGATCTCCATGAACAAACTGTTTTTTTAACTCTGGTGACACATTCGGCGAGCTCTTCCGACCACTCTCGACCTCCATTCGATCTCAAATTTTTATTGGAGCTTCCTCTCGGTGTTCTCTACATTTGGTAAAATTATATTTTCAAAATTCTCACCAGAGCACCACCGGCAACCATTTCTTCTCTAAGCACGCAAAAGGTCAATTTTGGATTCAAAAGGTCCGATCTCCTTCATCTTAAGTCCGATTGACCTCATTTTTCTTTATAAATTCATATAAAATTATACTCTATGTATTTGTACTAGTTTTGTATATTTTATTTGAATTTATTTGGATTTTATTTGCATTTAGTTGAATTGTAACATATAGTATTTGGAGAGCCGAAAGGACTTGCTACCAACGATGTTGATCACCTACCCTTCGACCAAGGAAAGTTACACCCATGACCATGTTGATTTCAAAATTTTAAATTATATTTTGATTTAAATTACTGCATGTATAATTTTTATCGGTGCAATTTAAATCCCATATTTAAATGCTAAGTTACTCCTAATTGTTATGACCTCATTTGACTTTGATGATCTATATACTTTCATCTTAAGAAAAACCTCATTAGTTGGTACATTAGTATAGTATTGACTAGTGTTATATAGTAACCGGCTTAGATAAGCTTAGACCTGAATTAGAATCTTTTTGAGAATTTATGCCAATCAAAGATGCTTTTGTAATAAAAATTATTACTTGGCATTAGTGTGCTATGGAATGATATGAAAATTGATATGGTTTAAAGTAGAATGAAAATGTAGTTTAAGCTGGGCGAGAATGGTTGTCAGCGTACTCTGCGCTGGGGTACCCTCTCCGCCGCACAAAAGCAATCAACAAGGCGGTCAACGTGCCGAGACCCGTGGCGCCCGGCGGCGGTGGCGGAAGACGCCTGCCGCCCGGCGGCATCCACGTGGCGCCGCGAAAGCGAAGCGCAAGACGCCTGCCGCCCCGCCGCAAGGCAAAAGGTGGTGCGAGGTGGCTTCACCTCGAAGGCTCCTTCTCTGTCGTCATGATTAAAACGCAGGGCAACAGCGGTGTCGAACCATCAACTGCAAGAATTTTGCACAAGCCCATTCCTTTGACGCCTCTCACCAACCCGTCAAGAAGGGGTCACATCCCGAGCGGACCAGGCGAAGCCATGCGTCGGTATTTAATGAGGCTGGAGGAATGGGACAGCACGGGAAGGGGTAATAAATGTATGAAGATAAGCATGATGACCCTCCTTTTTACCTACTCCCGTTAGCCTGGCCTATATAAGGGCCTCCGGTTGCGTGGGAAAGGCGGTCGAGCATTGGAGTAGTGTTGCATTCGAGCAAGCAAGAGCTCCGCAGCATAGTCTAAGAGAGAACTTGTAACCTGAGAGCTTTGTACTAGCTTTGCACACTCTATAAACCAATCGAGCAGGAAGTAAGGCTATTACCCAAGGCAAAGGGGGCCTGAACTTGGGTAAAATATTTGTGTTATCCCCATTTCTTAGTCGCCGGAGCTCGTCGCGGGGGAGTTCCTAGGGTTTCCCCTCGCTAGGTTTAGCCCGCCGCGAAGACACCCTCCTTCCGAACAAAACCGGTCTCAGAGACTCAAGACTGTCAGCGGAATACGCCGACAATGGTTGATTGGTGATATTTGGGTTTGTTGAAAAGTTTGCCTAGTCGATTAAGACCGGTCTATGAGATCTTGAATGTAAAGTGCAACTGCTTCTACAAGTGCGGTATGGGACATACCTAGTGTCCATTTTGTGACATTCCATATTTAGTTATGCCATTCAATTGAATGTAGGGATGGTTAGTCGCCACAGTGTGTGGAGGGGGGCTTGGATTGAATGGTTTTAACTTTACTAGCGGTGGAATCTTAGCGAGTATAACTATATGGAATGAAGCATAATAGAACCCATGTCGTGATTTTCTCGCCAACACATCAAAGGAAGTGTGTATCTAGGTAAAAGGAGATAATCATGTCTTGTGGGTAAAGTTATACAACCTCTGCAGAGTTAAAATTAATTGATTAGCCGCACCCGCAGTTATGGTCATGCCGAGCAAATCTTTCGCAGATTAGATTTTGATGTTTCAAAAATGGGTTCAGAAAAAGTGATTTCAAGTAGATTAATTTCATTGTTGGAAAATTTGTTTAAAAATATAATATTCTTTAAACTAAAAGTATGCTATTAAAAAATTACTTAGAGTAGTGAAAAACTTATTTTGTGCAAAATTCAACTATATAGCTTTCCTTTGTCAGCTCTACATTAAAATACATCTTCCGTGTAACTTGCGAGTACTTTCAGTATTCACCCTTATTTTGTTGTTGTTTTTAGAGGAGTATCTCTACGATGGTAAGGATCAAGATAACTAGACCGTTGCCTCAGTTGATTGCTGCGGCGAATCTATTGGGTTCTATTACCAGTTCTATTCTGTTTTTGCTGTAATCTTTTATTTGGACTGCGTGCCATATTTATTGTAAACTCTGATTATTAATAAAGTGTATTAGATATGATATGTTATCATCTTTGCTGTGTATACTAGTTTTTTCTGATTTAGTACATAATACATAGAAAATTTCAGAAGTGTTTTTTCCAGGATCTGACTAGCATTAGCTAGTTCAAACTGGCTGAATGGTGAACGTTTTCGGTTTAATGATTCATGGGCTCAGTATAAATCAGGCTGATACGTGTACGGACTGAGTCAACTAATTTGTGTTCTATAGCCTCAGTCAAATACTGGTAACCTCCTTATATTTCGAAACAATACATAGAACAAATGAGTCCTTATATTATGAATTGAATGAAGCAATGGTGGAGACAGGTCTCAAACCACTAGGGTCATGGCCTGAGGTCTGTCATAAAAAATCCACCTCAATTGCTATAAAATCTCTTGAAAAATCGTAAATAGACTCTATTGAGTTGCATGCACCAGCCAGTTCACCCAAAAGCTTAAGCTGATGAGGAAAGATGGGCAATTCACTTATACTTCAACACTCCCCCTCACGTACAGGCTTCCTCAGGTCCTAGGACGTGTAATAGAAGTGGGCTGCAATTATTATTTTTTAATTGCGCCAACCAGGTCTTGAACTCGAGACCTCTTGGCTTTGATACCATATTGAGTTGCATGCACCAGCCAGTTCACCCAAAAGCTTAAGCTGATGAGAAAAGATGAGCAATTCACTTATACTTCAACAAACTCAATACAATTGGCCTAGCCTGAGGCTTTGGGCTGGAACCAAGTAAAATCCCTTTTCCCTCGAGACACGGATGCTCGAATATAATCTAGGTTGCATTCACATCGAACAAAACAATAGAAGGACCAATACTTACAGCTGAAAAAAAAAAGAAAGGACAAATACTTCGAGGAACATCTAGGACAGGTAAATAATCTAGGAAAGAACCGTCTCAAACCTGCTTGCCGCCTGTATATCGACATGCGCAGCGTAATCAACATCTTGTCCGATTTGCTGCAACTTGTTGTCATCTGGAAAAACATGCGAAAGGCGCAAATTGTAAAGCTTGTCCCAATTTAAAGAACCTACATCTGAAAACTTGAGACTTGAGAGCATACGCGAATAACTGACGATTGACTTGCCTTGCAAAACTGAAGCTGAACGGGAGCTCCATGGAGCTAGCTAGAAAGCTTGCTGCTGGTGGAATGTGGATACATTCAGAACATTGTTGCGACGCCGGTGGTCTGTGGCTTCTGGATTGAATTAGTAGCTGCCAGATGCCATGGCAACACCGGGTTCTGAATCTAGACTTGTATACAGCTTTGGCAAGTCAAGTCAACTAAAGGAACAAGTCAAGTCATGGACTGTCGAGTCCTTCAGCTTCAGGTCTCCACCAAATTAAGTACCCGTCTCAGCTACTTGGCCTGTCAATTGGTCCAGCAGAGCACCCAATAAGCGTCCCTTGACGTCAGTCTCGACTTGCAAATGTTTGTCTTGCTGGTCTGCGCGTGTGCGTTTGTTCGATGCTAAAGGTTTTATTCCCTCGTGTTCTTTGTCCTTGGGTGTCTTGAGTTTTTCGATGCGGAAACTCACGAGTTGCACTGTTTGGTTTATTCAGAATTCTACCTGTAAATTTCCTGTAAACTATCTACACTCCAAACATATCGCGGGTGAATTTGCAGCCAATCCAAAGCTCCCCAAATTGGATCTACTCTGTATCTTGAGAGTCAGCGTGAATCAAATAGGACTTGCTAGCTGTTGAAGGTTCTCTTTGTCGCATTTGTTTCCCGGACGATAATTGCATCGATCTCTTTCTCTCTTTAATCGCATCCTTTTCGGTATAATTCTTCTCCGGAGCTCAAGAGTAATGCCACTCCTGCAGGTCAAGTCAACTAATAATACAAGGACGTTAGATTCGGGGAATCCATGTGACTGTAATCAGATCCCGTCCTTGCAATAAATTATGGGCACTCTGCTCGGATAATCTATCTCTTGTAGTCAGTAGTATGCTTCGCTACACGTGCCTGGTTGGCCGCGAGCAACCACGATAAAACTCCTCGAAGCCCACGAGGCGAGAGTGGATCGCGCATGGGAAACACGGCTTACAGCTACGACAGAGGTGGGCACTGTCAGAAATCATCGCTTATCTTTACTATTTTTAATTAGAAGTTGATAATAATACGTTCATTCTCCACCCTTTACCTCCCTATCAGTTCTCCACCCATGCATGGTCTACACGCTAGGTGAACCATTCACGTAAAGGCCTAAAAATACCGAGTAGCCCAAGCCCATATGACATCCAAAATTTGCTTCTTCATTTAATTTATTTAATCTGGAATTTATTTGAACCTGGTTGATTTTATAAAGTCCTTTTGTTGTGATTTTAGTTTTAACAAAAAGAATTTATGAGTAAAATTTAAAGGATGAAAAATTCCAAAATAATTTTATTAAGTTTCAAATATTCTAAAGTATTTTTGAGAATTTTTTCAGAATTTTAGAACTTTTTACTATTTTTACCGTTATGCTTTTCTCTTAGCATAAAAATCCGAAAATGAGCACCATCTGACAGGTCCTTCTTCCACCTCCAGCGAAAGGAAGTGCAGAGCTGCAGTCTCTGTCCTCCATTAAATCAAGAATTAGAGCTTTAATTTTCTATGATTTATGTACCAAAAATTCGCAAAAATCATATCCGGATTCCTCGTGACTTCCTCTTGCCATTCATGGCATTTAATCCCCTAAAATCCGAGCAAAATTTTCATTCTTTTTTCATCCACCACAATTTTTTACGATTGCCGCCTCCTCGGTCCTCCCCCGCCCTATAAATAGGAGCACCAGGTGCCTCTCGTTGTGAGCAACCTATTTTGCCTCTCCTTCCGAGTTATTTCATCCCTATTTTGTCGGATTTTGCAAGGAAGCTTTGGATGAACAGTGCGGCGTGATGCTACAGCGCCATTTCTTTTCGTTTGAACTCCGTTTTGCTCTGTTTTTTCTTTCTAAATTCATCTAAAATCTCAAATTACTTATTTATGCTAGTTTTGTTGATTGAATTTATTTGGATTTTAATTGAAATTAGTTGTTTTTCGCGTATAGATTTCAGAGAGTTGGAATAGCTCGTTGTCGACGATCTCAAGCATCAACCTTTCGACCGAGGCAAATCACACCCTTGAACATATTGATTTCAAAATTTAAAATTATATTTCGATTTAAATTATTGCATGCATAGTTTTATTAATGTAATTTAAACCCCAGATTTAAATAATTAGTTACTCCTAATTGGTAGGACCTCAATTGACTTTGAAATATTTGTATCTTGTCACCTTAGAGCAAAATATCACTAGTTGATATATTATTGTAGTATTAACTAGTGTTATATAGTAAATAGCTTAGACTTGAATTTATGACTTTTTTGGTATTTATGCCAAAACAAGATTTGTGTTGAAAATAAAGTTATTCCTTAGTGTCGGTGCACCATGGGATATTATGAAATATGATGTTATTCAAAAGAAAGTGAAAATGTGATTTAGACCGGGCGAGAATGGTTGACTGGTGGGTGCGTGAGGCATAAGGGTTGTGAAAACTCACCTAGTCAATTAAGGATCGGTCTATGTTACGCTGAATATAAAGTCTTAACGTACTACCACAAGTCTAGAATGGAACGGACCTGACTATCCGTATTGCGACATACTATGGATAATTATGCCATCAAAGTTGAAAGTGGGTGGGTGTAAGGCCGCCACTCAGCGCAAGAGGGGCTTCGATCGGGCGGTTTAACCTTATCGGTGGAATCTTAGCGAGCATGACTACGTGGATGGAGCTTTATAGGGTCTTGTCATGATTTTATCTCATCGACACACCAACGGACACTACTATAGAACCGACATTTGCTACCGCCCATCAAGATGGGGTTGATTTAACCGGACCGATAGTTAGATCGATCCGGTTCAATGACTCTACAGTTGCGGGAAGGCGATCAAGATCGGTTCAATACACGAACCGGCATCGATGGTATAACATTAGTCTTGGTTCGTGACATAAACCGCATCGATGTGATTACATCGAGACCGGTTTGTGCCTTCAACCCAGATCGAGTCCCAATTTAAACTTCTTCCTCCTCCCTCTCTGCCAGACCAGATCATTTCATCGGCGAAAAAAACAAAGGAGCTTGCCAAGAGCTTCAAGGGAGGAGAAGTGCTGCCCAAAATTTCAAAATTTTGGTCATTTTACTCACAACCGAGGTAACTAAGGTTAGTAATATCATTCCTCACTTCATTTGGTGTTAAATGGAGCCTCTTTTTTGCTTGAATTATGAAGAAAATTTGATCTTTTCCCATGATTGATGAAAGATTATGAATGTAGAGGAGGTGCTGCCCAAATTTCAAAATTTTGGTCATTTTACTCGCAACCAAGGTAACTAAGGTTAGTAATATCATTCCTCACATCATTTGGTGTTAAATGGAGCCTCTTTTTGCTTGAATTATGAAAAAATTTGATCTTTTCCCATGATTGATGAAAGATTATGAATGTAGAGATCTAGCTTAATCTTTTCAAATAGGATACAAAAACTTGTTGTGTAAGCTTAGAATTTTCTTGGATTATAATGTAGCTCGCATTTAATGTGTGGATCTAGCTTAAATTTAGGTTTTAGTTCCATCGATCGATGAAGGATGAGGTTTGGTTGCACGAGTTGGCGGAGAATGGTGCATGAAAATCATGGAGTTTGGGATATTGAAATGGCGATAGTTATGTGGAAAAGAAGAAATTTAAATTCATTTGCTAATTAAAATAATATCGAAATATGAATAGAAAATATAAAATGAGTTCAAAATTTGAGAAAAGTTTTCAAAAATACTTTGGAATATTTTAAACTTAGAAAAATTACTTCTAGTATAATTTTGGTTTTAATTTCCATCAAGAAATTATTTTTGAAAACATCGTTAATTAAGTGCTAGAGATTTAGAAAAAATAAAAATAAATGATTGAATAATAATTTGGAAATTTTAGGGTGTTAAAATTTCAACAGAATTTGCAAACAAAGCATCGTGAATTTTGTTCGTAATTTTGAATCCGCACTCGATCGACCAATTCTTTTTGTAGATTGCAAAAACTTGTTGTGTGAGTTTAGATTTTGCTTAGATTATTATTTAGCTCGGATTGAAGGTGTGGATCTAGCTAATATTTAGGTTTTGGTTCAACAATTCATTTATCGGAAAATGAGCTAACAGTTATCTTGATGTAACATAATGTAGATGGACCGGCGATGGATGTACATGGACCGACGCTCCCTGAGTTCTTGCAGGTTTGCAAGATTTTCTTCGTATGCCGATGCACACACGACGTCAGCTACATATGCTGTCCATGCATAGACAGAAGAATGAGAAGGAGTGGCCAAAATCCAGCCACCTTCACTTTCATTTGCTCACAAGAGGTTTCATGTCAAACTATACTTTGTTGGACCAAGCACGGTGAAGAAGAGATTATACAGAAGACGGTAAGAAGAAGAGGCGACAACAATATCCCTGGACATTTGGTCAACACGGTTCTTTTCAAGATACATTGGAGGAGTTTGGTGATGATGACCTAGACCAGATCTTGTGTGATGGAGAGGAGAATACATCGATGAAAGACATTACGAAAAGTTCCAAGTGCCTATGGGAGGACCACGAACACTGTTGTACCCAAACTATCGACAGGGCCATAAAAAGTTGCGTACCACACTAGAACTGATGCAATGGAAGGCGACCAATGGATTGTCTAATAAGGGATTCGACGAGTTGTTATGCCTCATAAAGAAGTTACTTCCAGAGGGGAACACACCGCTCAAACTACGCACGATGCCAAACAAGTTGTCCGCCCTTTGGGGTTGGAGGTCTGAAGATACATGCATGTCGAATGATTGTATCCTTTATCGCAATGAGTATGAGGATTCGGAAGCTTGTCCGGCAGCAAAACTTGGCGGTATAAGACCAGGCGTGATGACCTGTGAGGTAGAGGGCAGCAGAAGAAGAAGAGGCCTCTGCTAAGGTGGTGTGGTATTTCCTGTAATCCCCAGTTGAAGCGTTTATTTGCGAACAAAGCGCATGCCCGTGATGATGCGCCGCACAAGGAAGACCGTAGGACGACGGAAGGCTAAGGCACCTTTGTCGATGGCTCCCAAAGGAGGAAAGTCAATAGAACATACGCGACTTTGCCGAGGATGCAAGGAACATAAGGTTTGGGTTGAGTACGGATGGGATGAACCTGCTCGGCGATATGAGCAGTGATCACAACACTTGGCCCGTGACTCTATGTATCTACGACCTTCCTCTTTGGGTCGTGTATAAAGCGAAGTACATTATGATGCCATTGCTTATCCAAGGCCGAAGCAACCTGGAAACGACATTGATGTGTACCTCAAACCAGCAAGCCGCCGTTGAAGCGCCGGAGGCCGCACTGCTGCAAGAAGAGGCCGATCTAGAAGGGGCTTCCTCGAGACCTGCGGCTGGCACACCAAACTTCAGACGTGAGTTTACTGCAAGATTTCTCGAACAAAACGTCTCCTTAAGCCCCAACCCCACCCCACCCCTTTTGTTTGTGGTTAGCTCGTGTCGGCGGGGAGTTTTGGCCTCCGCCGGCACCGCCCGCCGCGGCTGCTGCAATTTCTCTTCTCGCCGTTGATGAAGAACGCGTAGAAATCCCCTCGCGTGGTAGCGGCCGCCATCGCCCAGACCACGATCTTGACGGCCACAGGCATGATTTCGGCCACTTCGTAGCTGAACATGACGGTGACGAGTCGTGACTCGTGAGCGCCACACGGCGGCCTTGCACCGCCTGATCTGTACTGCGTGGAATTGGCCAGGCCATGTCTTTTTACCTGGGGTGCATCCAAGAACCACGGTGAATGATCGATTTCCATGAGAGAATTGAGCCGCGCGCAGTGTATCACGGGCAAACATGAGTTTTATGGTTGCATAACGGTGTATCTCGGGAGATCAACTAATTACCATGTCTACAACTCTGATCCTTCTGGTCTCTTCTTTTATGCAGCAAGAGGCAGTTGGTCCGCCGGAGGCAGTGATGACGGATCAAGATGGTGTCGTAGGAATGGACCACTCGCCTCCGCGGATGCAGCTGCCGACGACAGCAAATCAAGCTTCAGGCCGGGTAATTGAGCATGCAGCTCAAAATAAACAGTAATATGCTCTACTAGCTAGCTTGAAGTCTTGAACCGTACCGGGGTCCGGATCTGTTCTACCGGCCTTACATCTCGTTCTCCGACCAACCGGAGTTGTCGACAACGCCGGAGCGCTTCAGGTTTTGTCGGCAGGCTCAGAGTCGCCACTCACCAGTCCCTAATCAGATTTTTCGTCGGATCCTATTAGCAGCCTAAATAGGAAGAGGCTATTTTAGGATTAGGTTTAGTACATTGCATTCACATATCAGTCAATGTGAGTGATATTAATTGCTTTGATAAAATACAACGAGATACATGCACTAACTAACTCTCTTGTTATATGATCGATATGTATGCACTCATGCGTAATGAATCAAACATAATCACAAAGCTCATGAGTTATAACCTCTATAGTGGTTAAAAAAAATGAGTAACTTCTATAACTACTGCTTAGTAGGTGCGAAGTGCAGCGAGCCGTGTGAAGTTCGCACGCTTTTAATTCTTCCATACAACATGTAATAATGTATATGCTAGGTATGTCGTGAATTATCTGATTAGCCTTTTGTACAACCAGTGTTCTTGTCAGTGAGACAGTGCCCCTCTTTCAAAAAAAAAAGAAAAAAAGAAAAGACAGTGCCCCTCTTCTTATTGTACTAGTACACAGTAACAACAACTAAGTTCCATTAACAACGAGAATGATCCATGCATTTTCATGAGCATTCGATGATCGTCAGTTGATTTTTTTATGAGAAATAAACGTTACAGTATCACATAGTCTGCACAAATGGCTAACTACTATTATATATTCTGCTGATCAAATTTCTAGCACGACCAGATTTTTATTGCATGAAATAGGACACCAAAAACTAAAAAACAAAGCCAGCTAAGAGATCAATATATAGGTCAATTGCTCACACGACCAATGGCATTTGCAAATATAGTAGTACTATCCATTCAATACAAACATTATATATTGGCAATTGGCATTGTTGATTCTTGAGCATGTCAATCCTTTCATGCTGTTGTGTGTGGTTCTTTTAGAGATATGTATGTATGTTACAATCAGTAATATTGAATTTGTTCCTTTTTAGAACTAACTAGCAAATGACTCGCGCCCTTGTGCAGGTATCATCATTATAGATTGGTAAATCGTAGTTAACTGTGCATACATATTACTATTATATAATATAATGCATATGTATTCCATATATTTGTTTTCTCTTTAACCCTAGATGCATTCTCTACATGTGTTTTGTATTGTCCTTATAGTTGAAAATCAAGCAAAAAGTCAACATTTTTCTATACAAATTATTTTCTTCTTGACAATTGAGTGATAGCTTATAGTGGTGAAGATGCGAGGAACGTCCAATCCACCTAGGTTCGATCCATGGATTGAGTAGGGTACGACTTACCTAAATAATTTGGATACACACGTGCAAACACTCATCTTTCAATGAGGTCTTAGGGCTTCAAAATTTCCTTGTATGGGGCCATATATGTGTGTGCACATGTGGTGTCAGTTACATGTAAGTGTGATGTGCATCCACCTTGTACCCTCTTAAAAATTATTTTCTTCCTTTATATTTTTGTTTTCCTTATAAAAATATATATAATAAAGGTTCACTGAATTAAGGGTCGGATGTTTATCTTTTTTTTAAGAATTTCTAGCATCTTTTTATTTTTTTTAGCTAGCATCCGAATGTTGTGATTTGTTAAACATAATTTGGGACTATCTAATCAAGGGCCAAATATTTCTATTATTTGTAAGAATTTCTTGAATTTATATCATGGCTTTTTACCACAGTTTTTAATATATAATAGATATCGAGTTAATTTGTTCTCGCAGGTGGTGGCCGAGGGACAGCCGCCGGTGACGGGTAGGGTAACCATCGGAGAAGCCCGGACGCGCACAGATCAACGGTCAACAGCTAAGCTAAAAGAACATCTGAGCCTGTCATTTCTCCTAATCATAATTAACACTGGCGTGCTCATCAACCTATTCTTCATCCGTCGTGACACCAAGCCAATCTCTAAGAACCCTAGCCTCATTGTCGCTTCCGCTTCTGCATTCGTCTCCCTCATATCTGGGTTTGGGCTCATGTTCGATACCATGAGACACATGATATCGATGTCTCGTGCGCGGCGCCTGATCGAGGATAATCCACCTCGTTCATGGTCCAAACTTGTCCTTTGCTTGTCCACAGTGTCTCTAGCTTTCACAGTGCTTGCCCTAATAGCCTCCTTCCTGCCTGAAACCTACCACTGCTTGACTATTGTGTTAGTGCCAACACTGGTAGTAGTCATAGTTTATTTCTACGAAGGTCGTGGGAGGGACGACGATGTTGTCCTCGGTGGCGGCGATGATTCCCACAAAGCTGATAGGAAGCGCTCATTTCAGCTCACCATAAACATGACCACATTCTCCTTCATGGGCTTTCTTGGCACAATCATTGGCTACCATAAGAAGGCCTCAAACAAAGCTCATCACATCGATGTCAAAATCTCCATCTACTTAATGCTCGGTGCCGCTGTTACGGGCTTAGTGACCTTACTACTCAACAGACGGCTGAAAAGGAAAGTCTGGAAGAAGACAGCAATCGGCAACGCCGTCATGCTCGTTCTTCTGGTGCCCGCCGTGCTGATGGTCGCCACCACATTCCTGGGAGAAGTCGTTGCCGCAACCGCCTTCCCGGTGGCCATTGCAGCAGCTACGTGGTACTTCATGGAGTACCACGTCCCGTACGACGACTACGGCGACCTGGAGACCGAGCTCAAGCCGCTGTACACGGTGGCGCTGACCGCGATGTCCGTGTCGTTCGGCGCAGTTATGGCCATATTTGCCGGCTTCCTTGGCGGCGAGAAGGAAGGGAATAATCTCGAGGTATGCATCTTCTTCTTGGTGTCATGCTTCGTGTCTTCCGTGAGCCTTGGAGTGGTCACTTTCAGGACTCCGAAGAAGGCTAGCCTTGGGGAAGCGGGCAAGGCATTGGGTTACTTAACTCTTCTGTTACTTGTGTTGGCAGCGCTTTCTCTGGTCTCCTATGTGGGTTGATTAATTTAGACTGTGCATGCACGTACCTGTACGTGCGTGTATGTAATCTAGTTTAAGCGTGTATAATCCAACTAAATATTGTCATGAAAAATTCTGGAAAAAATATATTTACTTCTAAATTTACTCTATTTATGTATAAAATTTCAAGTTCAAGTTCATTCTACATTAAGAGTGCCAAAAAGAGGAAAAAAACTGAGAAATATTAAGAGTTCAAATTTATCAAAATTTTCTCTTCTTTGTTACTATTAACGTAGATTGAATTTGAACTTGAACTTGGAGTTAAACCACGAAGTACATCTTGATTTTTTTCCAGAATTTTTCGTAACAATGTTCAGTTATACTATATTACACACACAAACTAGATTGCATATATAATACCACTCATGCATGGGCCTTGCTTGGCAAGTTGGACGACATTCTACATACACGCATTCCTGTGCTCGAGTAATTAATATGAGTAACAATCATTGTCAGCTGTACGGATGAACAATTGAACACTACGTCAGTGTTTATCTGCATCTCGATCGGTTGGAACATGAGTTAGTTTTGAGCCTCTATGCATGGCTGTATTTTTCTGGACATCATCAGCTTGTGGATGCTTTATATATATATGATTCAAACGTCAAAATGAAGTGCTTATGGTATAATTTAAGTGACGTTTGTGTGTGGAAATTAATGCCCTTGCCTGTTAAATTGTTGCAACAAAACAGAGTTTACACTTGATAATTCATACTATTTTCCCAAAGTGGTTAATACGCATTGGAAGTTGTACTTTGTTCATGACTTGAAAGTGTTCCTCATCGTAAAAATGGTATGAAAACACGTAAAGGCGTAAAGCATTCTCCTGACTCCTGAGGCTAATTGCGCGCCAAAACAAAAAACAACAACACATACATACACACACTCTCTGAAAAGAGCTCTAACAAATGCAAAAGGACAGGCAGTATACTATTATCCTGTGAATTTGGACGGCCTTAAGCATTTGCTCGTTTTTTTTAAGGAAGATTTATTTATTTATTTATTTATTTTTTGAAGAGAAGCATTGTAACATCCCAGAATTTCGCTTATGAAAATGAAATATTGTTATTAAAATTTAAAAATATGATTTTGTTGGGTTCTGTGTAATTCTTGAGAATAATTTGATTTTCTATATTTTTTAAATAATTTTTCATGATTTTTTGAATTTTAAAAATGCTTATTAATATTTTTAGAATTATAATAAACAAAAAATTAAAATAAAAACTATTATTAAGTTCCAAATCTCACTAGGGATTTTTTGAATTTTTCAAAAATTTTGAACTACATTTGCTATTTTTAAAATATTTTTTGAAATATGGTAATTGTATAAAACATAAATTATCCGAATATAAATTGAAAATAATTTTTGTAAGTTTAAAAGGCCCTAGTTAATATCTCTGAATTTTTCTAGAATTTCAGGAGTTGTTCTATTATTTTCCAAGTTAAAAAGAACTTTTAATATTTAAAATTAATTACTGTGTTATAAATAATAATAGCATATTACTTAAAAATATTTATTCATGCTTTATTTGCTGAAACGGTCACCTCTTAATTTTTCCAAATTTATGATAATTTAATTGCTTTTAATTTTTTGAATTTAATACGCAATTTTTAGTGGAATATTAATTGTTTTCGAAATTAATTATTTTTTACTGTTTATTGATCCGATCCACTTCTCTAGCCCACCTGTCCCAGATACAGTGAGCCTCATCGATACAGTACCTAAAACAGCCACGACCCATTAAAATCTAACCGTTTCAACTCATTTATTACTGGCGAGCATGTTCTTGTTCCGCTTATAATTTCGCAAGTATTTTTCAATGATCCACTAGTTCGATTGTCCTATAAATTAAACCCAGGTTTCTCTCCTCATTCCTAACACCCTCAACTTTGATTTGTTCCAATCCATTCACCGGATCTCCATGAACAAACTGTTTTTTTAACTCGGTGACACATTCTACGAGCTCTTCCGACCACTCTCGACCTCCATTCGATCTCAAATTTTTATTGGAGCTTCCTCTCGGTGTTCTCTACATTTGGTAAAATTATATTTTCAAAATTCTCACCAGAGCACCACCGGCAACCATTTCTTCTCTAAGCCTGGCAAAAGGTCAATTTTTGGATTCAAAAGGTCCGATCTCCTTCATCTTAAGTCTGATTGACCTCATTTTTCTTTATAAATTCATATAAAATTATACTCTATGTATTTGTACTAGTTTTGTATATTTTATTTGAATTTATTTGGATTTTATTGCATTTAGTTGAATTGTAACATATAGTATTTGGAGGCGAAAGGACTTGCTACCAACGATGTTGATCACCTACCCTTCGACCAAGGAAAGTTACACCCATGACCATGTTGATTTCAAAATTTTAAATTATATTTTGATTTAAATTACTGCATGTATAATTTTTTATCAGTGCAATTTAAATCCCATATTTAAATGCTAAGTTACTCCTAATTGTTATGACCTCATTTGACTTTGATGATCTATATACTTTCATCTTAAGAAAAACCTCATTAGTTGGTACATTAGTATAGTATTGACTAGTGTTATATAGTAACCGGCTTAGATAAGCTTAGACCTGAATTAGAATCTTTTTGAGAATTTATGCCAATCAAAGATGCTTTTGTAATAAAATTATTACTTGGCATTAGTGTGCTATGGAATGATATGAAAATTGATATGGTTTAAAGTAGAATGAAAATGTAGTTTAAATTTGGCGAGAATGGTTGTCGTACTTTCTGTATTTGGGGTACCCTCTCAGCCGCACGCTGGCGATCAACAAGGCGGTCAACGTACCAGAGACCCGTGGCGCGCGGCGAGCGGTGGGGAAGACGCCCTGCCCGCCCGGCGATCCGCGTGGCGCCCGCGGCGAGTGTAAGCGCGCCGCCTGCTACGCCCGCAGAAGGCAAAAAAGGTAGTGCGAGGTGGCTTCACTCGAAAGCTCCTTCTCTGTCGTCTGGATTAAAACGGAGAGTGCACGTGTCGAACACATCCAGCTGCAAGAATTTACGCTACAAGCCCATTCCTTTGGCGCCTCTCACCAACCCGTCAAGAAGGGTCACATCAGCGGACGGGCGAAGCCATCGTCGGTATTTAATGAAATTTGGAGGAATGGGACAAGCAGGAAGGGGTAATAAATGTATGAAGATAAGCATGATGACCCTCCTTTTACCTACTCCGTTGCTTTGGCCTATATAAGGGCCTCCGGTTATGTGGGAAAGGCGGTCGAGCATTGGAGTAGTGTTGCATTCGAGCAAGCAAGAGCTCGCAAACATAGTCTAGAGAGAACTTGTAACACGAGAGCTTTGTACTAGCTTTGCACACTCTATAAACCAATCGAGCAGGAAGTAAGGCTATTACCCAAGGCAAAGGGGGCCTGAACCTGGGTAAAATATTTGTGTTATCCCCAGTTCTTAGTCGCCGGAGCTCGTCGCGGGGGAGTTCCTAGGGTTTCCCCTCGCTAGGTTTAGCCGCGCCGAGACACCCTCCTTCAGAACAAAACCGGTCTGTAGACTCAAGACTGTCCGGGTGAATCTGCCGACAATGGTTGATTGGTGATATTTGGGTTTGTTGAAAAGTTTGCCTAGTCGATTAAGGACGGTCTATGAGATCTTGAATGTAAGTGCAACGTGCTTCTACAAGTGCGGTATGGGACATACCTAGCTGTCCATTTTGTGACATTCCATATTTAGTTATGCCATTCAATTGAATGTAGGGATGGTTAGTCTGCCACACGGTGCAGGAGGGGGGCTTCTGGATTGAATGGTTTTAACTTTACTAGCGGTGGAATCTTAGCGAGTATAACTATATGGAATGAAGCATAATAGAACCCATGTCGTGATTTTCTCTGCCAACACATCAAAGGAAGTGTGTATCTAGGTAAAAGGAGATAATCATGTCTTGTGGGAAAAGTTATACAACCTCTGCAGAGTTAAAATTAATTGATTAGCCGCACCTGATTATGGTCATCATAGAGCAAATCTTTTACATGATTAGATTTTGATGTTTCAAAAATGGGTTGAGAAAAGTGATTTCAAGTAGATTAATTTCATTGTTGGAAAATTTGTTTAAAATATAATATTCTTTAAACTAAAAGTATGCTATTAAAAATTACTTAGAGTAGTGAAAAACTTATTTTGTGCAAAATTCAACTATATAGCTTTCCTTTATCACTCTACATTAAAATACATCTTCCGTGTAACTTGCGAGTACTTTGATATTCACCCTTATTTTGTTGTTGTTTTTAGAGGAGTCTCTCGATGGTAAGGATCAAGATAACTAGACCGTTGCCTCGATTGATTCTTTTGGCCGAATCTATTGGGTTCTATTACAGTTCTATTCATTTTTCTTTGTAATCTTTTATTTGGACTGCGTGCCATATTTATTGTAAACTCGATTATTAATAAAGTGTATTAGATATGATATGTTATCATCTTTCTGTGTATACTAGTTTTTTCTGATTTAGTACATAATACATAGAAAATTTCAGAAGTGTTTTTTCAGGATCTGACTAGCATTAGCTAGTTCAAACTGGCTGAATGGTGAACGTTTTCGGTTTAATGATTCATGGGCTCAGTATAAATCAGGCTGATACGTGTACGGACTGAGTCAACTAATTTGTGTTCTATAGCCTCAGTCAAATACTGGTAACCTCCTTATATTTCGAAACAATACATAGAACAAATGAGTCCTTATATTATGAATTGAATGAAGCAATGGTGGAGACAGGTCTCAAACCACTAGGGTCATGGCCTGAGGTCTGTCATAAAAATCCACCTCAATTGCTATAAAATCTCTTGAAAAATCGTAAATAGACTCTATTGAGTTGCATGCACCAATGGAGTACCACCCAAAAGCAGGTCGATGAGGAAAGATGGGCAATTCACTTATGCTTCAACACTCCCCTCACGTCTGCAGGCTTCCTCGGTCCTGGGGCGTGTAATAGAAAGTGAGCTGCAATTATTATTTTTTAATTGCCAACCAGTGTCTTGAACTTCGAGGCCTCTTGGCTTTGATACTATATTGAGTTGCATGCACGGCGAGTTCACCCAAAAGCTTAAGGTGATGAGAAAAGATGAGCAATTCACTTATACTTCAACAAACTCAATACAATTGGCCTAGCCTGAGGCTTTGGGCTGGAACCAAGTAAAATCCCTTTTCCCTCGAGACACGGATGCTCGAATATAATCTAGGTTGCATTCACATCGAACAAAACAATAGAAGGACCAATACTTACAGCTGAAAAAAAAAAGAAAGGACAAATACTTCGAGGAACATCTAGGACAGGTAAATAATCTAGGAAAGAACCGTCTCAAACCTGCTTGCCGCCTGTATATCGACATGCGCAGCGTAATCAACATCTTGTCCGATTTGCTGCAACTTGTTTGTCATCTGGAAAAACATGCGAAAGGCGCAAATTGTAAAGCTTGTCCCAATTTAAAGAACCTACATCTGAAAACTTGAGACTTGAGCATACGCGAATAACTGACGATTGACTTGCCTTGCAAAACTGAAGCTGAACAGGAGCTCCATGGAGCTAGCTAGAAAGCTTGCTGCTGGTGGAATGTGGATACATTCAGAACATTGTTGCGACGCCGGTGGTCTGTGGCTTCTGGATTGAATTAGTAGCTGCCAGATGCCATGGCAACACCGGGTTCTGAATCTAGACTTGTATACAGCTTTGGCAAGTCAAGTCAACTAAAGAACAAGTCAAGTCATGGACTGTCGAGTCCTTCAGCTTCAGGTCTCCACCAAATTAAGTACCCGTCTCAGCTACTTGGCCTGTCAATTGGTCCAGCAGAGCACCCAATAAGCGTCCCTTGACGTCAGTCTCGACTTGCAAATGTTTGTCTTGCTGGTCTGCGCGTGTGCGTTTGTTCGATGCTAAAGGTTTTATTCCCCTCGTGTTCTTTGTCCTTGGGTGTCTTGAGTTTTTCGATGCGGAAACTCACGAGTTGCACTGTTTGGTTTATTCAGAATTCTACCTGTAAATTTCCTGTAAACTATCTACACTCCAAACATATCGCGGGTGAATTTGCAGCCAATCCAAAGCTCCCCCAAATTGGATCTACTCTGTATCTTGAGAGTCAGCGTGAATCAAATAGGACTTGCTAGCTGTTGAAGGTTCTCTTTGTCGCATTTGTTTCCCGGACGATAATTGCATCGATCTCTTTCTCTCTTTAATCGCATCCTTTTCGGTATAATTCTTCTCCGGAGCTCAAGAGTAATGCCACTCCTGCAGGTCAAGTCAACTAATAATACAAGGACGTTAGATTCGGGGAATCCATGTGACTGTAATCAGATCCCGTCCTTGCAATAAATTATGGGCACTCTGCTCGGATAATCTATCTCTTGTAGTCAGTAGTATGCTTCGCTACACGTGCCTGGTTGGCCGCGAGCAACCACGATAAAACTCCTCGAAGCCCACGAGGCGAGAGTGGATCGCGCATGGGAAACACGGCTTACAGCTACGACAGAGGTGGGCACTGTCAGAAATCATCGCTTATCTTTACTATTTTTAATTAGAAGTTGATAATAATACGTTCATTCTCCACCCTTTACCTCCCTATCAGTTCTCCACCCATGCATGGTCTACACGCTAGGTGAACCATTCACGTAAAGGCCTAAAAATACCGAGTAGCCCAAGCCCATATGACATCCAAAAATTTGCTTCTTCATTTAATTTATTTAATCTGGAATTTATTTGAACCTGGTTGATTTTATAAAGTCCTTTTGTTGTGATTTTAGTTTTAACAAAAAGAATTTATGAGTAAAATTTAAAGGATGAAAAATTCCAAAAATAATTTTATTAAGTTTCAAATATTCTAAAGTATTTTTGAGAATTTTTTCAGAATTTTTAGAACTTTTTACTATTTTTACCGTTATGCTTTTCTCTTAGCATAAAAAAATCCGAAAATGAGCACCATCTGACAGGTCCTTCTTCCACCTCCAGCGAAAGGAAGTGCAGAGCTGCAGTCTCTGTCCTCCATTAAATCAAGAATTAGAGCTTTAATTTCTCTATGATTTATGTACCAAAAATTCGGCAAAAATCATATCCAGTTCCTCGTGACTTCCTCTTGCCATTCATGGCATTTAATCCCCTAAAATCCGAGCAAAATTTTCATTCTTTTTCATCCACCACAATTTTATACGATTGCGCCTCCTCGGTCCCCCCGCCCTATAAATAGGAGCACCGGGTGCCTCTCGTTGTGAGCAACCTATTTTGCCTCTCCTTCCAGAGTTATTTCATCCCTATTTTGTCGGATTTTGCAAGGAAGCTTTTCGGATGAACAGTGCCCGGCGTGATGCTACAGCGCCATTTCTTTTCGTTTGAACTCCGTTTTGCTCTGTTTTTTCTTTCTAAATTCATCTAAAATCTCAAATTACTTATTTATGCTAGTTTTGTTGATTGAATTTATTTGGATTTTAATTGAAATTAGTTGTTTTTCGTATATAGATTTGAGAGAGTTGGAATAGCTCGTTGTCGAGCGATCTCAAGCATCAACCTTCGGATCGAGGCAAATCACACCCTTGAACATATTGATTTCAAAATTTAAAATTATATTTCGATTTAAATTATTGCATGCATAGTTTTATTAATGTAATTTAAACCGATTTAAATAATTAGTTACTCCTAATTGGTAGGACCTCAATTGACTTTGAAATATTTGTATCTTGTCACCTTAGAGCAAAATATCACTAGTTGATATATTATTGTAGTATTAACTAGTGTTATATAGTAAATAACTTAGACTTGAATTTATGACTTTTTTGGTATTTATGCCAAAACAAGATTTGTGTTGAAAATAAAGTTATTCCTTAGTGTCGATTGCACCATGGGATATTATGAAATATGATGTTATTCAAAAGAAAGTGAAAATGTGATTTAGACCCAGGCAGAATGGTTGGTGGTGGGTGCGTGAGGCATAAGGGTTGTGAAAACTCACCTAGTCAATTAAGGATCGGTCTATATTCGCTGAATATAAAGTCTTAACGTACTACCACAAGTCTAGAATGGAGCGGACCGACTATCCGTATTGCGACATACTATGGATAATTATGCCATCGGGTTGAAAGTGGCGATGGGTGTAAGGCACCACTCGGTATAAGAGGGGGCTTACGGGTTTGGCGGTTTTAACCTTATCGGCGGTGGAATCTTAGCGAGCATGACTACGTGGATGGAGCTTTATAGGGGTCTTGTCATGATTTTATCTGTCGACACACCAGCGGACACTACTATAGAACCGACATTTGCTACGGCCCATCGATCTGGGTTAAGATGCAACCGGATCGATAGTTAGATCGATCCGGTTCAACGGCCTCGAGCCTGCGAAGCGTCGATCTAGGTTCAATACTGCGAACTGATATTGATGGTATAACATTAATCTTGGTTAAAGTGACATAAGCCGTGATGCGATGTGATTACATCGATCTACGGTTTGTGCCTTCAACCCGTCTTGAGTCCCAATTTAAACTTCTTCCTCCTCCCCGCTCTGCGAGACCGAGATCATTTCCTTTGTGAAAAAACGGTGGAGCTTGACCAAGAGCTTCAAGGGAGGAGAAGTGCTGCTAAAATTTCAAAATTTTGGTCATTTTACTCTAACCAAGGTAACTAAGGTTAGTAATATCATTCCTCACTTCATTTGGTGTTAAATGGAGCCTCTTTTTGCTTGAATTATGAAGAAAATTTGATCTTTTCCCATGATTGATGAAAGATTATGAATGTAGAGGAGAGTGCTGCCCAAATTTCAAAATTTTGGTCATTTTACTGTAACCAAGGTAACTAAGGTTAGTAATATCATTCCTCACATCATTTGGTGTTAAATGGAGCCTCTTTTTGCTTGAATTATGAAAAAAATTTGATCTTTTCCATGATTGATGAAAGATTATGAATGTAGAGATCTAGCTTAATCTTTTCAAATAGGATACAAAAACTTGTTGTGTAAGCTTAGAATTTTCTTGGATTATAATGTAGCTCGCATTTAATGTGTGGATCTAGCTTAAATTTAGGTTTTAGTTCCATCGATCGATGAAGGATGAGGTTTGGTTGCACGTAGTTGGGGAGAATGGTGCATGAAAATCATGGAGTTTGGGATATTGAAATGGCGATAGTTATGTGGAAAAGAAGAAATTTAAATTCATTTGCGAATTAAAATAATATCAGAAATATGAATAGAAAATATAAAATGAGTTCAAAATTTGAGAAAAGTTTTCAAAAATACTTTGGAATATTTTAAACTTAGAAAAATTACTTCTAGTATAATTTTGGTTTTAATTTCCATCAGCAAATTATTTTTGAAAACATCGTTAATTAAGTGCTAGAGATTTAGAAAAAATAAAAATAAATGATTGAATAATAATTTGGAAATTTTTAGGGTGTTAAAATTTCAAGAGAATTTGCAAACAAAGTCGTCGTGAATTTTGTTCGAAATTTTGAATCAGAGACTCGATCGACCAATTCTTTTTGTAGATTGCAAAACTTGTTGTGTGAGTTTAGATTTTGCTTAGATTATTATTTAGCTCGGATTGAAGGTGTGGATCTAGCTAATATTTAGGTTTTGGTTCAACAATTCATTTATCGGAAAATGAGCTATGATTATCTTGATGTAACATAATGTAGATGGACCGGCGATGGATGTACATGGACCGGCGCTCCCGGAGTTCTTCAGGGGTTTGCAAGATTTTCTTCGTGCGGCCGATGCACACACTGACGTCGGAGCTACATATCTTGTCCATGCATAGGCTGCAAGAATGAGAAGGAGTGGCCAAAATCCAGCCACCTTCACTTTCATTTGCTCACAAGAGGTTTCATGTCAAACTATACTGTTGGACCAAGCACGGTGAAGAAGAGATTATCTGAAGACGGTAAAGAAGAAAAGGCGGACAACAATATCGGGACATTTGGTCAACACGGTTCTTCGAAGATACATTGGAGGAGTTTGGTGATGATGACCTAGACCAGATCTTTGTGTGATGGAGAGGAGAATACATCGATGAAAGACATTACGAAAAGTTCGGTTGCCTATGGGAGGACCACGAACAACTTTTTGTACCCAAACTATCGGCAGGGGCCATAAAAAGTTGCGTACCACACTAGAATGATGCAATGGAAGGCGACCAATGGATTGTCTAATAAGAGATTCGACGAGTTGTTATGCCTCATAAAGAAGTTACTTCGAGAGGAACACCTTGCCCGAAACTACGTCACGATGCCAAACAAGTTATGCGCCTTTGGGGTTGGAAGCTGAAAGATACATGCATGTCGTAATGATTGTATCCTTTATCTTAATGAGTATGAGGATTCGGAAGCTTGTCCGTGTGCAAAAACTTCGCGGTATAAGACCGAGCGTGATGACCCAGTGAGGTAGAGGGGCGTAAGAAGAAGAGGCCTCTGCTAAGGTGGTGTGGTATTTCCTGTAATCCCCGGTTGAAGCGTTTATTTGCGAACAAAGCGCATGCCGGATGATCTTGTACCGCACAAGGAAGACCGTAGACGACGGAAGGCTAAGGCACCTTCTGATGGCTCCTGATGGAGGAAAGTCAATAGAACATACGCGGACTTTCTTTGAGGATGCAAGGAACATAAGGTTTGGGTTGAATGCGGATGGGATGAACCCGTTGGCGATATGAGCAAAGCGATCACAACACTTGGCCCGTGACTCTATGTATCTCGACCTTCCTCTTTGGTGTGTGTATAAAGCGGAAGTACATTATGATGCCATTGCTTATCAAGGCTGCGAAGCAACACAGGAAGCGACATTGATGTGTACCTCAAACCGTTGGTTGAAGATCTGGTAACTCTTGTGGAGCGATGGTGTACGTGTATGGGATGAGTACAAAAGAGCACTTCACTTTCGTGCATTGCTATTCGTAACCATCAACGATCGGCCTCGCGCCAGTAACCTATCGGGCCTATCTATCAAAGGATATAAAGCTTGCATCAATCGCTGTAGAGGATCTTGACAGCAAGTACCTAAAAAACTCTCGAAAGGTTGTGTACATGGGCCACCGTAGGTTCCTCCATATGAAGGACCCGTTACGGAGGAAGGGTGAGAATTTTGATGGGACAGAAGAGAAACATAAGAAGCCCATGCATCGCAGTGGGACACTTGTATTTTCTTTGGTAAAGGATTTGAAAGTAGTATTTGGAAAAGGTCCTGGTAGCAAACCTGTCCCAGCTGAACAAGGTCACACGAAGGCCATTTGAAAGAAGAAGTCAATATTTTGGGACTTACCTTACTGGAAAGACTTAGAGGTCCGCCACTCACTGGATTTCATGCATATCACGAAGAATGTCTGCGTGAACTCGCTGGGTTTCTAGATATGTACGGTAAGTCAAAAGATACACTTCAAGCGCGAAAGGACCTCTGACTATTGGGACTCGGGAGCGACCTACATCCGAGAAAAGAGAAAGGACAACATTACCTCCACCCACCGAGCTACACTCGAGCAAGGAAGAGAAAAAAAAACATGATTAAGTTCTTGAATAGTGTGAAGGTCCATACGGATACTCCTCGAACATAAGGAGACTCATAAACATGAAGAGAATAAAATCATACACATAAAATCCCATGATTGTCATGTGTTGATGACCTGATTGCTCGATTGGCGTCGAGGTAATGCAGGTTAGGTGCGAGGACAATCATAAAGCGCGTTCGTTCTTCATACGGTGTCGCAGAAGGTCATCGAGCGAATAAGGTATCTAATCTGCATGATGACATGGTCAATAGTCTGGTTAGCCTTGAGATGATCTTTCCTCCATCCTTCTTTGATATTATGGTCCATCTCATGGTCCACATTGTTAAAGATAGAAATTCTCGGACAGTGTTCCTCCACAATATGTTTCCTTCGAGAGGTACATGGGTATCCTAAAAAGTATGTTAAATGGCGGTCTCGCCTGAACGAATTCGCTAAGCGAGATGTATCAAGACCGAGGAGGTGATCAAGTTTTGTGTTAGTTACATTGATGATCTAAATCCGATTGGCGTCCTGTATCACGCCATGAGGAGGCTACGGGGAAAAAGGACTTTAGGGAGAAAAGAATCCTATAGCGACGATCTACTTGCATTTAAACAAGCACATTTCACGGTATTGAAACAAGCAAGCAGTGGTGGCTCCGTATATCTATGATCACGAGATGAGTCTGGCCCAATACCCCAGAGAAGTTAGATAAGTGGATCGCGATGAAGCAAATGGATCATTTCAGCGATTGGTTACAAAAGCAAGCTGTTGGGCAAGGCAGAACAGAACGATGAACAATTGAAACTCTTGGCTCGAGGACCGTCCACAACAATCATATCATTTCAAGGGTATGAGATAAATGGGTACACATTTTACCGACAACCTGTGATAGCAAAGCACCAACCAAAGCGAGAAGGCCGTCAGTATAGATGCCTTGGACAAAATGGAAAGATGGACACCTACTATGGTTTCATAGAGGAGATCTCGGAGCTGGAGTCACGGGCCATTAAAAGTCCCTCTGTTTGGTGCTAATGGGTCAAAGCCGATTAGTGAATATCGATAAGTACGGTATGACAAGCTGTGGACCTCAAGCAAGTGGCCTATAGGGACGAACTGTTCGTGTTTTCGCTAATGATGTGACACAGGTATTCTATGTGATGGACATGGACAAAGAAACCGAAAAGCGAAGGAAGACTAGCGAGAGCGATCAATTAAAGCGCCCACGTGGTTCTTCCGTAAAAGAAGGATTGTTCGGAGTTGAGGCGCCACGACGAAGAAGAGTATAATCGATTCGACGAGCTTGCTTCCTTTCATGGTGGACGTAGACATTAGTGTCCTGAATGATCTGAGAGGAATCTCCCCACGTGCGCCGCGATCATAATGAAGGATCACTTGTAAAAGCAAAGTATGTTAGCAAATAAGGATTGCTTTGCTTTCTTTTGGTGTAATAGACTACTAACATACTAGTTTCTCATTCCTCTAGAGGTTTTCTGTTGCTTCGTGATTTTCTGCTCAAATTGTACTAATATTTGACTAACAATATTGTTCAAAGTCCTCTCTGCCTAATATAACAAGGTGACAATTTGCAATGGAATTATAAGAGTGCAAAAATTACTTTATTTCTTACAATCTTAAAAAAAGGCTAATTGAACCTAAAGTGGTAAAAGTATTTTTAAAAATTATTTAATGAAACAATAGTTAAACAGAGATTTAAAAAAAGAAATCTTAAAAAAAGGCTAAATGAATCTAAAGTGGTAAAAGCATTTTTAAAAATTATTTAATAAAACAATAGTTAAACAAGTAAATAAAAAAAAGAAATCTTAAAAAAAGGCTAATTGAACCTAAAGTGGTAAAAGCATTTTTTAAAAATTATTTAATGAAACAATAGTTAAACAAAAGAAATAAAAAAGAAATCTTAAAAAAGGCTAATTGAACCTAAAGTGGTAAAAGTATTTTTAAAATTATTTAATGAAACAATAGTTAAACAAGAGATTTAAAAAAGAAATCTTAAAAAAGGCTAAATGAATCTAAAGTGGTAAAAGCATTTTAAAAATTATTTAATGAAACAATAGTTAAACAAATAGATTTAAGAAATAAAAAAAAAAGAAAAAAAAGAAAGGGATAGGGGGCACGAGCGGGCTGCACCCAAGACCTCACGGATCGGGAGAGCCCAGCACTTCAAGCGCCTCGCGCTAGCCAAGTGGGAGGAAGATTTCTTATCAAGTAGTAAGGCGCTAAATTGTTTTGAGTTTTATAAACCCTTCACATCAGGTCGGTTGGTGTATTCATGGGCCGAGGAGCCTAAAGGGTGCTGAGGTGACCCATCGATCCGGTTGGTGTATTCAACCGGTCGATGTGAGAGTCATCGATCCCGGTTGGTGTATTCAACGGACCGATGTGAGACATTAGTCCGGTTGAATACACCAACCGGGGCCGATGGTGCACCTATAAATCCCTCCCGCCGCCTCCTCTTCCCCAATTTTTGCTACTCCGCCATTGTTCCCCATTCTCCTCCTCACGGCTCAAATGCGCAAAGACCTCCGACGACAGGGCGCCTCCCAACGACCCACCGCGCGCCGTCCTCCTCGCCTCCGACGCACCCCGCCGCCATCCTCGCCTCCCGAAGCCTTGCCTCCGCGCCTTGCCTCATGCCATTGTTCCCCCCTCAGGCATTCGCCAACCCTAGGGTTTGTGCCCTCCTTACCCGATGAGATCACTTGTCACTTGATAAAATAATATGCGGTTGGGTGTCGTGAGTGTAGGATCTAGCTTTTTGTTCCATTCGATAAATTTTGCTTGGGTTGCAACGACATTCTGGTTGGTATCCTCAAGAGTGAAAGTGTTGGGAGTTTGTCTTTGTCGATTCTAGAACTAACAGATGGTCTTTGTCGATTCCTCGCTTTTGCCGATTCTAGAACTAACAGATGGTGCTTAAATCAACTAGGAAACATATAAGAAATGGGCCTTCTAATCCTACATGTCTAAGGGAAGTACATCTAGTGGCTTCTTTGTATGGACCGTGTGGTCTCATATATGGAACCATGGAAGAGTCGGTGTATCTATGCAAAGGCGATTTTTGGTAGATGTTCTCACTACTTCATAAGTTCATAGTTAATGTTACGCACCACCGGGTTCTATCTACCTTTGTTTTGTCTTGAATTGAGTTGAATTTAGGTTCAGGGAAGTACCTTTTTCACATGAATGTGATGGAGATGTTTGAGACATTTTGGTTGTCTCTGGAATATGGTTTTGTTTCCTTTGATTAGTACTTGTAATGTCATTTGTAATTAAGCTCTGTTAAGAAGATCCTTTTTAGCTGGCATTACCTTATCTGTTGGTGTTGATTCAGTGAACCGATTGAGAAATTTGAGGGACTAGCTGTCGATGGTTGTTACCGACAATGAAGAAGAGGGAGTGGGGCAAGGCGGAAGATCTAAGCCTGATGGTAAAGCAAGAGACGAGAGATTTTTACCCAGGTTCGGGCTCTCCAATGGAGATAATACCCTAGTCCTGCTTTCGTTGTTTTAGTGCGTTGGTGTTCTTGGTTACAAGAGGCTCCCCTCTCTCTCTGTACAAGGTCCTCTCTCTATATACACCGGCCAGGGCATCCCGAAACACGGTGGCGGAGTTCTTTTGGCCAGCAGAGCGACAAAAGCAGCGAAGCGGTTGAAGACTACGAAAGGCCGTCTCAGCAAGTACGACAATGCACAATACCATGCAGCTGTCAGCGCCATGCGAGGGTGCACGCCGCCTACCTACTGTCGCCCACAAGCTTCCGCTTACTTTTCTTCTATTCCGCAGCGCCTTCAGAGCTCCCCTTTTGGCTTGTCGGCGGACCACCCTCATGGGCGATCCATTCGGTCCATGGGCTGAACACCGATTTCATGATTCCCACAGTAGCCCCGAGTGCTTCGAGACCGAGCCCCGTGAGTTTGCCCTTTGCATTGCGGTTGTTTTTCTTCATTAAGTGGCTTGATGGGGAGGTCGCGATGGACTCAATCTCCTCGGCAGCTTCATCGGGTGCCTTTGCCTAACTTCGCCTTGGCCTTGATAATCATCGCCTCGGAATATTTCTTTGTTTATGGGCGCCTTGGCATGATAGCGCCTACATCCGGTCGGTAGGAGCATAGCGTGTTTCGTCATGGGAGCGCGCCACCATTTGGCTCTGGGCGAGTGGTACCGTACATGTCGGCGATCGGCTCATCATGGGCGTACCTTGGATTGATCGATGACACCTACACGGTCATGCCGGAGCGTAGCGTGGCTTCGTCATGGAAGCAGCGCCATCATTTGGCTCGGGTCGAGGGTACCCGTACATGTCTGGCGATCGGCTCGTCATAAAGCGTACCTTGGACTTGGACCCCCACAATATCGACTCCGTCTCGTGGCAACCGAGTGCGACCCGGCATAGAGGGCATATCGCAGGTCGAGCCGATCTTGGCTCAGGCGGCCTTGGTCTCGCGTGGGGCGGCGCTTAAGTCGGAAAGCGGAGGGCACACGATTTTCCGAACCGCCTCTTGTCCTGGTAGCGGTGCCCGCCACGATCATAGCCCGTGGTTGTCCGAATCCGGATAAGTCGCACTCCAGTCAAACTTGGCAGGAACGGGCCCTACCTCCAGCGGGAATTGTTCGTCTTTTATAGTCCTCAGGAGCCGCGCCGAGCTAACTCCTTCTCGCGTTTCACGCCCCTCGCTTCTTTGTCTCCAAAAACCCGTCGTCCTCTCCGCGAGCTCCGTTGCTAGGGTTTGACACCGCCGCCACCTTCTGCTCCTGCGTCGCCGATATCGTCCTCAGGGAATGTCGAATCTGCCTCCCCAGGGCTCCACCGCGCTGCCCCCGGCCCACGATTGGGTCCCTTCCACGCTGACGGAGGCGCATTTGGACGCGATGGTCACCATGGGGGTGATGCCACCGGCGGCCCTGATCAGCGCCCGCCCGGCGTGCGGTGAGTTTTACCCCACCCCTCGCTCCGAGGAGATCGTCGTCTTCGAATCCTTCTTTTAGCGTGGCTTTGGGCTTCCGGCCGGCGGTTTCTTCCGCGGACTTCTTTCCTACTACGGTGTCGAATTGGTTCACTTGAATCCCAATTCCATCCTTCACATCGCCGTCTTCATCCATCTTTGCGGCGTATCTTGGGATTCGCTCCGCATTTCAACCTCTTCGCCACCTCTTCCTTCTCAAGCCCTTCCGAAGCAGAGCTCGCCTAAGGAGGTCGGAGGTGCGGCATCGGTGAGGATGGGGCGAGGAAGATCTACTTCGCCATCCCTTTCAGGACCTCGAACAAGGGGTGGCACCACGAGTGGTTCTATTGTGCCAACCTCGATCCTTGCCTTCCGCCCTTTTCTCGAGAGCCCCCGAGAGTGTCCCATTCTTGGACCGCGGTCCCACCTGAGCACGAGATGGGGCAAGTGAACTAACTCCTCGCCACGATCTCCGGATTGAAGGAGGCGGGCTTTGACCCGGCGTGAGGATCCTCTCCAACCGCCATTCACGGGTGCGGCCATTAAGAGCGGATATTCTTGGGTACGAGTCGGGAAGATGACCCGGCGGAGGTGGCGAAAACTATCGACCGGGAGTTGCTTATGATTCGGATGAGTGACCTCCTGGCGCCGGATGTCACGATCCTCTCGCCCCACACTCCGAGCGCATTTTGCTTGACGAATCCTCCTCCCGCAGTGAGTGCTACGTCTTCATAGTGATTTTCCATCGATCCACCGCCCGACTGCTAACTGGGTCCACTTTCTTGGTTTGCCGCAGGATCGGGTGGCCTTTTCCTCAGATCCTCCGCTCACCTGCGCCTCTTCTTGCCGGGGTGCCGCAGCAAAACGCCCCGCCGAGCTCGCGGCGGAGGAACCGAGTGCCAAAAGGAAGGAGCCTGCCACCGAGGGAGTCGCCAAGCGGGGGCCGTCGCCGAAATGCCCCCCCGAAGGTCCGTCCACCCGGAAGCCACTGGGCGCGTACATCAAGAAGTCGGCCTCTCGACCCCCCTTGACCCGAGCGGCCTCGGACCTATCCCCGAGTGGTTCAGCCACTCGGAAAGAGCCGAAAGCGAAGATAAGGAGGTCGGGTAGGTTAGTTTCTCCTTTTCTCATTTGCTCCTCTTTCCTCGTCATGCGCTCAAACTTTTCTTGACGATCAGGGCACCAAGGGTGGGGATCCCCCTGAAGGCCCCTTCTGCCGCACTCCCAGGTGGTGTGGGCAAAGAAGAAGCCATTCTGCCGCCGTACCAGGAGCCTGGCGGCGACGATTCTCTTGTCGAAGCGGACGCTGCATCTGCCAGCCGCCGAGTCCGATGATGCCAGATTACAACTTCTCCGCCTCAATGGGGCAGCGAAGCCGGACCGATACCAACCCCTCGCCACGGTGGAGGAGATCCCGAGCAGCCCGACGCGTCCGACTCTCAACCCTCCTCCGGATCTTTTTTGCCATGAGGACAAGTGGAAGGCTTTCGCGAGCGACGAGAAGCCGAGAGAGGAGCTTTTACTCGAGCCGTCCAGGCGCCAAAGTGGGTCGGTGGTGTCGTCTTTCCTTACGCTCACGCCAGTGGCACACATTCCTCATTCTCTGGTGTTATTCTAGGCGCCCAGGAACGCCCCGAGGAGAGGGACGCTCCTCAAGAAATACTTCCCAAGGTGAGGGAGTCTGAGTCTGAAGCCAACTTGGAGCGTGCGGTGGCATGAGGGCGAGCTAAGCATTTGGAGCTTTGGAGACAAGTCCAAGCTCTGACAGAGGCGGTCCAAGGTGGGTGCCTCCTTGCCTTCTTGTTTGCCGACTTGGTTCTCATTGTTCCCCGACTTAAGCTTCTTGTTTGAGCTTCGCGACGGTCCAGCGTTGCAAGATTCCGAGTCTCGGGTGCAGGCCGACAACTCCAGGCTGGCGCGGGAGCTGGAGAGCATTTACCGTGAACAGATCCAGCCGCTGAAGGATTCTGAATCGCGGGCTCTAGCCGACAATGCCCGACTGTCGCAAGAGCTGGAAGGTATTTATCTCCTCATTCGGCGTCGCGTCCCTTGCGTCTGTAAGGTCTCTTACGACAATCTTGTGGGTATGCAGCGGTCAAGAGGAAATCGCAGGAGCAGGTCAATGCCCTTAGGGAGGAGGCAAGGGCCGCTCATGAGCTTCACGGCAAGTTTCGCGACTCCATCAAAGGGATGGTCGAGTTCTGAGCCGGAGGAGCCGAGCCGAGTGGCGATAGCGAGGCCCTTTCGTTGTTGTCGGCCGGTCTGAAAAGCTCGGGGCCCACATCCGAGAGCGTCGGCGACAAGCGCCGACCTAAGTGCTAGCCATCACAAAATCGCTCTATCCCGGGGTGGAGCTAGAGGCCATTAAGGAGGGCTTTGCCTGTACCGTCGACGGTGATCAAGCCGCTGCCCTTTTTGACGAAGTCCGGAGCGTGGCCTCCTCTTTAGTGGAGAATTTAGAGTTAGACCTTTAACGGATGCTTGCTTGGACTTGTAATTATTACTTTTCTTCTGACGCTGTTACTGCTGGTCATGAGTGGTCTCGCCGCGCTTGAGAAGATTTTTCATGCGTCATGCGCTGCTGGCGCCTCGTTCAGCCCCTCGGTGCTAGTGGGTTTTAATCGGCTTGCCTCGGCGCCGGTCTTGTTGTCGGGCACTTCAACTTCCGTAATGGTACGGTGAGTCTGCTTGCCTTGACCTTGTATTTAAGGCGTTACCACTCTGGGAGCGATTGCCCATTCTTCTTGTTTTTATGTCGTTTCTTCGCTTCTTGATGGCCTTCCGATGGCATCTTCGTCAAGTTCCAATGTTTCTGAAGCCGCTCCGGCCTCTCCCTTGCCGCTGGTCTTCAACTTCGGGGATGATGATCCCGCCCCGGAGGTCACCGAGGAGGAGCTCTGGGCGGACTATGACCTCATCCTGCGAGTTTGGCGTGAAGGAAGAAACTCGCCGCATGACTTACACGCTGCCGTGGAGGTCTTCCTCGAGGTCGTTCGGCCCTTGCCGAGGTCGCCGATGTCCTCGTGAAGGCCTTGGGCGAGCCGCCGTGCTTCGTGTAGGTTTGAATGCTTTTAGGAGGATTTTGTAGAAAACATGCGATCGGACATAACGTTCGATCTTATGATGACATATATATATATATATATATATATATATATATATATATATTATGGCCTTCGGTTTTATCCAAATACATAATGTCTTTTGTTTGAATGTTTACATACGGTGGCCTAGCCCCGAGTGTATGGCTAATTGCTAGACATGTACTCAGCAACTATGCCCCATCGCCCGTAACTTACTACTTAAGGTTAATGCTTTTAGAATTTGGTCATGATTGCCAATGAAAAAAAGCAACAAGTTTTAGTCAGAGAAGCGAGGGTAAGCGTTACACTTAGATCTTTGTTAGGTGATTGGTAGCCCTCGACTTCATTGCTCACTTGAGAATCAAGTGGTAGGAAGTCCAAACGACTAAGATTACAACGATCTGATGGAATGCGTATTTTAAGTGTAAAAGCGACGTAGCTGTTCTATGTTCCAGGTGTTGCCGAGTGCTTTGCCGTCTTCACGCTTGAGTCGATAAGCTCTCGGGCGCACCACTTCATCAATGATGCAAGGACCTTCCCATCCCGGGAGAGCTTATACTTTCGACTTTCAGTTCTTTCTAAGAACCAGATCTCATAGAGAAAGCCCACCCGGATGTTTGATTAGTGGTAGCGTCCCGAGACCTTGGAGGTATTTGGCCGGATCGGATGGATCACGGCGTCCTAGCTTCTTCCGGCTTGTCAAGGTCTTCCGGTCGGCTTTCCTCCGACTCGGCTTCTCTGTAGTTCGAACCGTTGGGATCCAATGTCGACTTCGATTGGCGGGACCGCCTCAAAGCCGTATACGGGAAAAAGGCGACTACCCGGTAGCCCTCATGGAGTAGTTCTCGATCCCAGTGTAATGAAGGCAATTCTTTTAACCACCATGGCGTGTACGGTTTGAGACGATCGAATATTACAGCGCCGGTGCCTTGCCTTTCATGCCATTGGCCCTCGACATGCATCTTTGCTCTGTGGATACCCCATAGAGGCGTAAACAGATTTTGATCCCGAGGGCCTCGCACGATCTTGGAATTCTTCATACGGGCTGGCGCCATTAGTCGATGATGATTCTGTTGACACGCCAAACTGACGACGATCTCTGAAGAACTCTCTGGCTTTAACGCGGTGATGGTTGCAACCGCCAAGCAGCCGATCCATTTGGTGAACTTGTTGATGGCGGCGAAGAGGAAAGCAAACCCACCGGGTCTTTTGAGTGGCCCGACGATGTCAAGCCCCGGACGCGAATGGCCAAGTGATCGGGATGGTCTGCAGACTCTGCGGCCGTTATGTGTATTTGTCGAAGCAAAAAGCTGCGGCCGCCATAGCGACGATTTCCTCGCGTCTGTGATGCGATCGGCGAAGAATCGCTTGCCGGTGAGGCTTTGCCAACCAATGTGCTCGAGGTCGCGTGGTGTCCACAGATCGAGTGAATCTCTTTGAGGAGATCCTCCTTCTGCTTCGATATGCATCTTAAGACTCGGGCGCTCTTAGAAAAAGTTCCTCTCCGACCACAGCGTAGAAGCTTTTTGCCGCCGTGCAATGCATTCGGCTTGCCGCTGGTCTTCGAGGAGTTCATCTCTCAGAGATAGTCCGGTAGGGCTTCGATCGATCGGGATTAACGACAGCACCTCGGCCTCGGTGACTTCTCCGTGTTTGCTCGAGACTCCGGGCGCCGGCGGTCGGCAAGTTCTTCCACGAAGACTCCGGCCGGGACTACGTCCCGAGTGGAGCCTAGCCTTGCGAGCTCGTCTGCTATCTCATTGTCCCGGCTGAGCACGTGGGTGAGCTCTAGTCCGTCGAACTTGTCCTCCAACTTGCGCACCTCCTGGCAGGACGCCACCATGCTGTCATCCACACACGACCACTCCTTTCGCACTTGGTTGATTACGGTACCGAATCTCGCGAATCGCCAATCGTCGGATAATGAACGATATGGCGATCTGGCTTCGTATGAGCGCTTCATATTCGGCGGCGTTATTCGATGCCGGGAAGTGGAGTTGGAGGACATATTTGAGCTTTTCCCCGTCGGAGAATCGAGACGACGCCCGCCCCACACCATTCAGCGTGAGGGAGCCATCGAAGTACATTGTCCGAGTCGAGGTCTTCCGCGGCTTTCACAGAACTCTTCGCGTCTCAATCCACTCAGCGACGAAGTCGCGCGGTACTCGACTTAAACATGGTCCCGGCTTGAAGGAGATTTCAAACGCTCAGAGCTCGATTGCCCATTTGCTTATTCTGCCGATGGACTCCGATTGTGCGAGATTCCCCAATCGGAAAAAGATGTCACCATCAAGCGGGATGTTCTTGAAAATAATGCTTGAGCTTCCGAGAGGTGAGCGATCACAGATAGAAGTTTACGCGACTTGAGGGTACCGCCTCTTGGATTCGCCAATGCTTCATCGACGGCAAACCGACGTTGAACCCTCTGCAAGTGCCCGCCTCCTCTCTTTCCACTACAATTGCCGCTGACCACGTGGTCGTGGCGCTATGTAAAGCAAGAGAGGCTCTTCTGGTGCTGGCGCAACTAAAACCGGCGGTGTGGTCAATAGCACCTTCAGGTCTTCGAAGGCTTGCTGCGCTTCAGGGGTGCATTGAAAGCTGTCCTGCTTCTTCAAGAGCTTGAAGAATGGCATTCCCCATTGCCTAAGCGGAGATGAACCGGCGAGTGCCACCATACAACCCGTGAGCTTCGGACGTCTTTTTTGGCAAGTCGGGCGGCTTCATCTTGAGAATGGCGTTGATTTTCTCGGGGTTTGCCGATCGCGGCAGTGATATGATGAATCGGAAAGCTTTTAGGAGGAGCCCGAAGGCGCACTTTTCGGGTTAAGTTTCATTCTGGAAGGCCCGTAAGCTCTTGAACGTCTCGGCTGGGTCGGAGGTGAGGTCTTCCTTCACTCGGGTCTTGACCACAACATTGTCTCGTATGCCTCCCGTTGCGTCCGAGTTGAGTGTGAAAAGCCGTTGAATAGCGCGTTAGGTGAAATCGGCGTTTTTCAACCGAATGGCATTGTGATATAGCAATCTGGCTACCGAATGGTGTGATGAAGGATGTCTTGATGCGATCTTCTTCCTTCAACCGGTTTGGTGATACCCGAGTATGCATCCAAAAACTCAAGAGCTCACACCGGCGGTGGAGTCTACACACAGTCGTCTGCGAGGCAAACCAAAGGGTCCTTTGGGCGCGCCTTGTTGAGATCTGTGTAATCAACACATCGCCAACTTTTATTTTTCTTGCGTGCAAGGACGGATTAAGCCAACGATCCGGGTGATACACTTTTATGAATTTAGCGCGAAGCTTGGTAATCTCCTCTCGATGGCGTCATGGCGGTCTTCGCATAAACCGCTCGAGCCGTTGCTTGATGGGTTTAGCTCTACTGTCTACATTGAGTGAGTGCTCGATCACCTCCCTAGGGACACTGGGCATATCAGACGGTTTCCAGGTGAAGATGTCCCGGTTTGCCCGAAGAAAAGTGACGAGCGCCTCTTCCTATTTGGGATCGAGCCCAGTCCCAATCAGGGCGGTCTCGCATACGAGTTAGACGGATCGAGATCACACGCTTGACTCCTCATCGGGCTTCATGGGATCGCTGCGCTCGTGGTCGAACATCGTCTTCGCCTGCGCGAGGCCGCCACTGCTCGATCCCCTCGCCTCGGTAGATGCCACCGCCTGCCAGTCGCAACTTTCTATCGCCGCATAAGGATTGCTTGACGTCGCCCCGGATGGTAATGACACCATTCGGACCCGGCATCTTGAGCGCGAGGTATGCATAGTGAGGAACAGCCATGAACCTGGCCAACCCCGGCCTTCCCAAGATGGCATGGTATGCCGTCTCGAAATCAGCCACCTTGAAATTTAAGTACTCTGTCCGGTAGTTCTCCTTGGTTCGACGTCCTTTGGGGCGTGATTTGCCCGAGGTGGCATGGCCGATCGGCGTCGAGGATCACCGTGGAATGGCGACGATCCCGCTTTAGTTCGGAGCGCGGGATCTTCATATCATCAAGGTCTTGGAGAAAAGGGCGTTGAGCCCACTTCCTCCGTCGACCGGCACCCTCTTGAGCCTAACATCGCGTATGGCGGGGTCCGGACCGAAGGATATCTGCCGAAGGAAGAGCCGCGATGGGTGATCCGAGCGATTGAAAGTGATCGGATCTCGGACCACCTCGTATTGAGGGGTCGGCGTTATTGCGTTGATCTCGGCGGTAAACTTGCTTCGCTTGGACTCATCTGACGCCGAGCCCGTATATGTAGTTGAGCTCTTGCGTTCGTCACTTGGTAGTCGCCACCATCTTCCTCGGGTGGATCTCTGCTTCTTCGCCGTCGCCCTTGCCTTTGTTACGCCTGTTCTTTGCTCTCGTGGGCGAACCTCTTCAGTCAGCAGTCCTCTGGCGTGCATGCCTCCCACAGGGTGGAAGGGCGAATGGCGTCCATTACCTCGTCAGAGCCGCCACCCCACGGGCTTCGCGGACGGCGAAGCTCGATGCCCGCGACTAGCTCTCCCGTCCACGCTTCTGTCCTTTGGCTTGGAGGACTGGCGTGGTCCTTCTTGTCCTTCTGCCATGCAAGGCGTCCTCTGGCGCTCCGCGCCAGCGTCCGAAGCGTAAGCGAGCGATCGCCAAAGGTAAACATCTCTCACAGCGGTGGTCGGCGGCCTTGAGACATTTTCTTGATTAAGTCGGTCGTCTGACTCCCTTACGAAGGCGACTATAACGACGCCTCGGAAACATCACTAACGGTATTCTTCTTCTCGCATGAAACGCCGGATGAACTCCGCGAGACTCATTCTTCTTACGGTGGGTAGTGCAGGTCCCATGCGCCCCAGGCCTTTCGAAGGTGCCACAGAGTTCGAGATAAATTGCTCAAGAGGTCACCCGAGAATCTATAGAACCCATTTGAGAGTCCGTGGAGCAAGCTTCGGCAGAGGAGCGAGTGTGACCGCAGTAGTTTGCCATCACGTTCAGTGCGCCTCGCGGCTTTGATTGCGAGGCGTACACTTAATTGCACCATGCCTCTGGATCTCTTTCGCCATCAAACTTAACGATGCCCCTAGGGTTAAAACCATCGAACCACCACTCTTGGTGAAGCCGGGTGTGAAAGACGAACCCGTCGATAGGCCACTTTGCGCCGTCAGGGCGGCAAATTACGAGGGGTCCTATCCCGTGGTTTCCGTTGTCACTCTCGGCCGGCGTGCACAGTGGCTCCAGCGAGTCGGCGTGGTCCTCGCGTCGGACACGCGATCGCCCGCGGACCGTCGTAACCAATTAAAGCGCTGTTAGGCCAAATCCTCACTCCGGCGCCTCTCCTTCCTCTCGATCATGGCGTCTAGCGGTAGATCGACGCGGAGATCTCGGTTGAGGCTCCGGCGCGCGTCGCTTCGACGGAACTCTAGCCGATGCCTCTGGGGTCGACTTTCGCGGTCCGTCTATTGCCCGGTCCCGAGTGGCAGCGGATCGGAAGTCGTCTTCTCTGCGGTGCTTCTTGGTTTCTTTGGACCGCCGCCGCCATCACCATAGCTTTTTACTTGAGCCACGATCGAGGTGGGGTTGCTCTGGACCGAGGATCGCCCAAGAGTGTCAAGCGGCGTCTTGGGCGGCGATGTTACTGTTGCGGCGTGTGAAAGATCAACCCGTCTCCTTCTTTACTGCAGGGAACTCCTCGTTGGCGTTGCGCCCGATCTTTGGAGGGACTTGGCGCGTTCTTTCGCGCCGCCACGATGTTGGTGATCGCCTCCGCGGTATGCTGCGCATCTTCGCGTCACGGGGTGTCGGTCCGGCGTCTTCGATCGCGAAAATTCGCGGAAGGCTTCTCGAAGTCGAAGGCCATGATGCCCTTCGATCCGACCCAAGCTCGGTGAGAAGCGAGCTTGCCGGTTGTCGGCGATGAAGTCCAGACTCCGAAGCGGAAAGTCTGGGCCGAGAGCAAAGAGAGCGGTGATCCCGTTGGGTGGTGCCATCAGACTCAAGGGGTGATCTTCACGCGAACCCTACAGCGGCGCTGGCTAATGCCGATGGTTGTTACCGACAATGAAGAAAGAGGGAGTGGGGCAAAGGCGGAAGATCTAAACCTCGATGGTAAAGCAAGAGCGAAGATTTTTACCTGAGTTAGCTCTCTAGTAGAGATAATACCCTAGTCTGCTTTCGTTGTTTTAGTGTTGGTGTCCTTGGTTACAAGGCTCCCCCTCTCTCGTACAAGGTCCCTCTCTATATACACCGGCAGGCATCCCGGTGCAGTGGCGGAGTTCTTTGGAGCTTGTGGCAGCAAACGGCAGAACGGCAGCGGTTGAAGATCGCAGGGAAGGCAAATCTGTAGTAGCCGACAATGCAGTACCATCATGCAGACTGCCGCCATCGCTTGGGGTGCAGACGCAGCTGCCTACCTACCCCTATAGCCTCCGCTTCCGCTCTACTTTTTCGGCGTGTTCAAAGACCTTCGTAAGCTCCCCTTTTTGGCTTGTCTGCCCGGACCACCTCATGGGCGGTCCATTAAACCCATGGGCTAGACACCCGATTTCATGATTCCCACACTAGCCATCAAGCTAGAGGTGTATTCTTGATCTGGAGGCACTTGATTTTATTCTCCTCTTCTTTGCTTCTATGATGATTCAATTAAATGAGGCAATATTAATCATTAGTTAGTGATTTCCTCGTGATTCAAAGATCATTTAGATCATTGTGTCTAAAACTTCAACTTAGTTTTTATTCTGCTGTATATGTGACATGCTATCATGTTATTAGTTCCTGTTATGAGGCTTGGTTCGCGGTGATATCCCACGATCTAATCTGGAACTTAGTTGTGAATAACTTTGGCTACTCTGTTTTTAGTCCAAATTGGTGCTGTCCTACTATTCAAGTAGCTTTTCATAGTCCATTGTTGAGTTCTAGTGAATCAAGTTTATTAAATGATCTTGAATTCTATAGATTCACTAATTTCAGATTTGTATACCCCTGTGATATATTGCTGAAATTGGTGTTGGAGGGCTCATTTGGAGAAACCCATCAATTTATTAAATCTGAGAGCAATAGTTGCAAAACCAAACATGAGTACTATCTGCTTTTGGTTAACTCGTTTATTATCCATGTTGGATGTCCTGTTTATATTTCTTCCCGATATTGTTATTCCTTCTATTTTTCCTCTTCCCTCTTCATAGCATACTTGTTGTTTCTAGCACATTGCATTGTTGTTACCGTGCTTCATGATATTGCATTCTTTGTTGCTATCGTCATGATCCTCTATATGTCCTGAACTGCAGTGTCGATTAGCGTGGGGTAGGTGCCCAAGGAGGCAAGCGACTAATAACTTG